>CM077203.1:30490425-31010425 GCA_039654625.1 Rhinogobio ventralis | reverse complement strand
CGAATTGAAAGGTCTAGTCTTAGGAGACCTGAGCCACCTGAAGATGTAAAGACATCCTGCTCTGAATTAACACTTTTTTTTAAAGCATTTTATTTTTATATTTTAAATAGTTATGTTGATACTTTCAGTTATTTTGTTTTTCACTGTATTATTATTATTTTTTTTTTTTTCACAAACTGCAGGATGTAGTTTAACTAACTGCTAAAGTGCAGTATTTCGCAGTTTAATCTGATTAATGCTGATTTATTAACAATGTTGGAAACAGTTGTGCAGTTTAAGGATACATAGTAAAAAAAGAACAGCATTTATTTAAAATAGAAATACTTTCATCAATATAAATCTTTACTACCACTTTTTAAAAAATCAATTTAACACTTTCTTGCTGGATAAAATAACTTAAAAAAAAAAAACACTGACCCCAAACTTTTGAACAGTAGTGTATATTGTTACAAAAGATTTCTATTTTAAATCAATATTTTTTTAAAAACTTTTTATTCATCAAAGAATCCTGAAAAAAAGTAACTGTTTCCAAAATATGATAATAAATCCTCATATTAGACTGATTTCTGAAGGATCATGGGACACTGAAGACTGGAGTAATGATGCTGAACATTCAGCTTTGATCACAGGAATACATTACATTTTAAAGTATATTAAAATAGAAAACCATTATTTTAAATTGTAATAATATTTCACAATATTACAGTTTTTTCCCCTGTATTTTTGATCAAATAAATGCAAGCTTTTTTCAAAAATATTAAAAATAGTAATGTTTCCCATCTTTTGACTGGTATATCTCAAAAAGTATCTTATTTAAAATTTGGAGTAGATATTCGGTAGATGCTAACAAAAATAAAGAGTGCTTTTTGGTGAACTGGAGAATATAAAAACAGAAAAGAACTACTCCATAAAACCTAACAAACAGGGCCATTTTAGTCCAGCAACCCCCTGAACAGGCACCTTTTCTCTCCCACAGACAACCGCTATGCTGTCGTCCCTCTGCATGACTTCCACACCAAGGAAGGCGATTCTGTGGTGCCCACCTACCCCTCCATGCTTGTGTGGACCTCCAGTGCCTTACCCCTTACCTTCACACCGGTTTCCCCCAGCATGCCCTCTCCTCCCGGGCCTCTGGACCTGAGCTCTCAGTCCAGCTCCAGCAGCGGAGAGGAGGACGACTGCCGCACATCCGACCCCCCCAGCCCAGACCCCGTCGACCGCTTCCAGTGCGCCCACTGCGGCAAGACCTGCAGCAGCCCGGCGGCTCTGTCCCGCCATCAGCTCACGCACTGCACTGCCAGCCCGCAAACGGTCATCACCGCCACAGGAGCCGCCAGCGCAGCCACCAAAGCCGCTTTTCACTGCAAGCACTGTCCCAAAGAGTACAACAGCCTGGGTGCGCTGAAGATGCACATCCGCTCACACACACTCCCCTGTGTGTGCGGCACATGTGGAAAGGCCTTCTCCAGACCCTGGCTGCTGCGAGGACACATTCGGACACATACCGGTGAGTTAGCCGAGAAACTGAAGTTGTTAGTGGTGCAAGATTTGACCAAAACCTTTGAGGTATTAAACTTGGGTACGTCCCATTTGTGGTATGGAAACAAATGCTAAATCTCGACGTATCTCCTCAACAAGCCCAAAACTGTGAATTGAACATGGATGAAACTGAGGGATTTTACAAGCACGGCAATGCTAAAGTTCCTAGATCACGTCATTTTCACAACTCACATCTTTTAAAACTGATTCATGGAGTTTTTGTCTACTGAAAGACATTCGTCAGCTGAACAGCGGTATGTTGTTAAAGGGATAGCTCACCCAAAAATGAAAATTCCCTCATTTCCTCACCCTCAAGTTGTTCCAAATCTGTATAAATGTCTTTGTTCTGCTGAACACAAAGGAAGATATTTGGAAGAATGTTTGTAACCAAGCAGATCTTGGTTACAAAGATCTGCTTGGTGACTACTATAGTATTTTTCCCCCGTACTATGGTAGTTATTTGCGGGCGGGATCAAACATTCTTACAAATATCCTACTTTGTGTTCAGCAGAACAAAGAAATTTATACAGCTTTGGAACATCTTGAGAAATATCATATCATAGAAACTTGGGGGTTGGGCTCTTTTAGCCATGATATGCAGGGGGAAAACAATATATCAGGTCCACAAATGAAGAATTGTTCCCTCGTTTTAGTTACATCATGGCCTCAATTAAAATAAGGGAATGATTTAGTACAACATGGCCACGATTTAAACTGAAAGTTTCTTATAGTCAATCTTTCATCTTACGGCATGGTCATTTGAACTCTGTGAACGTGGTAACTTTGATGATACGTGCAAGGATAAACGAAAGGGATGTGGTGTAATTATCTTCAATGTGTAGGAGGTCTATAATACCTGGAGAAAGCCTTTGGTTAGCATTCCCATTATTTTTAAAAGTAATGTATTACAATATTGCGTTACTCCCTAAAAACTTAACTAATTGCGTTGCTTTTTATGAAAAGTAATGTGTTACTTTTTTCTCATCTGGGCTGGGCTTGTTTGTTTGTTTTTTAATAACAAAAAAATCTATTTTTGGGCAAATGTAATAATGAATAAGCCTCAGACTGAAGGAAATTAAGATTCACACCTGTACAGTAGAGGGCGCAGCTCAAACAAGAAAGTTCAGCACTCTTCAACAATAAAAACAAGAAATAAAACACAAATCTTAAGTCATTTTTGCTTATTAGTATGGCTGAATTGGATCATTTAAGGTCAGCAGCAAAGACACTGGTTAATAAAGTGAGATTAAATGCATAAAGTATATTTGTGTTATTTAACATTTTTAATTATTGGAGGTTTGTGTAGTATTTTGATTTTGCATTTCACTGATTTGACACATTTTGAGGAATACTGAATCTGTTTTTGTGCAAGTGAGATGAGTAAATGCTAGTTCTACAATACCCATCATGTTCACACATATGTGGACAGGAGAGCTTTCAGACAATACATTGGAAATCAAAGTAACTTGCATTACTTATTTGAAAAAGTAATGGATTACTTTACTAGTTACTTGGAAAAAGTAATCTGATTACATAACTCACATTACTTGTAATGCATTACCCCCAACATTGGTTCTTTGTTAACGCAATGGACATCTACACATAATGTCAGTCTGTGTGTATACTAAAAGTTCTTTATCTCTTCTTTTAGGCGAACGTCCCTTCTCATGCACCCACTGTAACCGTGCGTTTGCGGACCGCTCAAACCTGCGGGCTCACCTGCAGACCCACTCCGAAGTGAAGAAGTACCAGTGTGGAACATGCTCGCGCACCTTCAGCCGCATGTCCCTCCTGCACAAACACACCCTCTCCGGCTGCTGTCCGTCTGCCTAGAGGAGAACACAGCTGCTTCCCATCTCTCGCCGCCGAGCTGGGACGGGCTTAAGCCATAAGTGAATGAGTGGACTCATAGAGAATGTACTGAAGCACACAGTGCCTTACCTTTTACTCTTCCACAAGCCAAAAGAAGAGATGTTATTTTTCTATCAGTTTTAGTCACACAGTGAGTGTTATAGTGTTATACATAGACTGCAGATTTTTTGTTGTGGGAAGGGGCCCCATGAACTGGCTCTCGGTGGATTCCCAAGATGCACCTCGGTGCCGGCTGGTCCGGGACTGTGAGGGGGCAGCTGCTATAAAACATGTGTGGTGAGAGGTCATCTCTCACCAAGATCTTGCAGGGATGTATTGAGACAGCTGTCGGCCTGTCGACAAATGCATTGGCTCTCCGTTTCTCTAGACTGATGCCTGAAATGCACCAAAGACCTGCTTTAGTAAGAAGTTCAATTAGGCTATGGAATTCGTCTCTGTAATTTGAGCTTCGAGGTATTACGTCATTCGCCATCTCCTGAATTAGCAGACTCCTGAATGTTTTTCTATTCTTAAAGACTGAACAGGGTGTCAAAAACACAAGAAGAAGAATGTCAATTGGTTTTTGATGCCGTTTATGTACAAAGTTTATTCCAAGTCCTCTGAACTGAAGGGTATTTGCAGTCTCTTGTTTGAGAGAGGTCTTCTTCAAACATATCTTTTCCAAAGCCACAATGATATATGAAGCTGCCTTTCTACATATTGTTTAAATGTTGGATGTATATAACATAAACCAAATGCTATGCAAAGATGTTTTAGTGTATTCCTACTTGCTATTTTTTTTCCAATAAAGTAATTTATGTTCTTTGTTTAGCAGAAAAGTGTCTAATTAGTGTTTTTATGAAGGCGGATGTGTTAAAGGAACAGTTCACCCATAAATTAATTAATACTCTGTATTCATTTACTCATGTCATCCCAAACTAAAACTTTATATCCTCATTAGATGAACATTAGATATGTTCATCTAATGAGTAGCAGGTAGTCTTTTTAACTTAAAACTTCTTGTCAAGACAACCAAAGAATGTTTAGCAATGCAAGCAGCTACAATCCTTATTTGCCCCGGTGAAATGGGTAAACTGTGTGCCTCTAGTTTTAAGAGGCAAATAATGTTCATGTCGTGTAGCTAACTTTGAAATAAAACATGAGGATGAAAAAACAAGGCTTTTAGCTGCTTGCTAAACGTTGTTTAGTTGTCTTTACAAGAAGTTTAAAAGTTCAAAAGACTACCTGCTACTCATTTCACTTTAACTGGAGCAAATTATTTGAGTTCATTTAAATTGAGTGCGATAGGTCGCCTTATTTTTTCAAGTTAGCTCAACTTTTTATTTTTTAGTTGTCTTGACAAGAAGTTTTAGGTTCAAAAGATTACCTGGTACTCATTAGATGAACAGAAGTATTTAAGTTGAGTGGATTAGTTGAGTTATGCATTATTGTTAGCTCAACTATTTTTTTTACAGTGGACAAAATAAATGTTTAGCAGAATGTTCTCACTGCTCTTTTACATAGAGTTACAACAACAACTTTAAAGGTAGTATAAGCATTTTGTGCAAGTCCAACAATAGTTTTTTTTCTGAAAATGCTTGAGTTCATTACACCAGGTTTGACATCAAATGTTGTTTATTGGCCATTTTGTGGCAACTCTTTTTAAAAATGAATACACGCTAGCAGAATTTTGAAAGAATGTAGAACAAGTAACTGGGGTGAACTATTCCTTGAATGCCTTCATTTACATCCAAAGGTCTCTGAATAGATATGCTGCAATAAATATTTAGCGTCTGCGTCTAGACTCAGTGGGATATTTTGAGTGATGGTCAGAACACCTGCACACACTTTCTGCTTAGCCTAACGCTAATACAACACTAACCCAGTTTAGCTGACACATGGCCAACAAATGTTCACGTCTGAGATGCACTGCAGGTGGAAAAAGACCAAAAGGGAGGAAGAAGACTTAAAGGAGCACCAAAGAGACGAGGAAGAGAAATGAGCCAGTCTGCACCATTAAGACCAGTGGATCCAGCTCTTAGCTCCAGAGCCTCAATCTGTCAAATAGATAGATATGCCTCCCCGAGGGGAAATTTAATAAATGTGGGAAATGCCAACAATCTGTGCTTTGAATGTGGCCAGGGTTTTGAGGTTTTGTAGACTGCCTCCGCAACTCACCCTTTCCCGAGCAATCTGAATCCACAAAGCCCTTGTGACCTGCGTTGACGCCAACCAGTCTTGCTAGAGTAACGATGCACTTCCTTTGCTGATTTGGAGGCTCAAAGCTGTGGGATTTTGGTGGGGGAAGCTAGTTGTAGGGGGGAGGGCACGCTTAAAGAAATATTCCAGGCTGAAAGCAACTCAAACTCCGTCAAAGGTATCTGTGGCATACTTATTACATCTGTGACCAATAAAAATGGTGTGCTCATTGAGTATGGAGCTCCACAAGTGATAAAAAAAAAGCCAATATATTGGGGCCATGAATTAAGAATTATAAATTCGAATCATTTAAGTTTTGCGAACGTGGTAACTTTTGCATGATATGTGCAAGGATCAGCGAAAGGAGGTCTATAATACCTGGAGAAAGCTTTCAGTTAGCATTCCTGTTCATGTCAATGGCAGTTTCTCATCTGGTACATCTAACAGCAGTGGCTAACTGCCAATGCCAACTAGTAAAACTGTCGGCATAAAGGACTGCTAACATGCGGTAAACTTTACCAAAATGAATAATACTGACAACAAGTTATGAAAAAAAGGAAAAAATGAAAGTCCCACTTCAAAATGACAATGTAGACAACTTTACACACTGAAACTGCATTTATTTACTGAATAATATATTCAAGTGAATTAGCAAGAAATACTAACATCACATTTTAGTTTTAAACTTTAAACCTTGCCCCATAGACTTCCACTGTAAATGCATTTCTGTAAAGCAGTGTTGTTACTCTTAACTAAAACTTTTAAAAATAATTTTTGGTCATTAAAATAAAGCTGAAATAAAATATAAATATTAGTCGAAAAAAAAATTGTCTCAACTTGAAGCAACCAAGTTGAAGTACTAAAATTAACTGACATTAAAAATAATTAAAGCTATACAGAAATACATAAAAAATATTAAAGGGGTCATGAACTGAGATATCAAATTTTCCTTGAGCTTTTGACATATAAGAGGTCATCATACTATAAGAATATCCTGTAAGTTTCAGAACTGAAAATTTCCTTGTTAGTCCAAAAACAGCTTTAATTAAAACCAAGAGCACGACTCGTTGTGGAATAGATCGGTGAAAGAATGCCTCTTCAGAAGAAAATCAATGCCTACTTCATCATTGCAACTTTGGCTCCGCCCACTGGCATGTTAGTGAGATGATGAGGAACGGTACAGGATGGACTACAAATAACATTAAAAGGATCCTAATGCTAGGAATGTGGTTATTTATTTTCAACAATGTGAATGTCTCAGTTGGGCATTATTTAGGCTATTTGTATTTGGTACATTTCACTGGATTCTTTGGTCACAATTTCGGTGCAGGCTTAGCAAACAGACTTTTACGATATGGACTCGACAGTAACGTGACAACATGTAAGTAACCCTGTTAATTCTAATACCTGATCTGTGACCAGTGATTTCTGATATGTAATGATTCATGTACAGTCAGATGTTCTTTGTCTATGTGTCAGTAATCAAGCCGGTGACTAAACGCTCAACTTCACATTGTTTCTCTTAGTAGGGTGGAAATAATCTGTTATTTAAACCATGATAAAATTATATATATAGAAAGTGATCAAAGAATTCTCCCTTCAAATTTCTGGAGCTGTCAATCAAACAGCGTGAGTTTATCAGTGACTGAGTTCTGGACTCTTGCCAAAACTCCCGTTATAATCAACTAACCTCTTATTTACATTGTGTTTACACTGTTAGTTATGATGAAAGCATTCGTGAGTGTGCAGAAATTGAGGTGAAATGACGAGATCACTGCATTCATGCGCTCAACATGTCTGTGATCGGCTACAATAGTCATCACTGCAACCTTTCATGCCACGATCTAAATATAATGCCATAGATCAATGCCATAGATCTAAATATAATGCTATATATCTAAATATAATGATATAGATCTAAATATAATGCTAATAATCAACACTTTTCATGATTAGTTAACATTGACAGCTGTAATAGTAAAATCGTGCTAAAAGTTTTCGAGAGAGTTAAACATCTAATACTTATTTCATATGCAAAGTTGTCAGCCAATCACAGCAGTGGGCGTTTACACTTTAGTCTTACAGCAGCCAATCACAGCAGTGGGCGTTTACACTGAAGTCTTGCAGCAGCCAATCACGGCAGTGGCCGTTTACACTGAAGTCTCACAGCAGCCAATCACAGCAGTGGGCGTTTACACTGAAGTCTTGCAGCAGCCAATCACGGCAGAGGGCGTTTACACTGTAGTCTCACAGCAGCCAATCACAGCAGTGGGCATTTACAATGAAGTATCACAGCAGCCAATCACAGCAGTGGGTGTTTACACTGAAGTCTCACGGCAGCCAATCACAACAGTGGGTGTTTACACTGAAGTCTCACAGCAGCCAAATCACAGCAGTGGGTGTTTACACTGAAGTCTCACAGCAGCCAATCACAGCAGTGGGCGTTTACACTGAAGTATCACAGCAGCCAATCACAGCAGTGGGTGTTTACACTGAAGTCTCACAGCAGCCAATCACAGCAGTGGGTGTTTACACTGAAGTATCACAGCAGCCAATCACAGCAGTGGGTGTTTACACTATAGTCTCACAGCAGCCAATCACAGCAGTGGGTGTTTACACTGAAGTATCACAGCAGCCAATCACAGCAGTGGGTGTTTACACTGAAGTCTCACAGCAGCCAATCACAGCAGTGGGCGTTTATACTGAAGTCTCGCAGCAGCTAATCACGGCAGAGGGTGTTTACACTGAAGTCTCGCAGCAGCCAATCACGGCAGAGGGCGTTTATACTGAAGTCTCACAGCAGCCAATTACAGCAGTGGGCGTTTACACTGAAACCTCACAGCAGCCAATCACAGCAGTGGGCGTTTACACTGAAGTATCACAGCAGCCAATCACAGCAGTGTGCGTTTACACTTAAGTCTCGCAGCAGCCAATCAATGGGCGTTTACACTGAAGTCTCACAACAGCCAATCACAGCAGTGGGCGTTTACACTGAAGTATCACAGCAGCCAATCACAGCAGTGGGCGTTTACACTGAAGTCTCACAGCAGCCAATCACAGCAGTGGGCGTTTACACTGAAGTATCACAGCAGCCAATCACAGCAGTGGGCGTTTACACTGAAGTCTCACAGCAGCCAATCACAGCAGTGGGTGTTTACACTGAAGTCTCACAGCAGCCAATCACAGCAGTGGGCGTTTACACTGAAGTATCACAGCAGCCAATCACAGCAGTGGGCGTTTACACTGAAGTCTCACAGCAGCTAATCACGGCAGAGGGCGTTTACACTGAAGTCTCACAGCAGCCAATCACGGCAGAGGGCGTTTATACTGAAGTCTCACAGCAGACTCGCCCCTTCAAACAGAACGTTCAAATCAGGGTAGGAAAATGCCTTTTATTAATATGATTTTAAAAATCATACTAACATTATAAGTGCACCCCAGGAAACATTATAAAACAATGCAGTTCATGACCCCTTTAAACTAAAACAAAAATGAAAACTTTTTATATAAACATAAAAATGGATAAAAAGTAATAAACACTATAAAGGTAAATAAATAATACTAAAATAACATTGCTGTAATGTATAGAAGTTTTGTTTTTAAAATACTGATGGGTGAGTTCAGTGGTAAATATTTCTTAAGTTACTTGTTTAAGGTAGTGTCATTTAAACAGCAAATATGTGTATGTTTGGGTGTATGTGGGCTGATATGGTCAGATATGACTGGTGTTCGGTAAACGAAAGTCATGTGGGATTTTGGGTTTGATGTGGTTGAACTGAACTGGAGACATAGTGTCAGACATTGTAGACGTGGAGGATTGAAACCATGGAGTCATGTTCACAGAGAGATGACAACTGTGTGTGGGTGGCTGGATGGATGACATTGGGTGATGTCATTGTCTTTCAACCCTCAAAGCGCCACAGATCTGCAAAAATTCCCCGTAAAGCCAAAAAAAAGTGCTTGCACCCCCTTGTACCTGTGAGGGGGTGAGATAATATGTCTGTAATTGATGTCGGTGCAGTGTGGAATGAGTTGCCCTGTCGTCAGTCCTCTCCTCTTGTTTGACAAACATTTCTGAGGGCCTTTCAGCTGCATATATTATATGTCTGTCAGTAATAAGGCATGAAGACCACATTTGTCAATGCACATATTTGTGTATACAGTATAGGCTATAACCAAAGTTATTACTCAAAGTTTTGAGTAATTTAAAAGCCACAAGGTACCAATTGGTCTAACATCACCAGTTTCTTAGAGAAAAGAAAAAAATCCCTTATTCCTATTGTTGACCTAGATTAACCTCACTTTTGCCTTTCACCTCATCTTTCCCTCCTTCTCTCTCTCTGGCTGTAGGAGCCCGTTGGACACAGGAAATGACTTGTCAGTCATATATAAACACTGGCCTTTTTGCAGCACTGATAAAAAACATCTGAAGCATCTGGGTAGAGAAACACCAGCACACTTGTAAGGGATCTGAAAATGACAGGAATAGTTTGGGCAAAAATAAAAGTTCCTTCATCATACTCACCCTCAAATCCGACTGACTTTCTCTGAGACAGAAATAGAGATTAGACCAAATGAAAACGGATGGAGCTGTCAAAGTCCAAGATGCACCATATATCCAAGTCACATGAGAGTTTGTGTGAGGAAAATGTTCAAATTTAAGTTATTCTCTGATAAGATTTGACATGAATGATGAGCAGTCATGATACAGGCAAGAACCAATGACAATGTTTAATATTATTGACATCAAACCTGTCTTGATACACTATATTGCCAAAAGTTTTGGGATGTCTGCCTTTACATGCACATGAACTTTAATGACATCCCATTCTTAATCCGTAGGGTTTAATATGGAGTTGGCCCACCCTTTGCAGCTATAACAGCTTCAACTCACCTGGGAAGGCTTTCCACAAGGTTTAGGAGTGTGTTTATGGGAATTTTTGACCATTCTTCTAGAAGCGCATTTGTGAGGTCAGGCACTGATGTTGGACGAGAAGGCCTGGCTCGCAGTCTCTGCTCTAATTCATCCCAAATATGTTCTATCGGGTTGAGGTCAGGATCACACCCAAGTTCCTCCACACCAAACTCGCTCATCCATGTCTTTATGGACCGTGCTTTGTGCACTGGTGCGCAATCATGTTGGAACAGGAAGGGCCATCCCCAAACTGTTCCCACAAAGTTGGGAGCATGAAATTGTCCAAAATGTCTTGGTATGCTGAAGCATTAAGAGTTCCTTTCACTGGAACTAAGGGGCCAAGCCCAACTCCTGAAAAACAACCCCACACCATAATCCCCCCTCCACCAAACTTTACACTTGGCACAATGCAGTCAGGCAAGTACCGTTTTCCTGGCAACCGCAAAACCCAGACTCGTCCATCGGATTGCCAGACAGAGAAGCGTGATTGGTCATTCCAGAGAACACCTCTCCACTGCTCTAGAGTCCAGTGGCGGCGTGCTTTACACCACTGCATCCCACGCTTTGCATTGCACTTGGTGATGTAAGGTTTGGATGAGCTGCTCGGCCATGGAAACCCATTCCATGAAGCTCTCTACGCACTGTTCTTGAGCTAATCTGAAGGCCACACAAAGTTTGGAAGTATGTAGCTATTGACCCTGCAGAAAGTTGTCGACTTCTGCGCATCGCGTTCCACCAAAGAGACCAGCTCATTCTAGACCTGTGTATGGTTGAGTGTGAGTCAAGAACGAGACATCTGAAGCATCTGAAGTGAACAATATGCTTTCCATTGGGGTGAATGAAGTCTGGTCCAAGTCCATGAGTCTAAGACCATGAAAATACGTTTTTGGACTCGGACTCGAGATGGACTACAACAATTTCATTCTGATTTGGAGCGATGTGAAAAAAGTAAAACTATAACTTCTCTAACCTTATTCTTTAACCTTTTCATGTGGATAGCTTTGGACATTTCTACAGACTGGAGACCAGTTTTACATTTGGACACAAAGATTAAGATTTTAGTTTGAACTGGGAATACTGGTCCTGGATATGATATGGCCTGGTTCACATCGCTGTGCTCAGCAGTGGTCATGCATTGCCTTTAAAGGGGCATATTTGAGCAGTGATGTTCTTGTCTTTTCATGTTTGAGGTGGTGGTTTAGAGAGCTGAGTCATAGGGATCGTGTTTGAGCCAGGAGCTGTTATGATGGTTTGGATTACTAACAGAGTTCTGGGTGACTGTGCTCTTGTGTGGGGATTACCCACATACTTTGGCTTCTAGCTTTCTTTTTCTCTCTCTTTTCCAGATGCAGCCCTTCTTTGGAAGCCGCTGCACTGTTTCTGTCTGCTTCCACCTTAATGGTCTCAACTCCCCTGCTGGTTCCTCAAATGTCCCCCCTCTTCTTGAACATAGATTGTGTCCTAGCAGGTAACATTTTTACAGGTATCATTTACTCACCCTTATGTCATTCCAACCCTGTGTGACTTTCGTTCTTTTGTGGAACACATTTTTTGAAAGTCAATAGGACACAAAATGTTTACAATCCAAAGTGAACATGAAGATAGCATGAAATTAATGAATATGACTAAGCTAGTAAGGTCCAACTAAAGACTATAGATAACACTACATCACTACATCAAGTCTACATCAAATATGGTGCCACAAACATCAAATGTTGTTTGGGCATATGAAATGCAAGAACCAATGAGGTTTGACATTAGTTGACGTTTGAGGTTTATAAGTGCATTCATGCCATGTCATAATTACCGTAACAATTCTGAACTGTAAAAAGTCTTCACATGCTTGTACAACTTGTCATTACAGCGTGTAAACTCGTAATTTTCTGAGAGCTACGACTTGTACCAAGTGTCTGCTGTACACCCAGACAGCAACATAGTGTCAGCCCAGATCCAGCCCACATCTAGTACATTGGATTCCACACATATCAAATGTGGGCCGGATTTGGCCTCACCACTGCAGATTTAAGGTGTGTTCGACTGTGCAGACCGATCCGTGTATCAGAGTACTGTGAGAGCGATACGAAAGCATACAGAGCTTTATTTACGACATGTTGTGAACGCAGCATGCGTTAGCATATTATGTAGTGCAAAAGAAAGAAACTATTTTACAAAGTGAGCTGTGCTATATTCAGTGGTGCACATAAGTGGTGCGCAGGTGCGCATGCACGATCAAAATAAAAAATGCGCTGGGTAAATAAGTTCAGACCACTCATTTGCGTACCAACATGGTTGACAGCTGTTTATGCACAATCACTGTTTTAGATCGACTAACTGTAATACTGTATAAGATTTCCATTTGAACTGAATGCATAATAAATCGTTCTCAGGTTACGTATGTAACCTATGTTCCCTGAGAACACTGTCCTAAGACACTTTGGGGAAACGCCTCAGCGTAACAGGTATCTGAAACTACTACCGAATCACGGCAATCCTATTGACCGGCGACAGCCCATGATGTCATCAATGTGCGACCAGGAAGTATATAAGGGCGCCTTGCAATATGACATTCACCTTATCGTCTGAAGGGACTGTTCTGTCTGAAGCGCTTCAAATTAAGGTAATACAAATTCATTATTTAACGCATAGGCGCTGAGGCGTTTCCCCAAAGCGTCTTTGAAAGGGAACTGCCACTTTCAGAGCAAAAGCTGAGACATTCACTGACGCACTTCACTCTGCAGTGCTAAAACCAAGCGGCAACCTCCCCCAGTTTCTCTTGAAGCCAATACAGAAGTGACTTAAACTGCAATTCATCTAATTCAATTAAGGGCGTGGCCACTTTGAGTGACAGGTGGATAGCCGTTTGTCTGCTGTCTGTTAGTCATCACGTCACCTCAGCTCCAGCCACGTCCCTTTACTTTGCCCATTTTCAGTTATCTGGAAGTGACGCGCGGTGACGCGCTGCCAAGATGGTAACGGCAGACTTTACTCTTCAAAACTGCATTCATCCAGGCCAGGGGTGCTCAATTCTGTTCCTGGAGATTTACCTTCCTGCAAAGTTCAGGTCCAACTTGGCAAACCTGCTAATTAAGATCTTCAGGAGCACTGGATATTTAAACACAGGTTTGCTGGAGCCGGGCTGGAACTGAACTCTGGAAGGTAGATCTCCAGGAACAGAGCTAAGGCCATCCTAAACTTCACCTCCAACACACCTAGCTGTTGTTTTCAAGTAATCTGTAACACCTTAATTGTTTTCGGTGGTCTGATAAGGGTTGGAGCTGAACTCTTAGAGTTGGTTTGGCTACCCCTAATATTTAGTACTCATCCCTTTATCACAGGGGTGTCCAATCCTGCTCCAGGAGGGCCACTTTCCTGCAGAGTTCAGTTCACTGGAGGCTTCTAGTGATCCCAAAGATCTTGATTAGCTGGTTCAGGTGTGTTTAATTAGGATTAAAGCTAAACTCTGCTGGATATTGACCTTCAGGAGCAGGATTGGGCACTTCAGCTTTATCAGTACTAATTAATATGTGAATGGAGGGGACAGGTCGTAAGTGTGGTGGTCTAACAGTTAAGGATTTAAGCCACCTTGAGAAACACAGATGTTATACAACACCACATTATAGCAGCACACTGAAGTCTGGTGCTCATGGCTTCAGGCCCGATTGAAGAATCTCTGTGAGAAACAAACAAACTGTGTGTAATAACACATTCACATTTACAGGGAGACTGAGGAGAAATTAGAGATGTGTAACAATATAAACAAGGAGAGAACCCTTACAAAAAATTTTTTTATTCAAGTGATCTATTAGTGTACTTCTTTTAAACTAAAAATAAGAAAGTATATGTTCAGTCTACTTTTTATATACTTAGAAATATACTTAAAATTGCACTTAAGGTCTAAGTAGATTTGGCCTATACTTGTACTAAATCTTTTGATCGAGATAAACATAAAAGAATAATAATTAAGTATTCAAAGTATACTTGGCTTGTAATTGTGTTTAATATTTTGATTGAGTAGCCTATTAAATATACTATAGAAGATTGCTCACGCAAATGTAAATCAAAACTGCTTAATGTTATTGAGTGAAATGTCGAACCCATGAAGAGGAAACAACTGTAAAGCGTTGGGGGTGTTGATTGACTGAATCTACTCCATCTGTGTTTTGATCATCGTTCTCAACCTGATCCAGGCGTAGTCTTTGACAAAAATGTGATTTTGTCAACTTTTTGTTTAAATGTTTTCAATTGTTTCTTTATGAAACTTACCCACATTCAAGTGTTGATAAAAAAGGATGCATGAAGCTACAATAAAATGTTTTTTAAATGAGTTAAAGTACAGTTAAAGGTATATTTCAAGTATAAAAAAAATGATATCTACATAGTAGTATACTTAAAGTGCACAAATAATATATATAAATAGTAAACTATAAGTATAATGTTATGTTCACTTAAAGAAAACTTACAAGTATACTTGCAGTAGTTTACTGAGAGTACACTTCAAAGTGTACTTTCATACACTAAAAAATACTACTTGTATTAAATAGTAAACTATTAGTATACTTATAAGCTCATTTGTAGTACAGATGCAGTACAAATGAGAAACCTAGTTACACTGTTACACTAAAGTGGGCCAATTTATTCCCAGGCAGTATTGAAATAGTACACTTACAAGTTTACTACTTGTACACATTGATATTAGTATACTTACTACATAAAGTATACTTAAAATATACTTGAACATTACTTAAGTATACTTCATAAAATGAACTTAAAATATACTTCTTTTTGTAAGGGAGGAGGGAGAGAGAAAACCTAAAAGAGAAGGTAAGGAAAGAGAAGAAACATTTCCAGAAGAGTGAAAAGTTTTTTGAGGTTCTGTTTGTGTTCATGAGCATTAACTATAAGTTGGCTATGACTAACAATGTCAATAGTGTCATATTCACTGTAGAGTTGTGTTTTCTGAGAGGCTGCTCACTGCATAGCCCATGGGTGGAGATTAACGTCCAGCAAGCACCACTTTTTTTTTTTTTTAACAGCATTAATGCTTACACTTAAAGTGCCATTTAGTATTTGTTTAGCTAACGTTAGCATCGCTATTCTTTGTATATCACTATGGTGTGAGACATGTCTCTCAGATGTTTAGTGTTATCATTCATGTCTGCAGCATACACTGTTTTTTTTCTATAGAGCGCTTTCATGCAAACACTGTAAAGAAGTTGTTTTTCTGTGCTTTGTAGTGTGAAATTGAGGGCGTGTCTCTCACTGTGTGCTGCACCTGCGGTGACAGAGAAAACACCTGCAGAGTCTCTCTGACTGCGCCACAGGTATTTGGGGCCTCAGGAGGTACTTTGGATGATTTGAAAGGTGCAAGGTGCACTTTTGTTCTGCCCTGAGACCTGCAGCACTTTACAACTCTATTGTTCTGCCACTTGTGTGAGATAGAGGGGAACACACACACACACACACTCACTCACACACACACACACACACACACACACACACACACACTCACTCACTCACTCACTCACTCACTCACTCACTCACACACACACACACACACACTGGCCTTCTTCACTTGTGTCCTGAAGACTGCCTGCAGGTGTATAATTGCACCTGCCTGAAATGCACACCCTCAGGCGGCCTTCGTATCTCTTCATCTCACAACCACTCAGCGCATTCATAAATCTGAGCGTTCATTAATCTGTGAGTGTGTACATTTTTGACAAAGATTTGGGTGTCTTCTTACTGTCACTTATGTCAGCATATTATATTCCTTTTCCAAAAAGCATATGCAACACTGATCGGTTCAAGGTGCTGATGAGATTACAAATTTCATGGAGCATATGGGAAAACTGCTATAATTACACACACACACACACACACACACACACACACACACACACACACACACACACACACCATCTCTAATCTCTTTTTTAGAAATATAAATAGAAACTCTGAGGCCTGCTTTGTTATCCTTATGGGGTAAATGGTGCATTATAGAGGATTGTTCAGTACTAAAGTGTATGCCAGTGTTCAAACCACCCGCTTCAAGCAGGACTCGAACCCAGGTCCACCAGCATGAGAGTCAGACGCTCTAACAAGGAGGCCAAAGGCTGCAACCTCTAGTGTCAGTCGCTAGAATGTCTCTTGAGTGCAACTGGAGAATTTAAGTTAAGTCAAATTTACTTGTGCTTTTCACAATATATATTGTTTAAAAGCAGCTTTATAGAAAATGTGTTTTGTGTTATGTTATATATAATATGTATATAATGTAATGATGTTAATGTTTATAGTATCTTAAAGAATATAGTATAGTATCTTTTTTTTTTCTTTTACATTTTCAACTTTGTTGCGGTTTCAGCATGAAACTGGCTGAGTTAGTTAGTAGTGTGTTGAAATGTTATGGTAAGGGGCGGGACATTTCCCAAACACACTTGTAGTGCTTGACCAATCACAACACACTGATCCAGCCGACCAATCAGAGCACATTGTGCTTTTCAGAAGGAGCGACTTCATAGAGACAGGAACTAAACAGGAGTGCGTTTCCCTAAACCAGGGGTTTACAATCTTTTAGATACCACGGACCCCCAAATATGATCATCCCTGTGTGAGGGACCCCATTCTAAAATGTATAAGTCTTTTATAAACACTAAATTTACAAACAAAAAATAATAATAAATCTAAAATGAGTTTTAGTTACATTATTATATATTTTGTTCTACTAATGTATTGTTATATGTATTATTTATTTCTTATTTATTTAATTTTAATCTAATTTAATTTATTAATTTATTAATAACAAACTAATATTTTTACATTTTTTAAATCACATTATTTATTTATTTATTTAGATCTAATTTATTGCTTTACTTATTTATTTTAATCGAATTATTATTATTTTTTACAGGTTTTTTTCTAGGCTTTTCCACAGACGCCCTGTCACTCTCTTGCGGCCCCCTGGGGGTCCCCGGACTGGCTGGGAAGAGAGGTGCTGCAACAATATTCAATATGTGAAATATAATGTGTTTTTGAACATTCAAGCATGAAAACCTGTTCTAGTAGAGCCCAAAAACAACAGCGAGACTTTGAAAAAGGACATTAGGTCCCCTTTGGTATGCCTTATAGTCATATTTAGCAGATTAGAGCTGGGCAATAGTATAGTTTACATTTTGTGACAAATTATCTTAAAGTCCTCATGAAATCAAAATCGATCTTATTTACTTTGTTAGCACACATTACAGGTCTTAGGGTGAACAATTCATCCGTGCAAGGTAATACACAGAAAAAAATGTTTGCCGTGGTAATCTTTAATCAAAATCTGAAAAGTAACTTCCGGTCTGGAATGGCGTTCCCTTTCCGATGACGGCAGTTTGACGGCTTGGGTTTGAATATCCTTAACCACTCCCCTCCAACCGTTAGTCTGCTATGAGCGAGAGATGGAGAGGAGGAGCGCTGAAGTGAAACCCCGCCCTCTATTCAATATTCCGTTTCACCTGGAAATACGTCACAGCACTGAAATAAAATCAGTTGCAACTTCCGGTTCGCTGGGACTTTAAGGCCCTGTGCCAAATGGCACATCATGTGCACTTGTAGTCCTGCAGACTTACCATAGGTGTCCCATTTGTCATTTTAGGTTTCAGAAGGGTGCTCGTCAGCCCTTTTTTCTTAATGCCCCACAGCAGATTTCTACCCAACAATCAAAGCATTACTTCTTGAAAGTGTGGACTCAGAGAAAGACCGCAAGGACTTAGGGTGTGTAACGTCCCAGGATGTCTTGTTTTGTGTGTGTATCATATTTGGGGATGTGATTAAGGTTATTGCTAAATATGAGTATTGCTGTTTTCGGTGTGTTTTACCTCTTTTCACTCTTAAGGCCAAAGTATACTTCACTTTTTATACTTAAACTTCAAGTTTAGTCAAGTCACCTTTATTTATATAGCGCTTTTTACAATGCAGATTGTTTCAAAGCAGCGTCACAGTGTTAGACAGGAACATAATGCAACGTAATTTGATTCAGCTGTACAGCCGCTCTGGAGAAAACAGTGCTGTCATTCAGCTCATTTCAATTATCATATAGTGTCAATGCGGTTGGGGTTGAACGCGTTTTTAAAGTCGACATTTATGTGATGAAAGTCGAGTCGACGTCGACTAGTCGCTGATGACGTCATTAATGAACAAATAACCCTGAACCTTGAGCTGAGACGCGAACACAGGTTTTCTTGTGCACGGACAGGTATGGCATATGACACAGCGCTGCCGATAAGGTTATTGCTCCTACATAACAGCTTATGTATCAGTTCTTTTGTCTTTGGGTCGTTATATTGCTCACAGATTTCTGCTCGTTCTGAATCAGATACAGATAAAGTAGCACAATAAAAATTACATTATATGAATGCATTAGTGAGAGAGCGTTTGCGTGTGAATTAATTCCACCTGCCAGCGTCTCTAATAGTGAAGCTGTGAGTTTTAGTTACTAAGAAATATATTCTATAACTTCAGTTTCTAAGCTATTTTATTGATAAATCACAGAACAGTGTTGACAATAAAATTCTGCGCTAATGAATGATTTTGTGTGATGTGCAAGCTATGTGTGCGCGTTACAATGCAGCGCGCATTAAGCCCAATTTATACTTCTGCGTCGAGTGTACGGCGTAGCTACGTCGTAGGCTGTGTGTTGCACGTCGTAGGCTGTGTGTTGCACCTCTCCATGGGCTATGCGTCGATTTTAATTTATACTTCTGCGTCCTTGTCCGCGTTGACGTGCAGTTACACATGCAGAGGGAGCATGTGTACCCCTGAGGGAGGGGTTCTGGCAGACGCAGACCAATCACAGCACTTGCGGTCCGCTTAGAATCAACGTGTTGTTACATTTTTGGAGAGGTGCACATCAGGGTACGTCGTAGGCTGTGTGTTGCATGCGTAGCCTACGATGTACCCTGTTGTGCACCTCTCCAAAAATGTAACAACACGTCGATTCTACGTGGGCCGCAAGCGCTGTAATTGGTCTGCCAAGACCCCTCCCTCAGGGGTACACATGCTCCCTCTGCATGTGTAACTGCATGTGTACACATGCTCCCTCTGCGTCCTTACCATGGAAGTATAAATCAGCCTTTAGTTTAGAGCGGCGATTAACTTACGTGTACAATAAGTGTGCATTCTCCAGATCAATTTTGAGCATCCAGATGGTATAATCAAACATGTCTTGTGGAGAGCTCTCTGAGTATGCATTTATTTGTCATTTTTAACTGTTGGAAACGGAGCATCCGTGTCAGGAAATGGCTTATCCTGTTGAACCCTCTATAGGCCAGCGACTAGTCGACGTCACGTCATGGCAGAGCATTAAAGTTGATTAGTTGACTAGTCTGTGTAACCCCTACAATGCAGGCAGATCAGTAATATAGTTGAATATTTAGTGTCCCCAACTAAGCAAGCCAAAAGAGGCGACGCTGGCAAGGAACCAAAACTCCATCAGGTGACAGAATGAAGAAAAAAACCTTGGGAGAAACCAGGCTCAGTCGGGGTGCCAGTTCTCCTCTGGCCAACAAACGAACAGTGTATGATTATGATTCAGGCAAACATTACAGGTCAGAAGTCATATTAGATCGGAACATTAAGAATATTTGTCCAGTTCCATCTGGTTGAAGAGTCATCACGCAGGAGACGGGTTTCAGCGTACAGTGCGCATGACGCAAATTTCGTCATCAGAAGAGTATGCGCACCGCTGGATTTTTGTAACCACAGGTTGCAAATACACATACATTTTTTTTTGCAGTGTTTACATGGGTTGTAACTCGTGGCAAGAGATTGCTCAAAACTGTGCATGTGTCGAAAGCCTTTGTACGCGTACGAGTCAAACGAAGTATACTTTGGGCTTCTGCCACCTGATCCCAGTTACCTTGTTGGTTTCCCTACCTGTTGTGATTGGCAAATGAGTGGAAGGAAGTGGTACAAAGCTTCAGTGAATGAATGAAGCGTGACGTTGTTGTTGACTTTGAGGACTGAATTTGTTGAATGATTTTGATTGGAGTGCTGTGTGCCACCCAACCTCGAATTGTAAAAAACTTGACCTATTGTAGCAAATGACTTATTTTAGGGTAGGGAGGCAGGTGCCAACTTTTGTTTAATGTCGGTTTCTCCTGTTTTAGTCTAGTAAGGGAGATAGGGAAGTTCCCAGTTCCTTTATTTTTCCTTTTGTTAAGCAGGTAAGATTTTTTTAACCATAGGGAAAGTTGTGTTTTGTTTGTTTTGGCTTAACGCCCTCCTGAGACTATATGACTATTTATGTTTTCTCTTTATGAATTACTAATATAAAAGACCACATTTCATGTTTCCAGGTTAAGTGTCTTGGTGATGGGGATTGGAGATGGGAAGACCTCCTTGATCCTCAAATGATTTAACCTTGTTTGTCATTCCTAATACCCCTAGACTGGGGAGCGACGTAGCCGGGTGTCATATGGGACAGGGCCTAAGTGTCCTGCTTCTCATCGGAGCCGTGGCCTTGTGGACAGTGCTTCTACATGTGGTGCAGAAGTATCTCGGCTGACCTGATTTAGAATCCTGGCCCGAGTCTCTTCCTGATTCTGTATCCCACTGCTTCCTGATCATATCCTATCTAATCGGAAAAGGGAAAAAAAGGTCTCCTTCTCATATGTGTCTAGAAGAGATCTCAGAAATGTCTTAAAATGTGCTCAGTATAGTAAAGTATGTGGCTTTAAGTGTTATTTGAACTAAAGGAACCAGATTTATGATTTCATTGTTGTCAGATTTTATTGCTGATTTGAAATTTTTAAACATAATATTGACAAACAGTCGTGGAGTTTCCCTATTCAAGTAAGAACACAGATAATATCTGCTTGGGGTCTTTAGTCAAATATTTCAATATCATCAAATTCTTCCCAGATTAATTTTTCTATCATTTGCTATTCAATATTCATTTAATAGCTCTATACTTATATCAGTCTTATTTTTTTGTGCCTGTTTTTGTCTCTTTGTGCTTTACCTCTGAGCACTAGTTTCCCTTCGCGTGCGAGTGTTTGGAGAACCCGAGGTCCCAGCACAGAAGGCACAGACAGGTGGATGGAGGGGAGACAGAAGGTGCTGTGACCTCTGGATGTGGTCAGGTGGGTCCACACCTGTCCCCTTACTAAGACTAAAGATTCCGGTTACATAAGACAGAGACACACCTGTGTAGCAAATCTAGACAACATTTTAGGAAATCATAGGCACACTCTGTTGAGTACTTTTTTTTTTAACATTCAGTACTGTAAAAGAAATTCAGTCTAACCCATTTCAGCAAATTAATAGATCAGCCAATAAACTCTATTTGCGTTGTTCGTTCAATCGACTTCTAAAGAAGCAAGTTGTACTTGCTCTGCAGCGCCAGCACATTACATTTACATTAATAAAATGATTTACAAACGATCCCAAGAGTTGTCATGACTGAAATGCTTATTACAGCAAAGGCTTCTCTTGTGAAAACACTTCAGCATACTTTTAAAAATAGTACTTATTGCAGAAATAATATACTTTAAAAGAATATACTTCAGTGCGAACTGAATGTAATGTTTTTGGACACTTCATTGCATGCTATTTACAATTCAAGGAAAATGTATTATAGTTTAAATGTATACTAAATACAATTAAGAGTGCTTTTTTGACCCACTTAAGTATGTCTTATTTGGGTAATTTCATAATTACTTACATTTTCCATGAAATATGGTTCAAGTGTACTGTTGAATGTACTGACAAGTATTTATGGTACACTAAAAAATAATTACAATTGAAACCCGTATGTAATGTATTTAAAGTATATTTGTAATTACATACTTGTAATGATGAAGTTGCAATTTAGTACATTTAAAATATAATAACACTCAAATAACACATGACAGTTCAAATGATAATCAAGTACTTTACATGTGCTTTACTATGTTAGTCAACACTTCTTTAAAGCACAAATATAGATAATGAAAACATGATTTAAAATGTACTTTAAATGAACTTTAAATTTGAAATTATGGTAACACTTTACAATAAGGTGTCATCTGTTAACGTTACTTAATGTATTAACTAACATGATCTAACAATGAGCAATACATTTGTTATAGTATTTATTAATGTTTGTTAATAAAAATACAGTCATTCATTGTTAGTTCATGTTAGTTCACAGTGCATTAACTAATGTTAACAAATACAACTTTTGATTTTATTCATGCATTAGTAAATGTTGAAATTAACATGAACTAAGATTAATAAATGCTGTAGAAGTGCAGTTCATTATTAGTTCATGTTAACTAAAGTAGTTAACTAATGAAACCTTATTGTAAAGTGTTATTGAAATTAATACAAAGTGCACTTTTTAAAAGTGTAGCTAAGTGAAACATAGTCATGAAAGTTTCTTATATTGCTTGTATTATAATATAATATGATACAATTTTAAAATTCGTATATTATCGGCACCATTTAAAAAAGTGCACATTCAATACAATTACAAACATGCTAATTGTCAAACTCTGTTGGAATCAATCAATGGAGTCAAGTATCCTAGATTGACATGCGTTGTACTGTCATTGAAATGAATCGGTGTTTCTTATACATGCAAACACACACACACAGATCAGTGAGCTGTGACAGATAGTGACCTGCCAGCTTGGTTTGAGGTCTGCTGAAGCGTCTCTACAGCTGTCACTGTGTAATTCTAGATATCAGTCCACCTGAGCAGCCCGTGGAGCCAAAACAACAGCACCCCACCCCCCCCCCGCCCCCTCAGTGTCCCACCTCCCCTCCAGCCCCGGCCGTCCTGCTGCAGGGGGGTTAGTTACACAGGTATGTGTGGATGCACTCAGCCCAGCATGAATCAAACTACCACATTCCTCTGCTGAATCAACTTTTAGCCAGTCACACTTATTAGATTACCTAAAGTACATCTTATCGCATAGTACTTCAACAACAATTCTGCCATCATTTACTCACGCTCATGTCGTTCAAAACCTGAATGACTTAATGAACAAAGATATTTTGAGAAAGAAGTCAATGGTAACAAATGCTGTTTGGTTACCAACATTTTATGAAATAATCTTTATTTTCCACAGAAGAAAGAATGTAATATGGGTTTGTGCTCCAGACTACCATGAACGCGCACAGGACCGTTTGCTGTGGATTACAGGCAGTAATGTTGTAAATAGTGTTCAGTTTCTTGCACAGGCTGAACATTTAGCTTCATAAGACCTCAATGAATTGTCAGGAGCCACGAGTATTAATTTTGTTTTGCCTGTATATGTTTTCTTGACTTTCAAAGTGATGGTAGCTGTTGACTTGCATTATATGAATCACCAAGGACCACAGTTTCAGCTAAAAATCTTCTTTACTCTACTTACACCTTGGATGGCCTAAGGTGAACTATCCCTTTAAGTGTACTTTTACTCTTAAATACACTTTTAAGAATTGCACTTTGTAATAGTCAAATACTGTTTTTAGGATTCAATACAAAGCATTTAGTGTAAATAGAAATCTTGGGGCTCTATCATACACCCGGTGCAATGCGACGCCAGGCACAACAAGTGTTTTTTGCTAGTTTCAGCCTGACGCAGTTTTCATTTTCACGTCCAGCTCCACGTTGTTTAAATAGCAAATGCACTCGCGCCCATCTGTTCACCCATGGGCGTGCTGGTCTGAAAACCAGGTGTGTTCAGGAGCATTGTTGGCGCGTTGCTGTTTTGAGAAACTGAAAATGACTGCGCCACTGACCAACAAAAACCTGGTCTAAAGTCAATAGTGCAGTATTTTTGTGTTATTTAAAGGGCGTGTTAATAATATGCGCCTATAGGCGGGAGCACAACGTGCGTACAATCTGATTATTACACACAGCAGCACACAAACATGCCAAATATTAAAAATAAAAGGATTCCTCTCTGGAGAAGCGTCTTTCCGCTCAAAAATTCCTCCATGTAAATAGCGAATCCGCCATGGTGCGAGCGCTGGCTTTTAAAGGGAATGGGAGATGAGACTCTGATTGGTTTATTGCACGTTACGCCCAAAACACACCCGTGACTCATTAAGAGACTAGGGACAACCCTTTTGGACCATGCGCCTGATGCGCCGACTTATTTTTCCATCATTAAACTAGCAAAAGTGGATTCGGACACACCCTAAGTGCATCTGCGCTCAGACTGTTAAAATAGGGCCCTACAAATATCTTTACTGTCACTTATGATCAATTAAATGAGTTCTTATTGAATAAAAGTATTCATTTAAAAATAACTTACTGACCCCAAACTTTTGAATGGTAGTGTATATTGGAAAATTAGTGAAGAAAATCAACAGAGAGACGTATGAAGCAGTTCCCCTTAATGCCTGGCACACATTTTGGGCTGTCCCAGATGGCAGGTGACCAGACGTGGGGATTTCTGTGGTCGTAGCTCCTAGACGGTGGTCCAATGTCATACAGTGAGAGAGGTTCAAAGACGGCCATTGTCGCGGTCTTGCGACCAAAGATAGCCTGCGATCGTTTTCTGTCATGATCATCTCACAGTGTGTTTGCTGCTACGACCTGCGTCTACCGACTAGCCAATAAAAATGCAGCATGAAATGGCGTAGTGATCAATGCGACATGGCGCTAAAACTTGAAACTACTCACCTCAAGCTCCATTTGCAAAGTTGGCCTCTTTTCCCTAGCAATGACCGCGTCCATATTCTCCTCTTTCGCTTCCTTCTCTTTTTATCAGTGTACATAAAAACCGATTCATCTTGCTTTATTTGTTCAGCACTAGCTCAAGTGGATGACGTTTTATTCTTCAATACTAACTTGCATCGTAGTCTACGATTCAATAGGTGTCATCATCTTAGTCTACATACATGTCGTATAAGTTTATTAGATCCATGTCGTACAGTGTGATTTGTAATGATCCCATAGGATTGCCGGAATCGCATTCACAGTTCACACAGGTGTAGTTCATCACATCACATTAACTATGAATGTGATCCAACCACAACGTGCCACAATACTTTAATTTTGAGCAAAATATGTATTGTTTATTACTTAAAAACTCTGAAACATTTTGCTTGAAAATGGCATTTGGCTTAATATTTTTCACTTGCAATGATATTCATACATTTCTAAAAGCAGGTGCACTAACAATACAAACACTGGTTTGAAAACACTGGTTCAGCTGCACACACACATCGAGACATGCAGTCACAGGGAGAAACATGATAGAGTAATGCATTGTCCTTGAGTGGCTCTTTATTTATTTTCTTTCGAGGACTTCATGTGCAGTTTAATTATCAGTGCAGAGATCCTAAAATACCATGTGAGCCAGACCATGAAGGCCACATCAGTGAGCCAAAGCCAACACACATATATTAGAGGCTTTCTATCCCAGAGCTCAGCACTTACGGCTTTACATGCATGGCATTACAGAAACTGGGACAGCTGATATACTGTATACAATGATAAAGTGTGTATCTGCTATATTCAGTGTGCGTCTAATGGGTAGGTTGTCCTCAGCTGGTTTTGCTTCAGCACCCAGATGTTACATTGTACAACGACTGGCAACACGGCACCAACATTGTTCATTAAACAAAATGTCAAGCATTGAAATGGATTAATGTTAACAGGAAATGCATGGGCCAGACTGACGGACTGAAGAGGGAACGGGATGTGGTGCTCATGATGAGGCATGAATCTTAAAAAACAAATGGATACAAAAAAGGATAACAGTTAGAGATAGTGAGGGTTTATCAATATAGTCACTCTTTTCTGCATGTGTGGGACACACTCACACTGAAGTCATTACTTTAAAGCTTGTTTTAGGGGGTGTTTGAGAAAACTCCCCCCTACAGAGAAAGCCGAGACAATTCCCACACACACACACCCACACGGCAGCACCGGCCCGGCTCCAGAGACCTCGCTTCAGCGCGTAAGCCGTTCCAGATGTGCTTACATCCGTCCCACTGCTGAGAGACGCCGCTAAAGAAACACACACACAACATTTAAATTAATGTCAACAATGTAAAGGACATTCATAAACAATACATTTGTTTTCACAGTATCACTTTTGAGAGGATGTGTTCCATTTTTATTAAAAAATATTCCTTTGTGTTTCTTCATTTTTCTTTCTCTATTAAAATATGAGGAATATTGTTTTAACTGCCACTCAATTTATAGTTTTTTTTTCTCAATTTTCACTTTCCATCCAGTTAGTCTTTCCTTAAACAACCCTTTAAATAAAGGCGTTCATCCTCCAGGAAGTGACATCATAGGTCTTAGAGCCATAAACAAATTTTTTAATATTTTTCCTTATATTAAGTGTGAGTTTGCTTTTTAATGATGATTTGTATTGTAACACATACAGTAATTTTGGCTAGTTTTATACGATTAAACTATTTGAAGAGATTAAGAGGAAAAATTAAGGGTTTTGTGCTTTTGACCGTGGAAAAATCTAAAATTCATGTTTTTTTTGGAACTTGATCAAGTGTAAAGAAACAGTATTCCCTGGTGGCTGTGGCTCTTTCAGCAGGATAATGTGCCCTGCCACAAAGCAAAAATGGTTCAGGGATGGTTTGAGGAGCACAACAACGAGTTTGAGGTGTTGCTCCAAATTCCCCAGATCTCAATCCAATTGAGCATCTGTGGGATGTGCTAAACAAACAAGTCCAATCCTTAAAGGATCTGCTGCTAACATCTTGGTGCCAGATACCACAGCACACCTTCAGGGGTCTAGTGAAGTCCATGCCTCGACGGGCTGTTTTGGCAGCAAAAGTTGAACCAACACAATATTAGGTCATAATGTTATGCCTGATTGGTGTACATCTGAGTGAATGAGACGGAGGGAAGTTAGCAAGGGAAGGGCATAACAAAAACGCAGCCCATCTCTGTTCTAGATTAGTTCTTTTGTTTTCTCCTTTAGTTTGCAAGTTTATAGCTCTCAGTTTGTGTTCTCAGTTGTCCGTTATTATCTACATTTGTTGGTTGTTCTGTTCTGGCTTTTTGATTTCTGACATTTATGAGAATCCTGAGTATTTTGGTTGTTTTTGAAGTTTGGATTAATAAAAGACTGCTGCACACAGATCCTGCTGCTTTTTTCATTCCTGCTGCAACCATGCTGTGACAGTCATGACAAATATTATTTGATCGATTTTTTTTATATTTTTTTACGATAAATACGTTTCAATAGAAATGGCATTAAATTTTTGTTTATCATAAATGCTTGTCGGCTGTACACTCATCGTATAACCATATCTCAAATTACATATACAGATACTTAAGTCCTACTTAAAAGCACTCTTAAGTTCAACTAATGGTCTAACTGACTAATGCGTCTGATGCCATTTAGCTTATTTGCACTACTGCCTTCAACAGCAATGCTAACAGGCTAAATACTGTCTCTCACTGAGGTGCCAAATGAGCAGCAAACGGCTAATTGGCTTATGCATGCTCTGTTCTCCAGTTCAAAGTGCTGTGTGTGAGGGGAGGGAGTCAAGTGTTGTTACAATCAAGAAGTTATTGTCTTTTAAAGTTCCCCACACCTCATCTTCCTTCCTTCCTTCCACACACACACACACACACACACACACACACACACACACAGTTTAAGGACCCTCATGCCTCAACAGGTGTTGGGTAGAGAGAACCATTTAAAAGAGAAGGGAGAGAGAGAGGGAACATCTGGTATAAAGACCTCCCATGCAATGTTTATAAAAATAGCATACTACAGAACTATAGGTTTTAACACACACACACACACATACACACACACACACGTTTGTTTCACTATATTAATGAGGACATTGCAACGACTTCCATTGATTTGATATCAGGTTAATTTTTTTTCTCTATCATTTCTATTGTGTTTTTGTACATTGTAGGTCAAGTTTTAATTGGTGCGTGAATGTCAGAGGAGGCTGAGAGCGTAAAATGACCAGTCAGAATGAATACTGACCGAATGAATTCAGAGGATGGATATTCACACGGATCACTGCCAGCAGAGAGTCAGTCACTTGTGCTCTTCCAACAGGGCGGTAGATCTTCTAGCCCTGGGCACAAGGAGGCCTGACTGTGCTTTTGTGATGCAGAGGCGACTGCTGGAGGGGAAACGCAAGGAACGTGTGTTCAAGAGAATCCTGTTAGAAAGGAGGTGGAACTATCTTTCTCTTTGTCAAGGTCCCTCTAACCACACAAGCCACACAATTAAGAATGCTTTAATCTCTCAATTTTATCAGAGGCAGTGATAGTTTTGTATCTAAAAGCACAACTGGACCTGCCTTTTTGTAATTCTCATTGGTCAATGAATGTTCATCAGAATGCTTTGCATCAAAAAATGCCACTTTTGATCACATGACGGAGGTTTACTTTTGTAAACACTTTTCATTCTACACAGACATCAACCCCATGTGCCACTCACTTACGATTGATTCCAATATAGTTTAGCATTAGCATGTAGCTAAGCTGCACTGTAAAAAGTGAGGTGCTTTAAGGAGGTATTTCTGCCTGATTCTACCTATAAATTCTAATGTTGTTGTTGCAACCTAATTCAAGTAACATAAAACAAGGGAATGCAGTTTTAACTTAATTGAGTTACATTGACCCAACATACAATTTCCAGTAAAGCTCAGGATGGACACATTCGACACATGCGCACTACGACTGCACCACACCCATAGAGGGCAGTATAGTCGAGACTTGTGTCAGCTACAGAACATCTGGAGGACAAAGAAGAAGAAAATGTGCTTTTGTTTGGCTGCACTCCTTGCTGATCTGCGAATTTTGCTTCATGAGAAATTGTGAATCACAGTTGACAGCGCTACTCTTCAGCACGATTGTAACCACACAGCAAAATCAACTCTGCTCAGAGTACATTTGGTCCCACTCTAGTTAAAATAACACTGAAGCAGAGTTAAAGTTAATGAGATAATTACGAGATTAATGAAATGATGAATTAGCATTAGTGATGAACACCTGTTGTTAACAAACAGAATCACTGAAGGAAAGAGGAACACAAGAACTACAACTGACTTCAGCCACAGCTTTAGATGAAATCAACTGAAGATAAAAGACATTAAATCTCTCAAGATCTCAGCAGAGGAGGATTGAACTCATTGCCAGCTTCACTCTTTACTAACCAGTTTGACGTTAGTTACGTTGTTCATCTACAGAAGCTCTTTTTGAGAATTAACAGATGTTTAGATGTTGATGTTTTAAAATATTTGGTCACCATTATGGTGATCAGTGTTTCCTTTACTTGGGCAGTTTGACTCTTGGCTTTTTAAGTGAGTTTGTGGTCTTTGTAACAGTGTTCACCAAAACACATGATTTGTCGCAAAGAAAGCCAGAAACAAAAAGGATTAGATGGTGTAGTTTTCAGCATCATTAAGTAGAATAATTCATTAATCTTATCACTGACCAAAAGTGAATGTTTGTTATTAATAGATTATTTTCACCAACATTACTTTCGCGCCACAGACATTCTGAATTTTGTTTTAAATACATTGCAGGAAAAAACTTTTTAGACACAAACAGACATCTAGAATGAGCATATGAATCTCAACAATGGTGACATGCTTTATGCTGCAATGCATTCTGGGAGCTATGAGTTTTATACTGTGGTGGCTCTCAGAATGCGGCATAAAGCATGTCACCATTGTTGAGATTCATATGCTCATTCTAGATGTCTGTTTGTGTCTACATTTTTTTTTTTTTTTTTTTCCTCCTCTGCTAAGATTTTGAGATATTTGTCTTTTATTTTCAGTTGATTTCATCTAAAGCTGTGGCTGAAGTCAGTAGTAGTTCTTCTGTTTCTCTTTCCTTCAGTGATTCTGCTCATTATCATCAGGTGTTCATCACTAATGCGTAATTATTTCATTAACTTTAACTCTACTTCAGTGTTATTTTAACTCTCTGTAGATTGGGACTAAATGTACTCTGAGCAGAGTTATTTTTACTCTGGGGATTTTGCTGTGCACAACATTCAATAACAGAAACTCCTAAATGTTCAACATAACAGAACATTAAACATGAACAAACTACCAACATACCTTTACTGAAAAACACATAAAATAACTTCCTAAATTTACTCTCCTAATGCATTCCCTTGCAAAATGTCCTTTTTTGGTGTTACAGAGATGACATTGGCTGATGACGGACCGTCGGCTTGGTGTGTCAGAAGGAAGCATCGAGACAGTCACTTAGTGCACAACAATGATCTTAAGAATTTTGCTTTTATTTTACAGTATGTGTCTTCCACGATATTATGCCCACTCAAAGTATACATGAATAATGTTCGGCTTTTTTAAACAGTTTAAAACATTAGTTTAGAGGTCCCCTCAAAGGGAATGGACCATTTAGTGATTCATATATATATATATATATATAAATGAAAATATGTTTAAATTTAGGTTTAAGATTTATTCAAAATATTTTATTAAGCTCTATTTTTTTTACTCACTTAAAATTCTTAATTCATTAAGGATTATTCAATTTAATTTGATGGAATTTTACTATTAATTAAAAAAAAGTCTATGAACATGGTTTTCTGGACATTTAATTTTTTTGAAGTACTTTACAGTTGTAAACCAAATGTGCCTTTGAGCAAACCACTTATCCACAGGCCGCCCCGAGGGTCTGTTTCTGCTATTAGTGTACTGTAAGCCTCTCTGGGTGAAAAAGTGTCTGTTAAATGACAAGTACCAATAGGAGGACAGAAAGAGAGAGAGAGATGGAGGGGCTAAGATTAGGGTAATCAGTCCATCAGAGAGATTGATGGAGAAGACATGCAGAGTTGAAGGAGATCTTAAGCGAGCGGTCTGGCGAAGCGGCAAGTGCAGTGGAGCGGGGGGCTGGTGGGGAAGGCACCTTGCAACAGCTGGTCTCAATTATCCACCCAGGAGTCGTGGGACGCGTGGGGCTGAGGGATGGGGGGTCAGAGACCACTGGCGCCAGCAGAAGAGCAACAGGTCAGGAGGATGGAGATTATAAAAATACTAGCAGGCAATTGGCCCCTGAAAGAGAAAACAGACACTGTGTGTGTGGGGTTTGTTGAGCCCGTGCCTCAGCACAGAGAGGAGCCAAAGGGTGGACACTTTATCTGCACTTCCTGTAGAAAACTAAATTTAGATCCAAGAGAACAAGAGGGAAAAAATAGGAAAAATCACTGAGAGACAAAATACACTTAAAGAAATAGTTCATCCAGTCTCGTATCTTCTGCAGAACACTAAAGAAGAGAAAAAACGACAACACTGGACCTCATTGACTTTTATTGTATGGAAAGAAGCACAGATTGTTTTAAATATCTTCTTTAGTGTGGAAGAAAGTAATGCATACATGTTTGGAACAAGTGTTAATAAATGATGATAGATGATTTTACATTTTCAGTAAACTCTCCCTTTAAAAAAATGTGAAAACACACAAAAAGATAAACGTACTTGTTAAGTTTGAAATGATAAAAAAAATAGATGTAGTGTTCAAAATGAAGACAAAAAGTATTGGGACAGTTTATGGTTGTCACATTGAGTTCATATCCTCTAAAAATCACCAGAATACCAACTGATTAAAAGCCATGGCAAAATCAGAAAAATAACACAGATGTTTTGTATCTAATGTAATTATATTGACACATAAGTGTCAGTATGTAGTATGTAGAAAGAAGAAACATGCAGAACTCTTTGCAAAATGCTCATTTAGTCAGGAAATACCATTATATGAAAACTCGATTATTCAATAATGTAAATGATGTACATTTGTAAGGCTTGCACACGTTCATTGTCTTTCATTGACTATAAAAGCATAGCTGTAGCGCCCTCTGCTGGAATACTCTTGATAAGACGGGGACCTGTAATAAATGCACCTTGCAAAAAAGTCTCAACTCACTCAGCTCTTCATAACATGTTCATCTGTGTACACATTTTACTGCATTAGGGTAAATTCAGATAAACTGGCTAATTTGTTTAATTGTGATTAATTGCAAAAGATTTACCTGAATGTGCCGGATGTTAATGGCTTGATCAAATTAAAACAAAATAAAATATGTGATTATTTACTGATACTGTATAGATGAAATCAAAAACTCTAAATTAACTTTAACTCTTTCCCCGCCAGTGTTTTTAAAAAAAAAAGTTAACTGTTCCCCGCCAGCATTTTTGATAATTTTCACAAAAATGTAATGGCCGCCAGAATATTTTGTTGTATGAATATCTGAGCATGCAATATATCGAAATAAAGAACAGACCCTCTGCTTTTAAACAAACAAACAAAAAGTTTTATGCTAGCTTCATGCATTCCTTTTTGGTCAACACTTGAATGTGGGTAAGTTTCATAAAAAAGCAACATTTTGAGCAAAAAGCTGAGAAAATCACGTTTTTGTCAAAGACTACATCCAGATCAGATTCAGAGCGATGATCAAACACAGATGGAGTAAATCGAGTCCATCAACACCCCTAAAGCTTCACAGTCCTACAGCTCGTCCTGATCCGACATTTCATTCAGTAACATTAGGCAGTTTTGATTTATATGCTGTTTAATGTTTGATGATCACGTTATTTTACATATGCATCTGCTTACATACGATCGCTTGTTTTTTTTTTGTGTCTTCTTCGCCTGTGTTTTGATCAGGAGATTCAGTACTCATTCAGAAGGTGTGTAATAGCGCCCCCTACCGTATAACAGTGAAAACACGGAAACCCGGGAAAATTCTGTGTTTGGCGTGGAAAGGGTTAAGTTACTTTGCATGCAACTTTTATAAACAATAAAATAGGTTAATACTAAAATAAAGAAATTCTTTAAAAAAAATTCTTACCATAACCCTAAAACTAAAAAACAGATTTTACATGTTTCCATATGTCAAATAGTTTCAAATAACAGTGAAATATGAATTAATTTGGTTATACTATACAATATAATATTCGGTTATACTATATATTATATTGAGCTAAAGTGTACCAACAAAAAATATGTCCATCAAAATACCATAATAATACACACCAAAAAAGTGATATATTATTATTTAGCCTACGTGGACTCACAGTTGGAGGCATTTGCTGCTAATTATTTACTATATTTATTGTACATGTATTATACATTATTTATATATTTTTATATTATACACCCTAAATGCATTTTTTTTGCACATAATACATTTTTTAGGCTATACAATTAATCTAGAAATAATGTAAATATAGGCCTAAAAACTTTAGAATACATAAGCGTAAATGACGAAGCTTACATGTTTTCTTTTAGGCAACTAGATAAACTATAACACATTTCTTTCAGCTGCATTCCCAAACTTCCGTGGAAGCAGCGGTGTTTTAAATTTTTCATAACATTTCATAACCATCTCGTGAATCACACTCTCTCTCTCTCTATGTTTCATAAGCTCTGGATCAAACCCAGGTAACGTTTAGTGAGTGTCACACATAAAGGGAAACCCATTTAGGACTGCAGATATACAAACCGTATATCTGCAGGTAAATAAGGTACAAAGATGTCCTTTTAAGGGTACTGCCCCAGCGACAAGCTGTTGTACCCCTAAAGGTACAATTTTGACACCCTTTTTCTCAGTGTGATTCAGGTTGGATGCATCGTTTTATTATATGATATAATATGATTTTAATTAAACACTAAAGTTCTTTATTTGTTGTGTGTGTATGTGTGTGTAGAGCTCTAACTGACATCTAATCCCAGAAGGATAATAAACCTGAATCACTCTGAATCAACATGAACCAGCCTCCATTCTTATGAATATATCAGGTAAGGAAAGGATCAAATTATTAATGCAGTTTCACAAAATGCAATGGTTTAGTGATGGATTGTTCTGAAACATACTGTTACTGAATATAGTTTTAAGGGTTATGTAATAGTGATGTATGCCCCTCATTGTGTATTAATTAGCTAATGTTAATAACTCTCAGTATCAAAAAGTATTTGAACCCCTTGAGATCACACAAAATGCATGTTATTTTTTATTTAGTACTGTCCCGAATAAGATATTTTACATGATGTTTAGAAGATGTTCACATTAGGGGTGTAAATCGGACGGTTCATCACGATTCGATACGATTCTCACAGCCAGCGATGCGATATTTACTCAAAAAGTTCTGCGATTCAGGGGTATATCAATCAATATTTCGATAATATGATATTATGTGCCTATTTTAGACAACCAGTTACATTTTTATTAACTCACAACTGCAGCCAAAATATATAAAATAAACATTTATTTCAAAATGTCACATCCTGCACCCTGACTGGGACATCCACAACTAAAAAATTCACACAGTAATCTAATGACAGCTTATGACATGACAACAGTCAAGAAAGTATTTTAGGCTTCTGTGCTAAAATGTGTAATGTCAAAAAACTGATAAACAAGAGGGGGGTGTACATATAAATACTGTAGCGTTCTCAGGCAATAATGAGACGTGCTAGTGAAAAAGGGTGTTTATTTGGGCTGTTGTAGGCCACAACCCACGCCGTACACACCCCGGCTTGAACAGAGAACCGCACTTGGAACAGCGAGGCACTCCTCTACCCCCTTCTCTTGCTTTTCCCCCAAAAACCATCCCAGGGGTGGAGCCTCTCCGCCAATAACAGGTAATGCAATTAATGATAACTGTCCCCAACACAAAAATGAATAAAATGCAACATAAACATCAAACTCCTTGTCCTCTGCAACACAATAACATTTAGAACATGTTACAAAACTATACAATTAAAAGACATTTCTTTTAAATGTATAGCGCAGATTTTTAACAAAGCAACAACATATTATAGGTAGGCCAGATAAACACATGCTATTAATAAGACTCCTCCAATACAGAGCGGCACAAAGCACGTATGCGCATCCCGTGTGCAGAATGATGCGCTTGAAGCAACACAGACTCACAGCGCTCCTATGCAGCAGTTTGAGCTTTTTCTAACAGTTTTACTGTGAAGAACGATTCATAGCGCTCTATTCTCCTTATATGCAAAAAGCACAGACCTTTATTCACTGAAGCACAAAAATAAGTAAAAGAAGACTGAATTCAGTGGCCTATTTGTGCACTTGTTTGAGATGAGCGCGCGCTGCTTTTTGCAAGGCTTTAAACATTCAGCACTGGCTCGATCGGGACAGTGACAGTTCCATCGACTGCCCCAAGCTAATTTAAGGTCATCTAAACGAGAATGCATGCGTTGGCGACAATGCATAGATAATGTATTTGGTGGTCTCTCCCACCCTATAGTCAATTAAAGTTTTGTATGTTAAACTCCTGTGCTTATAGACTTTCAATATGGTGTGTACTTTTCGCTTATCGCTTGTTATCATCTCGGTTGTAGTTCAACATGAGCAGGTGCTTTTTAGTGAATCAGTGAATCGTGCCGCTTCACGAGCAAATGACTCTGAAACCAGTCCTTGAGTGAGCGGTTACGGAATCAAACAGGACTCATTAAACAGCGCTTCGTCAGATTACACACAACACACGAGCCGCGGCGAAGATTCTTTTATAGAACGCCCGCGTAACAATGACAGCCTGTGACGTCACGCGCTCAGAGCCCATAGAACCCCGCGCTCGCAGCACTTCTTCAGTGCAGTTCAGTGAGTATCCGAGTGTGAGCGAAGACAGTCTCGTGAATAGCGATTCGCAGTGTGTTCAGATAAGAGTATCCGAGTGTAAACGTAGGCATTCACCAGAGCAGAGTTTACCAGCTTTTCATCATGAACGCTTCTCCTGCGCTGGAGTCGGTGGAGCTCAGCATTAGCTGTCTAGTGTCAGCAGATGGCGCTCTGACAGCTGGAGCAAATCAACAGGCTTCTCCTGCAGCCGCTGCTATGGAGAACAGCCGGACAGGTCAGTGACAACATCATACGAATGACACATAAGCAATAAGCCATAACAGCGAATGCCGAGTTCACACTACACGATTTTAGCCCCGATTTTGACTCGCCGACAGGTTGTGCGAAATCGCCTAGAAAAACCCCAAATCATAGGCAAATCGGTGCTGGTTCACGCGAGTGACTATCACAGAGTGTGAATTATCAAAGACGCGATCAGAGAGAATCGCAGATGAGTCGCAGACGACTGAGATATTTGGCATGCTACATATCTGGTATGACATATCCTGCTGTGTGAATGAGTTCTGACTGAAAATGACATCGGCCACGACCGACAGTCAATGAGAGAGCAAGATACAGGCCAGCGGGAACTTCAGGGAGACCAGAATATCAGTATTTTAATAGATATATTTACAATTCTATCAAACAGAAACAAAGCACAAATATTTGCTTGACCAGCCGCAACAGCAGCACATTGCGAAATAATTTACCTCCAACTCTCTTTGCAGAACACAATCCTTGCTCCCTGTGTTTCCCCAAACATTTCCGCTGCCATAATCGTTTTTCTTTTTCTCCTTTTCACTGCAAGTCAGCGCACAGACAATTTGGACCGCAATTTCCAGTCGCGCGCGAGAACTCCGATCTGACGCACACGTGATCTCGCGTTGTTTCCTTGTCACTTCTCGCGTGAGTTTGGTTGTGAAACATAGTTTGCGGCCGAGACAGAGTTGTCGGCGATTCTTCCTCTTGTAAAGTCAAGCAAACAATTCGGGCAAACAAAGTTTGTTAAAGTTAAATAGCCTAAAAATATAAAGTTATGAAACTTCACTTTGCCCTCAGCCAAATGATTTGCCGGGGAACAAATTATATATTCATGAGACCAAAGATCGCCCGTTAGTTTTACACAAGCCGAATTACACTCACCTAAAGGATTATTAGGAACACCATACTAATACTGTGTTTGACCCCCTTTCGCCTTCAGAACTGCCTTAATTCTACGTGGCATTGATTCAACAAGGTGCTGAAAGCATTCTTTAGAAATGTTGGCCCATATTGATAGGATAGCATCTTGCAGTTGATGGAGATTTGTGGGATGCACATCCAGGGCACGAAGCTCCCGTTCCACCACATCCCAAAGATGCTCTATTGGGTTGAGATCTGGTGACTGTGGGGGCCATTTTAGTACAGTGAACTCATTGTCATGTTCAAGAAACCAATTTGAAATGATTGGAGCTTTGTGACATGGTGCATTATCCTGCTGGAAGTAGCCATCAGAGGATGGGTACATGGTGGTCATAAAGGGATGGACATGGTCAGAAACAATGCTCAGGTAGGCCGTGGCATTTAAACGATGCCCAATTGGCACTAAGGGGCCTAAAGTGTGCCAAGAAAACATCCCCCACACCATTACACCACCACCACCAGCCTGCACAGTGGTAACAAGGCATGATGGATCCATGTTCTCATTCTGTTTACGCCAAATTCTGACTCTACCATCTGAATGTCTCAACAGAAATCGAGACTCATCAGACCAGGCAACATTTTTCCAGTCTTCAACTGTCCAATTTTGGTGAGCTCGTGCAAATTGTAGCCTCTTTTCCTATTTGTAGTGGAGATGAGTGGTACCCGGTGGGGTCTTCTGCTGTTGTAGCCCATCCGCCTCAAGGTTGTGCGTGTTGTGGCTTCACAAATGCTTTGCTGCATACCTCGGTTGTAACGAGTGGTTATTTCAGTCAAAGTTGCTCTTCTTTCAGCTTGAATCAGTCGGCCCATTCTCCTCTGACCTCTAGCATCAACAAGGCATTTTCGCCCACAGGACTGCCGCATACTGGATGTTTTTCCCTTTTCACACCATTCTTTGTAAACTCTAGAAATGGTTGTGCGTGAAAATCCCAGTAACTGAGCAGATTGTGAAATACTCAGACCGGCCCGTCTGGCACCATCAACCATGCCACGCTCAAAATTGCTTAAATCACCTTTCTTTCCCATTCTGACATTCAGTTTGGAGTTCAGGAGATTGTCTTGACCAGGACCACACCCCTAAATGCATTGAAGCAACTGCCATGTGATTGGTTGATTAGATAATTGCATTAATGAGAAATTGAACAGGTGTTCCTAATAATCCTTTAGTTGAGTGTATATCTCATGTTTAACCACTACAGAGACATCAGAGCCAGCGGCAAAGGACTAGCCAAATAGGCAAATTTCAAATAGGCGCTATCTTTATGAATAAACCACAGATTTGAGCTTTAAACAACTACATTCTCGCCTGACACATAACCAGTAGTATTTTTAAATTACACTGGGTTTCTCATCCGCTACTGACGCTTGTTGGTTGGTGCAAGATGCATTCTGGGATAAGTCACCTCTCGATGCATCCTTGATAATCAAGAACACATCCGGGGATTTGAACTGTACTTGGCTAGATGTGAACTTTTAATTGGAACAGTACTTGGGCAGCGACTGATGACGTTTCACAAGAACAGACAAGACACGGGACACGGAAAACCCCTTTGACAAGGTATCGCAGCGGACATTCAAACGTTTTTTTTATTATGAACATAGCCATATGAACATATGACCTTAACCCTCTAACCCATTATGTTCTAACCATGAAATATTTTTTTCAAATAAGTTTTTATTACATGAAATAGCTTCAATCACACAAAGCAAAAAAAAAAAATTTGTTGTACCACAATGGAAAATGGTCAAAAAAGCCATTTTATTTTCTATTTAAATGCACATTCTTTTAGAAATTGATAGATGTATGTATTTGGGACTCGTGAAAACCAAAAATAAGTAGATCCCGATCATTTAATCCCTATCGTTCCCTATAATTTGGTTCAACTCATCCTCACTCTCGTCACTCTGCACTCTTCCTATTGACCTTTTCCGTAAAATATTGCTGTATTAATTTTCTGAAAAGAAGAAATACTTTTGTTACTTATACATAAACACAACTATACTACAATAAACACTTTAAATAAATAAATAACTGCAATTATATTGTTGATGCTTATATGTATAAAAAAAACCCAATGAGGAAATACATTACTGCAATTCTACTGTGGGACAGCAATGCCGAAAATTTTCTCAATTTACGGTAAAACTACGTTAAGACAAAGTTGATCTGTGAATAAAAATATCTAATTTACTTATTAAAGATGCTGCAAAAAAAATCCCCCTGAGAAGAGATGTTTAGAAATGAGGTTAATAGAGCAATTTCTGGAGCACGTCAACAGGCGTCTTGTGTGAGGGTGACCGGGGGAAAGAGAGTTTTAGAGAGGCATTCAAATGCCATTTTACTTAAAAAACAGCACATCATTGGCTACCTTAAGGCCTGCCCTTTTAATTCCCATAGTGCAATTTATTGTATTTTTTTCTGAATAACAAAGAAAAGAGTAGAAATGAATTGTTACCATATGGCAACGCTGTACCATAGAGGGTTAAGGAAAATGCGAAATCTGAATGCACACTCACTCACTCAATCAATCTCTCTCACAATAATACAATATCAATGAGAACAAAATATGTTTACGTTGCTAAGGGTGTTGTGCAGTGATACACAGAACCGTTGGGTGAAGCGGCCATAGAAGCGGTTATCATGAACACAGCTATTAACCAATCAGAATCAAGGACCGGATCTAACCGTTTTATATATATATATGAAATATATATAAATATATACGATGAAACGAAATGCCCAAGCATCCAGTGGAAAACGTGGATACCATGGGGAATAAAATGCTGCATATACTGTCAAATAGATATTTTTAATATTTCTTTTTTTGTCCATCTATTGAAAGTCTAGGCAATCAAAAATTTCTTCTGAAAAGATAACTTTATTTGATAAAGCTTTTAAGCTTTTTTTTCATATATAGGCTAAACGATTAATAACCATTACAAATATTTGATAACTCAATGTATTTTTTAGCTTGATTTCAAATGATAAATTACAATTAAAAAGACAAGTAAACAGTAATAAAATAAGAACAAATAAACAAATTGCTAACAATAGCACAAATAAATACAATAGAATAAAGATACAAATGAAATAGACTGCTAACAAACTGAATTAAAAAAGCAAAGTAATCAAATTTAAAATAACATTGGATAATCTTCATTGTAAAAAATTAAATACAGATTAATCTATTAAAGTTACACAAGTTAATGAGTCAAGAGCAGTAAGTGATCATTTGTCTTTTTGTAGTTTGAATAACATTAACAATATTCGGCTGCTGTCCCTTTAAGACCCGACGCACGCATGGATCCAAAATACTGTTGCTGTTACACAACATTCTTCCTGAACTGTTTAAGACTGTGTTTACGTTACGTTAATACTCACCAAGATGGGCATTGTGACATTATATTTGAGTGTATTTGACCATTAATAAGCTGGGAAAAGGAGCAAATTTTTGCACTTGTATGTCAGAGGCGGCTTTATTAGCCTACTGTATGTGTGTGCGCTCCCACATAAAATGCGGGAGTGAACTGCAGAGTCTGGCATTTTTAATTTGGTCCTCTTTCCAATCGGCTTGAGACGTCTGCGGCTGGCATTAGTACTGTGAGTTGATGGTATTTGGTAAAACTTAAGACCACTGTTTACAGATTTACGATTCTGGCATCCCACTGCACAACATGACATTTTCCCGATCGTCTTTTGCAACCGTCATGCGCAGTTGAACCTGCGTGATGTCAGTGTGACGTAGGCTGATAATTGGTCTATATTCTGATTTAACCTTGAGCTTTGAAGTATTAAATAGATTAGATAGCTTCAACATTTGACCACTATTTACAATGACACTAATAATTCTTAATTTCTGATAAGAATGCAAAATCAATTGATAGTTGTTGATATTTTGAATAGAATAATGAGACACAAACCTGTACATATTCAATCGCGTTTGCTCACATTTATTTTTGATCACAGTGCAGCATAGGACACAAACTTTTAGTCCAAAAGTGCGCACATTATGTATTCACACGTTTACCTCATATTTATTTAGATAGGATAGAACCATCATTTCTATATGACCCGTAGAAAGACGATTCTCTGCCGATCCAACAGTCAATATTGCGTGATAATAATTCCCACCTTACGGTGACGGTAAACGTCTGCGTTCTGTCTCATAATACATGTATGCGTCCGTTATTATATATAATATCTGCATAAGGTCGCAATAGAGTGAGTTTTGAGCAGAAACATTGTATTAATCTTATTCTGTCACTCTGAAATAGATTAATGCTGCGCGCTGACTTTCTGAAAAGCTCTGCATGAAACAGGATCACGAATCCCAGACGGTCTCTAAGCGGGAGCGCTAACAGTTAAAGTCCATTTCTGATTTTATTGTTGTTTGTATTGTCATGTTGCGGCGTTTTACTTGGCGATGTTTTAAAATATATTTTTTATTTTGGTATTTTATATGCTCTGTTGGTGGTTTGTAGAGTATCCCCACCGGGGATAAAAATAATTCAGCAGAGGCAGGGATACACAGACCAGATACCCCATCCCCCCCTACAAATCACACCCTGATATATATATATATATATATTGGTATATATATTGGTTCCTGCGATAATTCCTGTGTAAATACATTTATACTAGTGATGCACCGAAAAGTCTCAGCTTTCAAATCCTGTTGATTGTATCACAAAATTCAAACCGAAATGTGATTAAACGTAACAAACACTGGGTTTTCATGTCTAATGAAGGCAGGTTTTAAAAGTTTCAAACCAAAATAATCAAATAAATTCATAGTTAGTTTTATTTTGATTATATTAAAATATATATATTTAGTTAGTCTTTAAATGTATTTTTTCTTTTTCTCTCTCTCTCTCTCTTTACTTTCTTTTTTTTTAGAAGAGAAAACAAAAAAGGAGAAAAGGATCTGTGCATTCATTAGGAGAAAATGGCAGGATTTTAAAAGCACCGTCCTTTGTTGCAGCCGAGGCAATAAAGTGAGCCCTCTTTGGCCACAGCCTGACACAGATCCATCCCACCTCGAGCAAATGGATTACCAAAAGGCATCCGATTGCCAGGATTCTGATGATCCTCTAGATCCAGATGACCCTCAGCCTGGTCCATTTGGACTCAAGGCAGTCGATTGCCAGGATTCTGATCTGCCAAGATCTGGACTTGAACCGACCCCAGACACAGATTTAGCTGATCCTGAGCCAGCGAAAGGTGCGTCTATTATTATTATTTTCAGTTATTCAAATTTATTTAGGCCTAATAACCAACACTCACATAGTACAGAGTTGTTAAAACATTTAAATGACACATAACAAGCCATATTTATATCAACTTTTTAATATTAGAATTATGTTTCTATTCTAATTTGTTGGTGAAATATCAACATTTAATACATGCGAGTTTCCCTTGTAAACTAAGCGTTTAACTCAAAATAAGAAATCTGTCTGTTTTCAGTTGATGCGTGCACAAAATGGCACTAAAGATTATTTGTAGCGCCTGACATGGAATAACCACAATAAGCGTTGTGCTTTGCTGCATTTAATATGAAACAATGACTATGTTTACATGTGCACCAATAATGCGATTATTTCTAATAATCCGAGTATCCGAGTATTAATCGCAGTAAGATGTTTACATGACACGAGCAGAACTCTTCACTTAGTTTACATGCAATTTGTATTATTCTGATGACAAACCCTGGTTTTAGTGTGTAATGAAGGCAGGTTTTAAAAGCTTCAAACAAAAACAATATAATAAGTTCTTTGTTAGTTTTATTTTGATTATTTAAAAATATATATTTGGTTATAGTCATTAAATGTATTGTTTTCTTTCTCTCTCTCTATCTGTCTCTTTACTTTCTTTTTTTTTTTTAGAAGAGAAAACAAAAAAGGAGAAAAGGATCTGTGCATTCATTAGGAGAAAATGGCAGGATTTTAAAAGCACCGTCCTTTGTTGCAGCCGAGGCAATAAAGTGAGCCCTCTTTGGCCACAGCCTGACACAGATCCATCCCACCTCGAGCAAATGGATTACCAAAAGGCATCCGATTGCCAGGATTCTGATGATCCTCTATATCCAGATGACCCTCAGCCTGGTCCATCTGGACTCGGGGCATCCGATTGCCAGGATTCTGATGATCCTCTAGATCCAGATGACCCTCAGCCTGGTCCATTTGGACTCAAGGCAGTCGATTGCCAGGATTCTGATGATCCCCAGCCGGGATCATCCAATCTCGATTGCCAGGATTCTGATGATCCTCTATATCCAGATGACCCTCAGCCTGGTCCATCTGGACTCGGGGCATCCGATTGCCAGGATTCTGATGATCCTCTAGATCCAGATGATCCTCTAGAACAGGGTTCCTCAAACTCGGTCCTGGAGGGCTACGGCCCTGCAGAGTTTATCTCCAACCCCGATAAAAGCACCGTCCTTTGTTGCAGCCGAGGCAATAAAGTGAGCCGTCTTTGGCCACAGCCTGACACAGATCCATCCCACCTCAAGCAAATGGTTTACCAAAATCCAGATTATCCTCAGCCTGGTCCATTTGGACTCAAGGCAGCCGATTGTCAGGATTCTGATGATCCCCAGCCGGGATCATCCAATCTTGAGCCAGCCACTCATCCAGATGATCCTCAGCCGGGTCCATCTGGACTTGAACCGACCCCAGACACAGACTTAGCTGATCCTGAGCCAGCGAAAGGTGCGTCTACTGTTATTATTACTCCTGTTCATGTGTTCTGTAATGTTTATTTTCGTCTTGTCAACTTTTTCTCATTCTCCCCTGATGTTTCATGTATGTACTGTGGCATTCTGATGAATGCAGTCCAAGTTTTTCCTTGTCATAATTGACCTAATTCTCTGTTTTAACGAAATATGTTGCATGCTTTGATACTAGGGGTGTGATCTTATTCTTAGTCTTATTAAGTGCAAACAATAAGTGCAACCATAATCAAAGTACTCTCTCAATATTCAAAGTGAAAAACAAAGACCAAAACAGAGACCAGAGCTAAGAGGTGGTTAAAACTACACAGCCCAGCCTAAGATAGCGTTGATATTGGGAGACAGGCTATTGTAAAAACTGGAATGTCTGTATAACTAGCACATTTTCATAAACACCTGCCGCCATAAATGTTTTATTATAAGTAAATTTATAAGTAAATAAGCTCATATCTAGTGTTTTTTATGGCTAACTAACAAACTGTGAACATTGGATAACTTTCTTGAGGTAAATGCAATGTTAGGCTGTGTTCACACTTGACATCTTTTTTGACAAGAAAAGTTGACAAGAGCGCTCTTTTAGTAAAAAAAAGAAGCTGGCAGCGGTTGCTTCCAAATAGCAGCCACGGGTGTCTTTTGTTGCTATAACAACAGCTGCAACAAGAGTGCTGTGTGGTGCAGAGATACAAAATGTTAAGAGAGCGTTGGCTTTTGAAGTTAACCGGGAGGAGAATGTCAGTTCACAACGACGTTTGTGGGTGCACGACATTATACGGGGAAGAAACAGTATGGTGCTCACAATAATTTAGTCCAGGAGCTCCGGTTGGATGATGCGCAATTTGCGGCATATTTTAGACTTAACAAAAGTCAGTTTGAAGACCTGCTACTGCTGTTTAGTCGATCTACCGCCACCTTCTCCATTTTTCTTGTTGTTATGGAAACAAGTCAGGTCTCGCTACTCGCTTGTCATTGGTCAGCTGTCAAAAAGGTGCTTGACGTATGGCCTTTTTTATCAGAAAAGTTTAACTTTTTTCAACTTGAAAAGACGATTCACGATTCTTTATTGTACCAATACAGGTACAGCGAATTTAGAGCAATCCTTCTAGTGCAGTCACATATACTTAGTGCAGCTAAAACATCTATATGCCATAAACCATACAACACAATACACACAAAACCAGTGCGCTCATCACTTTTTTGAAAACACGGTTTACTCCATAGAATTATAATGTAAAACAGACGCTGGCAGCTTCAAAAAAGACGGCAAAAGACGTTAAGACGCCCTTAAGTGACATATTTTTCTCAAGTTGTTTTATAGAGGGTTTCATCGGACGCACGCGCGTTGCCACGGTTACGTGCCGACCCGAAGTTAACTTCCGGTCTGTGTTTGTTTATCGGTCTGGCTAGTGGATAGTATGGCGCACTACGCAGTAGAAACACATTTTTGACATACTATTCTGGGATAACATGATATAAATATTAACGATCAAGCAGAGAGCATATGACACCAGCGCAAAAACAGCGTCTAATGTAATTTAGACTGTATGTCTAATGTAATTTACTTATTTATTTTGCTTGTTATCAGAAATAATCTACTTAAGAGGTAACATTCTGGCTGCGTTTACACTTGTTTAAGTTTCCCAACATTAATCTTATATTATGAAACAAAGAAACATGTTATTCTGACGCATTGCATGATTGAAAGGCGAGCGTGCAAGAATTTATATAGGCTACTGTACAGAAAACGGCATTACATGGTCCTTAAAGGGTTAGTTCACCCAAAAATTTAAATTCTGTCATTATTACTCACCCTCATGTCGTCCCAAACCCGTAAGACCTTCGTTCATTTTTAAGATATTTTTCTTTTCTTACACTTACGGGTTGGGATCGACATGAGGGTGAGTAATTAATGACAGAATTTTAAGTTTTGGGTGAACTAACCCTTTAAAGGGGGCGTTTCTCCCACTCTATATTGCAGACAGAAATGGGAGATTATTTATAATAAACATGCTGAAACAATAAAAACATATAAATTAAGATAATGTTGCGCAATTAAAATGAAAGAAGATAATGCACAAGAAAGATAACGCAGCCTCTGTTGTCATTGATTCTTTGTGGCCGACTACCGGAAGTTAAGTTTGGGCCACAAAAGCGCGCATGCGCAGTAACGTTTGTTTATGTTGTTGCCGTTGAAACCGTCTATTGACGTCTTTCCGCGGGTGAAACTCTGAGCGCTAATTTGCGGGAATCAGGGAGCTTGCGTTTCCTTTCGCTTTCAATTCACGATCGCTCGTACTCTGTGTATAGGGAGTGGCGGTGCTGAGCGCGCATTTTACAAGATAATACATTTATCAGACACTCTGTTGTGTATGAATCTTCCGCTATGGTCCTGTCAATCATCTCACCGAGCTTACTCTCGTCACGTGATCAGTGAACTGTGATTCCTGCTGCACTGTGCGAGACTCCGCAGCTCACACTGGCTGAGCAGAGCAGACGTTTACAATAGTTTACTATTGAAGCGACCATTATCTAACTGAATTAAATGGTTTTTAGTTGTATAAAAAAGCAAAACGACAGTGGAGGATGTAATGTGAACGTAGCGGTGGCATATTCTATGCTAATTTCACCCTCACACTCTGGCATGGCGACATCGCTAAACAGCTTTTCGCTCGACGAGAAATCACATTTTAATCTTGCGAGATCTTGTGGCACAAGATCTTGTCACACCCCTATTTGATGCTGATTATTTGTAATCACTTATCATGTTCACATGTGTGTAATAACACAATCATGTTTGTTTTTGCAGGACAATTTTACTTCCTTTATGAAGTTGGAGAGATGCTGGGAGCAGGATCCTTCGGCAGAGTGTATAAAGGGACTAGAATATATGATGGCAAGCAGGTAGAATCAGAACATTTTACCTCTTGTTTGATTCTGTTTTTTTCCCCCATTCCTAATATATTAATCAATACGACTGTTTTTTTTTTTGCAGGTTGCCATCAAATTCATCCAAAAGAGGTTGGCTGACCGTCTCTACTATACTGTAAGCTTAATAAATATATCTAAATATTAGGGATGTCAAATTACACAAATTCCCATGATCAATCGTCGTTTAAATTAACGATCAATTAATCGATTAATCGTTATCCTTAATACTGCAGTATGCATCTACAGCAGTGGCTTATAGCCGACCGCATAACAGGGTGTGCAAACACTGACAAAACACCATGTTCCTCACCAAATCAATGAGAAGGGTTTTTAATCTAAATAAAGGGCTAGTAGGATTGTAAAATGAGTCGATGTGATTCATCATTTAATTAAATTTATTATTTAATAATCAAATAGGCTGTAACGACTAATACAACGCGTCACCAACACCGCCTCAGATCCGAATGTGTGCACGCGCTCTTCTGGAACAACGCGCTGAAAACGCCAACTAGAACCAATGAATTCACAACGATTTATTACAATAGTGTTCTCATTAGTGTTATGTAATATGACAATCCCAATCATAGTTATTATTAGCCGCGCATTGCTGTTTGATCTGTGCGCGCTGAAGCGCTGAATGAACACCGCTACACTGGAACACTTTGCTAGCACGTTATTTAACTCAAAGAAACGCATCCTGTATGAGATTAATCAGATATATACAAAATAAACATAATATTACAAATTATATCTGCACAAAATCCCGCGAATGCACAAGTAAACTTGAACTAAGTTACTTGCTGTTCAGAATGTGTTTTTCATTCATGTCCTAGAGCAACGCGATGAAACACGACAACTAAACCCAAACAATTCACAAAGTTTTATTACAATATTGTTCTCTTTCTAATGTTATGTAATATGACAGTCCCAATCATAGTCATTATTATATGCACTGCTGTTTGAGCTGCGCGCTGAAGCTGATCACCGGCATGCTTTATACCACTCTAATTCTTACCCAAATGCATCCTTCCTATATGAGATAAATCAGATATAGGCCTACACAAAATAAACACAATATTACAACTTATGAATGCACACACAAACCGCCATGATGAAGGTGTAACTCTAGCTGTAAAATGGTCCCAAACATAACTCTGGTGCGCTCGCTTCATTTCCTCGTGTCCGCTGCATGTTTCGCGGTTGAGCAGCACACACGCGCATGACCCTGTTTAATCAATAAATGCTAAGTTTTATCGATTTAAATGGATTATCGACAATTAATCGATCATCGATTTATCTTTAACATCCCTACTAAATATATCCAAAATGGTCTCATACTTTTTGACCCTTTATAAGATTACCCATAGTCAGATAACCTTATGTTGAACTTTTTTCTTCTAGCCTGATTCTCCCAAGCCGCTGTTAGCTGAAGTGGCTCTAAATCTGCTGTTGCAAAAAGCTCCCAGAAGCCAACACGTTCTACAAATGTATCAGTGGTTTGACAAACCAAAGCAACGCATCCTGATTTTAGAACATCCACAGCCCTGCAAGAACTTGAGAGAGTTCATTTGGAACAAAGGAGGTCGCTTAGATGAAACTTTAGCGTGTGGCCTAATGCGGCAAGCAGTCCTTGCATTTAAACACTGTCTGGACCGGGGTGTCTACCATAATGACATCAACATGGATAACCTCCTAGTCAATATTGAGACGCTGCAGCTCAAATTGATTGACTTCGGCTGTGGATTTCTTCTAGAACATGCATATGAAGACAACCAAGGTGAGTTGGCTTTTTTGTTATCATAGAAACAATCCCTAATATGATGGCAGAGTGAGTAATCTTGTGGGGATAACACAATTACAGCTTCTTAACGTTCTTTGAAAAGCACACTAGTGGAATTAACTGATTGGATGCTATTATAGATTTGAATGTTATCAAAAACAGATTAATGATTCACTGAGGATTTTTGCAAATGAAGTGTTCGCTCAACTCTAAATCTCTCTTGCTTACATGGATAGGTCAACTCAGCCAACGCAAGCCCCACATGGACGCTACAACAGTCTTGTCTCTGGGTCTTATTTTGTACAGGATGGTGAATGGATTGCATACTTTTGTCATTGACTTTAACAATCTGCAATATAATGTCAATGTGTCCAAAGGTGAGAGAACAGCACTACCAGTAACACACTGACAACTACATCATTTAGTGCACACACAAATCCTTAGCATAATCAGAACCAACAGGCAAAATCAAATTAGATGATAAATTAACTAAGTGTTAAACTATTTTCATACATGGCAATGTTTGTGATTCACATAGTCGTAAAGAACATATGTGACTAACCAGTTCTTTTGTCAAAACTCGTACAGAATGCAGTGATTGGATAAGCCAGTGCCTGAAGTGTGATAAAACGAAAAGAGCAACATTAGAGCAGCTGTTAGGACATGAATGGTTTCAGCACGTAGATGGATCAAGAGAAGCACAGGAGCGTAGGCCCGTCCCAGTCTCTATATAGGGACCTCTACGCAAGTATGCGTTACCCCCATTGAGCCTTCTTGCACAGACTTTGTGCAAAGTCAGGGAGGACAAGGAGCAGGTCCTGATAGTTGCGCCATACTGGCCCAAACGGACCAGGTTCCCAGAACTCCTGGGAACTCATGATCCTCGCGACAGCACCTCCCTGGCCCATTCCTCTGAGGAAGGAACTGCTTTCTCAGAGACGGGGCACCCACTGGCACTCGTGTCCAGAGCACAGGAAACTCCATGTCTGGTCCCTGGACGGGCATAGAACTCAGGCCTCCAGTTCTCCGACTAATGGAGCTTTTCCACTACATGGTACGGCTCACATTTGCACGGTTTTCCACTGTGTACATTACCCAGTACCTGGTACTTTTTTTTTTGTACCACCTCGGTTGAGGTTCCAAGCGAGCCGTACCGATACTAAAATGTGACGTGTAAACACTGCAGATCACTGATTGGTCAGAGAGAATCGTCACAACCAGCATCATTGGATTTGCGACACGAGACACCAAACCCACTAGATTTAAATAGTCAGCAACAGTCACCGCAGGATCATTTGTTCGCATTACTTTTTTAAACGACTTGCTTTAAACGACTTGCTTTAAACGACCGGTACACGCAATGCATAAAAAAAGAAATCATCGCTGTATCGTGGTCAGTAGACAAGGTGGCAGCACAACTATAACGATAGTCTATAATCCCACCCACTTTGAAGCGGTATTAAACTGCAGTGAAAAAGCAAACCGAGCCAAAGTAAAGCGAGCCTTGCCGAGTTAGACTACGCAGTGGAAAAGCACCATAAATGGTTGCATTTGGTGACTATTTTTTCCTGCTGGGTGTGATTTAAATTTAGTTTGAGGTTGCACTTGTGCCACCACCACATTGCCCAACCGACGATTGTGATTTCTGTTACATATGAGAAACATCAAAGGGCAAACAAAATGAATGTGGAACGAAACCACGCTTCTCGTTTGCGCTGCACTGCGAACATTTATTAGCTTGGACCAATAATAGACAGCGCCACCCTTAGGCTGAACTACGCAAGGACACTAGACCTCTGCCAAAAGTGTTCTGCATGTGTTTGAATCTAAAGCTTAGGCTGCTACCAGTTAATCATAGGTTAGTCATATAACCTACAATACGACCCACCTAGATTTATGGTCAGGAGCCACTACTGATAACTATAGAGATAACTAACATTAAATAAATAAAAACATTCATTCTTAGAGGTGATATGTGGATTTTCTTGAGTTGTGACTGGCATCACTGAAGTATCTCTATGCAGCACAGATTTGCATTGTCATACTGCTCTTCAGTTTCAATGTATTAGTAGAGATCTTTTCACAATTATTAGTAAGCAAGCAAAACATGACAGTGGATTGGAAAAACTCCCTGATGTTTAAATGAGGTTGAAAACATGGAAGGAACCAACAAAACAAAACAAATAGATAATTCTGTTCATGTTCTGAAGTGAGAAGAAACATTATGATAATTTACTTTATTGTGCAAAGGAAAGTTCCCTTTCAGTCGGTCACGTTCGACGTACGTCGGAACTGACCGACTAATTGGGAATCATTTTCAGAGACCAATCTACTTAGAGTGAATAAAAACGAGCCAATAACGTTGGCATGCGGTCCACGTGCCGCCCCGCAACGTGGGTATAAATACGGAAGTGGAATACCGCATCCTCGCTTTCAACTTCGGAGCCGAACGGTTTGCAGTTCAAGCTGTTTCTACGAAGAGTTTGTTCTCGAGTCTTTGAGGAAGATCGCTCTCTTACCTGGTGCGATGGCGTGATTCAGCGAGTGGCCGCTGCAACGTGATACTGTTCCTGTGTTGGTTGGCTGGCCGTTTCCGTTTGTTGAGTGCTCACACGCAGGCTTGCACTATCGGATTTCCATTCCTAAAAGAGCAACACGGTTTGACCCTGCGTCTTTTTCAAGATGTCATTCAAACCGTGTTTCTGGATGCCATCGTTTTTTGTCCCCAGTTGACGGTCATGATCGCTGTCTCACGTGTTTGGGCATGCAGCACGATGAGGCGGCGTTCGTGAATGACTCATGTTCCCACTACATGACCATCGCAGTTCTACGTTCTAGGCTCAATTACCCTACAAATCGCAAGACGTGCCTTGCCCGTTTGGGTTGCGAGCACACTCAACTAGGAGTGTGGCTTCCTCCTGGGCGTTGGCTCAAGGCGCCTCGCTGACAGATATATGTAGAGCTGCGGGCTGGGCGACACCTAACACGTTCACTAGATTTTATAGCTTCCGCATGGAGCCGGTTTCTTCCCGTGTACTTGCCCCCAGTGGCCGGTAGGCGCGAAGTGCCCATTCTTGTGTCACTTGCAACGCCACTCCCGCCCGCCGGGCTGGATATGTGCGTCTATTGTCTCCAGTTGTGTTCCCCAGGAATGGCTAACCCTGTGAGCTCCTCCGTCACCCCTTCAGTGTCAGACGTTGCGGCCGTCTGATGCTAGGCCTGCACCCGTATGCTTGTGGAACGTGTGTGTAGGCTGGGTTCCATATGTAGCGGTTTCCTAACGGCAACCCCATATGTGTATTCTTCCAGGGTACCAGCTACCCTACTCGGCTAGCCCCGTGTCTTTCCCTTGACAGAGCTTGCTCTGTCGTCTCTGGCGGTGTTCTTTCCCCCCTGGGACCAGGTTGGATCCACCCCAGAGACTGCCATAGGTAGTACTACCCTACTAGGATAGTCCTTATGAGTGTTCCACCTCTCCTCCTTGGAGAACGTGGCTCCACAGCGTTCCATCTCCCAGAGATGGGCACGCTTTCCCAGCGTTATCCAATAGTCGCGCTGAGTGGGTTTTGCTTAAACAGCTGTGACGGACCTTCCCTGCTTGGAGCCCTGACTCCTGCTCCAACCTAGGAGCACTCCAGCGAGCTCAAGCAGGGCGCTGGAAGGGCCAGCCTCCCTGGCGTGTTGGTAGGGATCCCCAATTCGTCGGTCAGTTCCGACGTACGTCGAACGTGACCGACTGAAAGGGAACGTCTCGGTTACGTATGTAACCCTCGTTCTCTGAAGGAGGGAACGGAGACGTACGTCCCGTCGCCAGGTTCTGTGCTTCCGCTGAAGGGCCGAGTCACTTCCGTATTTATACCCACGTTGTGGGGCGGCATGTGGACCGCATGCCAATGTTATTGGCTCGTTTTTATACACTCAAAGTAGATTGGTCTCTGAAAATGATCCCCAATTCGTCGTTCAGTTCCGACGTACGTCTCCGTTCCCTCCTTCAGGGAACGAGGGTTACATACGTAACCGAGACGTTTTGTGCATCAGAAGGTTAATAATACAATTGTCTGATTTGTTTATTTAATTAAATGCCTTGTAATAAAATAGGAATCCATGTGACAGTGTATGACAAACACCAGTTCAGAGATTACAGTAGCAAAGCTTAAATTGTGATAATTTTTTTTTTTTTCTTTAATTGAGTATATTCTGTTGACTTTTCCTTATCTACATTTCTTTTGAGAAGTAAACATACATACATGGAAGCAATACATATCTTTAGGAGATGGCCTGGCCAAAACAACAAGCAAAAGAGTTACTAGCTACTAGGAGGAGTACTAAATGACCTATAAAAGTAAAAGAAAAGAAACCAATAACAGAGGCTTTTTTCTACTCCCTAACTAACCAACAGGGATGAACATGTAGTATTGAAAATGACACCCTCTCCCTACAACTTCCAATAAAACAAAAACAATTAACAGAGAGAGAGAGAGAAGGATACAATACCTTTTAATACTTTAACAATGTTCAAAAGAAATATATTACTATACCTGATAGAAAACAACACAACACACACTAATCACAGGAACACACTTAACCACAAAGTGTGCACACTAGTTGCAATTGAAAAGACAACACATTCACATTTTACACATTCAATAGCTTTCTCAACACTAGGGGTGTAACGGTACGTACCTCTGTTTAGAAGTCACGGTTTGGTACAGCAGGGGAGAGAAAACTAAATATAAAATTGCTTTTTTTTTTTTTTTTTTTTTTTTAAACAGTGGTTTACTGAACAAATTGTGTCTGTCCTTAAATTAATTCTTAAAGAAAAAAAAATTATCTCTGCAAGTGCTGTAAAGTGTAAACTATATAGGGAGCACTTACTCGCACATTACTATAATATAACAACAGAGCCCAAATTATCCTAAATTCAGTTGCTATTTGTTAGTTTGTTTAACTTTATTGTATGTTCAGTTTTCCTTTGACGCTGGCAATACTATACATCCACACTATCACATAATAAAACACATTTGTCCCCATAAAAAACATAAACACATAGGCCAAGTGTGTTATATATATACACACACATATATATGTATACGTATATAACACATGCATTCTCTCATCTGCATACAAGCACCTACCTGTATAAATATACCTCAATACCTTAATTAAGAATAGTCATAGTCACCGCCAAAGGAACAAATGATCTTTTATGTATATTCTTTTTAGCCAGCGGTACACGCAGCCTGCGCCCGAAGGGAGGGCCTCAAAGCAGAAATGGAATGGATGAGTTTGGTCAGAATATTCTGCAATTGCCTTTTTTTCCCATAAAGTGTGAGAACAGCTCTTGTATTGTACTCTGTTTCTGGCCAGTAATCTTATTTGCTTCATTAATTACTTGTGTCAATTTATTTTTCTGCCTTATTGTTAAATTTACATACTACGAAATAATGTTATATGTTAAAATACTTTCAATAATTGATCTGTAAACAACGGTTAGAATCCTCCTATCAATATTAAAATATCTTAGTTCCCTAAGTAGACCTAAACGCTGTCTTCCTTTTTTCTATATATGGTCCACGTTTTCATGGAATGAAAGTTTATCATCAATAATGGTAGCTAAATATTTAAATTTTGAAACTTGCTCTACCTTTGCACCTTTTATAGTAATTTGTTCATATGAAGTACCAACCATACTGGTCCTATTTTGGTTCCTACAACATAATTCCTTTGTCTTCTCAATATTCAATTGTAGATGACTGTTATCAAACCATTGTACAAGACTCTCAATGAACTCAAAATAGATTAAACTATTCATTTATTTTTAGATATAATAATCAACACTCAAATAACAAACATGTAAACTTCACATAAGGCCGTTTTTAGTGAAAGAGTTCATTTCTCTAGTGAACTAACAGTGGACTCTGAATGACTTCTAAAGTAAATGTAGGCTAATGTTACGTGACATTGTTTACAAGCTGTTTTATTGACGTCTTTCCACCGTTGAAACACTGATTGAGCGATTACACCACATATGATGCGTTTCAGTAAGTTGTAATGTATCTAGGCCTGTCACGATAACTACTTTTTGTTGTGCGATATATTGCCCCAGAAATAATTGCGATATGCGATATTATTGTCATTTTAAGACCATTTTATACCACTGAATATATAATCATAACAGCATAATAATGCAATAGGCCTGCACACTTTCAAATGACAATGATTTAGCAGTCAGATATGGGCTGTTGAGCTATCTTTTTTTTCTAGAGGCATGTTTGAAAAACTTCTTTTAACTTGAGTGTCCTGTTCCATGGAAGAACGGCGCAGTGGAATGCAAAAACACGTTCTCTATGAAAACGACTAGACCCTCGCTCCTGTGAGAAACTATAGCTGTAAGGCCGTGTTCACACTTGACGTCTTTTTTGAAGCTGCCAGCGTCTGTTTTACATTATAATCCTATGGAGTAAACTGTTTTCCAAAAAGTTTTTTAAAAGCCAACGACAAGTGTGCACATATGATTATCATTGTAATAAAATTAAATGACATAAAACACAACCCAGTCTATTTTTGTTAAATGTAAGTTTATGTATAATAATAGCCATTATAAAAGTAAAAGAAATAAAGCAAACAATTCAGTCAAACATACAAAGTCAGCACTAGTAGGCTACAATGGTAAAGTTAAATAGCCTAAAAATATAAAGTTATGAAACTTCACTTTGCCCTCAGCCAAAATGATTTGCCAGGGAACAAATTATAGATTCATAAGACCAAAGATCGCCCGTTAGATATACACAAGATGAATCGTATCACATGTTTAACCACTACAGAGACATCAGAGCCAGCGGTAAACGTCAAACGCCATATAAAATATTCAAATAGGCGCTCTCTTTATAAATAAACCACTCATTTGAGCTTTAAACAAGTACATTCTCGCCTGAAAAAGTCTTAAAACTACATTTCGTCACACATTAACAGTAGTATTTTTAAATTACGCTGGATTTCTCATCCGCTATTGACGTTGCAGCTGTTGTTATAGCAACAAAAGACGCCCTCGGCTGCTATTTTGAACCAAACGCTGGCAGCTTTTCTTTTTTTACTAAAAGAGAGCTCATCAACCTTTTCTTGTCAAAAAAGACGTCAAGTGTGAACACAGCCTAAGCGTGCACCATTTCGTGCTGTCATGTTTATATTTGCACCAGTGGATTATGGAAACTGAGTGCATTTGCACTTATTCTTCCAAACTGTCTGTAGTTGTCAGGAAAACACTATAACGACTCGAATGGCGCATTTTTCCACCTGTCGATGTCAGCTCTGTATGAAGGAGCTGCCTGAGCCCCACGTTCGCCTCGGAGAGCAGACGAGATGACAGAGGCAGCACGATTGGCAAAATGTCTTTGACATTTATTTTTGTGTAAACATAATGGGCAATATATCACGTCACCAAAAGTTATCGAGGTCATGTCCATATATCGTGTGATAAGTCGATATATCGACTATCGCGACAGGCCTAAATGTATCCTCAACATACCTTCAGATGTTGATTCATGTTTATTCTTTAGGAAGAGTTGGCCGTGTTCACTCGCACGCCGCGCTGCCGCTTTAACTACCGCGCCTATACAGTGATCAGTCACGTCACATTAAAGAGCGTCAAAACGGCATTTATCGTTTGAATTTCGTGATAAAATGGACAGAATACTTAATATGTTCGTATGGGAACTCGGATTGAAGTAGGCCTATGTTCCGCGTGTAAAACAAGCCGACTGTTAACTGTTAAAGATTGCATTCGGTACCGTTCGGTAAACACGTGCACCGTACCGGAAGCCCTGTACCGAAACGGTTCTGTACAAATACGTGTACCGTTACACCCCTCCTCAACACACTAATCTGGTGCAGGGGAGAAGTGAACCTCTCTCAAGCAGTGCTCTTTCTGCTCTCTGAGGGTACGTTTACACAACAACCATGTACTACAAATGGAAACGTTTTATTGTGTAGAGACGACAACGTTGTCAAAATGATCCCTGTTCACACGGATCAGCGAAAACGACTAAAAATATTGTATTCTGCTGCCAGGCCAGTAGTTGGCGATGTCACTTTGTAAAGTCAAGTCAAGTCAAGTCAACTTTATTTATATAGCGCTTTTTACAATGCAGATTGTTTCAAAGCAGCTTCACAGTGTTAAACAGGAAAATAATGCAACCGAATTTGATTCAGCTGTACAGCCGCTCTGGAGAAAACGGTGATGTCATCAGCTCATTTCAATTATCATATATATTCAAGTAATGTAGTTGACATAGTTAATTTAGTTTAGTAATTAAATTTATTTGGATATTTATTTGAAAATGTAGTGTCCCCAACTGAGCAAGCCAGAGGCGACAGTGGCAAGGAACCAAAACTCCATCAGGTGGCATAATGGAGAAAAATAAACCTTGGGAGAAACCAGGCTCAGTCGGGGTGCCAGTTTTCCTCTGGCCAATTAACAAACAGTGTATGTTTATTATTTTGGCAGCCTTATAGGTCAGAAGTAATATTAGATCAGATTATTCGAAAGATCGGAGGCATCACGCCGCAGACGGGTTTATTAAGGATGGCGTGTCGATTAAACAATTATTAAATAGGAATATTCGAAATATCGGAGTCATCATGCCGGAGATGGATCCATTGAGGATGCCATGTCGATGAGCAATTTCAGAGGGTAGACTAATTGACACGGTCTCTGCAGACACTTCAGGGATGCGTTGGTAATGTCTGGGCGCTGGTCCACCATCTGATCTGGATACGGCCCGGATCCGGCTGACTGCAGTAAACCTCGGGATAAACAGAGAGACTAACATTAGCGTAGATGCCATTCCTCTTATGATGTAATGAGTACATCAGGTGTTATGGGAAGTGTTTCCGGTTCCGGCTGACCTAGTTAATGCAGCCTAACAATTTGAATAAAATATAAATTAAAAATCTTTTATGTGTATGCCATAGTAAAGAGATGCGTTTTTAGTCTAGATTTAAACTGACAGAGTGTGTCTGCTTCCCGAACAATGCTAGGAAGGCTGTTCCAGAGTTTAGGTGCTAAATAGGAAAAGGATCGACCGCCTGCAGTTGATTTTGATACTCTAGGTATTATCAACTGGCCAGAGTTTTGAGACCGCAATAGACGTGATGGAGTATAATGCGTTAAGAGCTCGCTCAAGTACTGGGGAGCTAAACCATTTAGTGATTTGTACGTAATTAGCAAGATTTTAAAATGTATGCGATGTTTAATAGGGAGCCAGTGCAGTGTTGACAGAACCGGGCTAATATGGTCATACTTCCTGGTTCTAGTAAGAACTCGAGCTGCTGCGTTTTGGGCCAGCTGCAGTTTATTTATTAAGCGAGCAGGGCAACCACCCAGTAGAGCATTACAATAATCTAGCCTTGAGGTCATGAACGCATGAACTAACTGTTCAGCATTTTGCATTGAAAGCATATGCCGTAATTTAGATATATTTTTAAGATGGTAGAATGCAGTTTTACAGATGATAGAAATGTGGCTTTCAAATGAAAGATTGGTATCAAAGAGCACACCCAGGTTCCTAACTGACGACGAGGACTTGACAGAGCAGCCATCAAGTGTTAGACAGTATTCTAGGTTACTATATGTGGAGTTTTTTTGTCCAATAATTAAAAATTCAGTTTTTTCTGAATTAAGTTGCAGGAAATTACTAGTCATCCAATTTTTTATATCAGCTATGCAGTCCGTTAATCTTGTGAATTGGTAAGTTTCGTCAGGGCATGAAGAAATATAGAGCTGAGTATCGTCAGCATAACAATGAAAACTAACGCCATGCTTCCTAATGATATCTCCCAGTGGTAGCATGTACAGGGTGAAAAGCAACGGTCCTAGCACTGAGCCCTGCGGTACTCCATATTGAACTTGTGATCGGTGTGACATCTCTTCATTTACTGCTACAAACTGATAACGGTCAGATAAGTATGATTTAAACCATGCCAATGCAATTCCACTAATGCATTAATTAATTATTAATGTACATAATACATAATTATTAACATAATTTTCGAGTCTATTCAAAAGAATGTTGTGGTCGATGGTATCGAATGCAGCGCTAAGATCGAGTAACACTAACAGAGAGATACAACCACGATCGGATGATAAGAGTAAATCATTTGTAACTCTAATGAGAGCAGTCTCAGTACTATGATGCGGTCTAAATCCTGACTGGAAAACCTCACAGATACCATTTCTTTCTAAAAAGGAGCATAATTGTGAGGACACTGCCTTTTCTAGTATTTTTGACAGAAAGGGTAGATTTGAGATTGGCCTGTAATTGACTAATTCTGTAGGGTCAAGTTGCAGTTTTTTAATAAGTGGTTTAATAATAGCCAACTTAAAAGTTTTCGGTACATATCCTAAAGTCAAGGATGAATTAATGATATTAAGAAGAGGATCTATGACCTCTGGAAGCATCTCTTTTAGTAGTTTAGTCGGTATAGGGTCGAGCATACATGTTGTTGATTTAGATGATTTAACGAGTTTAGCCAATTCTTCTCCTATAGCAGTGAATGAGTGTAATTTTTCCTCAGTGACACTACAATGCACTGTCTGATGTGATCAAAAGTCATTACTGCTGTGCTGTTGGCAGACATCAGAAGTTGAAGCTTTATTTTTGGTTAATTTAGCCACTGTATCGAATAAATACCTAGGGTTGTGTTTGTTTTCTTCTAAGAGAGTCGAGAAATACGGCCTTTCTGTATGAAATCATGCTCTCTTTCCACGAAATGCGAAAAACTTCCAGTTTTGTTTTTCTTCCAGCTGCGCTCCATTTTTCTGGCTGCTGTTTTAAGGGCCCAGGTGTGCTCGTTGTACCACGGCGTTGGACTATTTTCTTTAATCTTCTTTAAGCGCAGAGGAGCAACTGTGTCTAAAGTGCTGGAAAAAAGAGAGAGTCAATAGTTTCTGTTGCAACATCAAGTTCCTCTGGGCTATCTGGGATGCTGAGGAGATGAAACTGATGAGGAAGTTTATTTATAAAGAAATCTTTAGTCGCAGCAGTGATAGTCCTGCCATATTTGAAGCGAGGGCACGGCTTTGCAGCCTTTGCTAAATTAAGTATACATGATACTAGGTAATGATCTGAGATGTCATCGCTCTGCTGCAGAATTTCAACGGTATCAACATTTATTCCATGTGACAATATTAGGTCTAGAGTATGATTACGGAGATGAGTGGGTCCTGGTACGTGTTGCCTAACTCCAATAGAGTTTAGAATGTCTCTAAATGCCAATCTCAATGCGTCTTTTTCATTGTCTACATGGATATTAAAATCACCAACAATTAGGACTTTATCTGTAGCCAGTACTAACTCTGATAAAAAATCAGCAAATTCTCTGATAAAGTGTGTATTGTGCCCTGGTGGCCTATATACAGTAGCCAACACAAATGTTAAACAGGATTTATCAATTTCACTACATAACGTTGCGTAAAGCACCAAAACTTCAAAAGAATTATATTTGAAACTAGACTTCTGAGTAATACTGAAGATATTATTATAAATTACAGCAACACCTCCCCCTTTACCTTTCAGACGCGGCTCGTGTTTATAACAATAATCTTGTGGGGTGGACTCATTTAAAGTAATGTAATCGTCAGGTTTTAGCCAGGTTTCTGTCAAACACAGCACATCTAGATTATTATCTGTAATCATATCATTAACAATAAGCGTTTTTGAGGAAAGGGATCGAATATTCAGCAGCCCGAGCTTTATCATTTGTTCATCTGTATTATATCTGTTGTTTATTTGTTGGACATCAATTAAATTTTTACCGTTGAATAGTTTTGGTGGTTTTTTGTATTTACTAATTCGTGGAACAGACACAGTCTCTATGTGATAATATCTAGGTGAAAGAGTCTCTGTGTGCTGGGATTTATCTGACTTCTGTGACGTGAGACAGCTAGCAGACGGTCGGATAAGCCAGTCCGTCTGCTTCCTGACCTGGGCCCTAGTTAGTCAAGGTTTAGCTTTAAGACTAAAGAAACACGCATAACTGTATAATGTGCAATATATAATATGTAAATATATAAATAAATATAAAAAAAAAGGCGTTTGGCAAACTGTCAGACTCTATATAACTTTTCACTTTTGTACTTGAGTCTGGACTCTTGGGATTCTGGTTCACCTTCCACAAACTGCTATACCTCTGCAGACTTCAGACACCTTTCCACAGGCTAACTCAACTTTCCAACTGCACATTTGGACAGCTTCCATCACCATCACATATTTTTACAATCACAATAAGGTACTGGTCCACAATAACATTAGTGTACACTGACAGGACAACTGTCTGCTTTTATCACATGATCTAGGTTTCATACCAACAATATGCAGTTGGATTGTCTCTATATCTCAAACAGTAGCATATAGCAATGACAAGTCGTGGGTCTGTTTCCCAGGTGTAACAAGGTTTGTTCAGGAAAGAAGGAGGCTGTAACTGGCGAACGTTCAAACACACTTTAATATATCAAATAAACAAACACAAAACAAAAGTAAAGCAGCAGCCCTGGGTGGTACCCACCAGACTGTGCTCTACCGCCAGTCACGTTGGTCGCAGCACCTGCGGGTAAAGACAGACGAGGCAAGAGGAAAGGAGATGGACTGGTGCGGCGTGCAGGTGAAAAAAACAACTTTCTGTAGACCAGCTTTATTAAATCTCTGTAAACTTTTCATCTTTCTTTATTGTTTCAGAATTATAACACTGTGAATAATCTTTTCCAAAACCTGGATCCTCCTCAAAAAGACATTTTGGTTGACATATTTTATGCCATGCAGTCAGTAGTCATTTTGTTTTTCTTGTGTCGCTAGCTAATAACAGGACCCATTCATAGAAAATATATATTATTTATTTATTTATTTATTTTTTACAGTTTGTGTGATTAAGCATGGTTGTGATAACGTACAGAATAACGAATAATGTACAGAATAACATCACTCTCTGTTGGCATAAAATAAGCCAAATTACATTTAATGTTAGTACTAGGTATTTAGGTATTAAACTAGGTAATCAAGCGTAGTTCTGGCAGGTCACGTTAGTCAAGCTTGCATCAGCTGACTCTCCGCTGATTCACTCCTACCTATAGGAATACAACGCCTATCACAGCATATCTATAGGGTCCATTCAGTATTATCAGCAGCTTATCGCGTTGCTCAGGAGCTAATTAATAACGAATTCAGCAGGCGAACCACAGAGGAATTGTGCAATCGGGAATTTAGTGAGAGGGATTCGTTCCCCACACAGATTCATGTTTGTGAACTCGAACGTGCAAATTCTGCGCATTGATTATAAGCTGATTGATTTGGAAGTGACCCGAGTTAGCATTGCTTCTCGCATTACTGCATTATTGACATGGACTCTTTGCTCGCAATCTCGCTGAAGTCATACTAACATGATGACTGTCTCAAGAACATAGTTTGAGATCTCATTTTACCACTCTATAGTGGTAAAAAAGAGACTACATTAAATATATTTGTCATGTTCCCATTTGCTCAAATAGCAAAGAAAAACAACACAATAGTGTTTTCACAACTTTCAAAGAAGAAAAATAGAGAGAGATTGGTAGCAGCACACGGAAGAGAGAAAGAGTTGTCATTGGGAACATGCTTGTTACCCTAAGGAGGGTTATCGCTGCTCTCCCTGCTCTTATCCATGCTAGGCTGCACGGATGGGCAGGGAGTTCTTGCCCAGAACAGAACCACACCGCCAATCCAAACTGTATGCTAATAGTCAATCATTTTTGACGATAGTGGTCCTGACAGAATTATGTTTATGACGTTTTATGACACTTTATGTACCTAAAGGAGAACAGGGATGCTGGAGGCCACTGTCCTACTCCATTCTTAATCAAATACACCTGAAAAATATAACGATTACTTGGCAGTTACATTCAGGTGGGTACCTCGCTTCATACATCTGAGATGATTTAACAGATGCGGGATCTTCTAATTGTGATAACTGAACTCTGGCTAATGGGGTTCTTCAAATTTGAGAATTTGATTAAAATACCTGGATTAAGTTGTCTGAGATTACTGCGCATTTCTGTGTTCATTGGAAAGGGCAGATATATCGCTACTCGAAACCATGATCAGCAATGCAGCGATTGGCTGACGGCAATACAGCAACGTAATGACATCATATTAAAAAAAGAACATCACACACCTGACGAAAAACTGAATTTCTGGACATTTATAAGGAAACAGCCAATGAAATGTACTGTTTGTTACATGATTCCCAGTTATTTAATGATTTCTAATTTGTACAGACCATACATTTTTATTTCAATGTTGTAATGAGAAATGATTAACCTGTGAAGCAGATTACGTGTTACGTGACAGCATTAATTAAAGTTTCTTAAGGGTCAAATACATTTTTTTTACTTTTAATTTTTAAGTTATCTGCATCTCCTGCGCTGCTTTAAACCACTCCCAAAATAGCTGTCACCGTTCAAATGAATGCACGACTGGAGCAGGGTTGGATTGAAACTCTTTAGGGCTGTGGCAATCCAGGAGCTGAGTTGCACCCCTGCTTTAGACTGTTCTAATATGATGTAACATCATAGCAGCTCATATAACCTGCTTCTGGAGTTTCCGTTTCTCTTTCAGGTGTTTGTGTGCAGATAGAGTTGGGTGTGTGGACGTGCTACTAATGGCGACATTTAACAAAACGCTAGTGTTTTGGGTGGACCAAATCTCTTGTTATACTCCCCAACAGACCAAAAGTTGCCATGCCATTTCAGAGAGAGAAAAGCTCATTATTCACGGTAAGATTGTTTAATGTTCTCGTAGGACATGTAATGTTTTCATATGAATTATATACAGTGATCAGATCACCTGTAGTCACTTGCAAGACATACAGAACACATTACAATAATAATTCACTAAACTATTAGCTCATATTAGTAAAAATATTCTGCCAAGGCTAATTCACCACTGGTTCCCTCAAGATTTTCCAATGGGGTTCTATAATGGGGTTTCTTAATTTATGGGCATAAATATGGTCTGTGGTAAACATAAGTTGATGAACTAGCAGGGATAAGCAAGGGATAATCAGTCTTACTTTTCAGATTTAGACCAATCTACCTTTTTATGTAACTGACTTTAAGAAGTTATATTAAGACCCATCTGGTAGAAAAAAGAAATGGATGCCTAACTTGTAAAACCAGCCTAAGCAGATTATGCAACTGGCCCAGTCCTTCGGAGGCTTGTAGGTTCTCGTCTAGAATGAGACAGTCTAGTAAGAGCACATGGCTGCGCTTATAAATGTTTCCATCTCTTTGGTTAAGATGCATTTACATTTCAAATTTACAAAATTGTCATATGTTCTCCGTATTTGTCTATGGACTTTTGTTATAGTTCCTGTTTTCTGTCCCATGTGCCTTTTTGTAGTCAGTCTGTAGTTTTTCCCCTTGATTGTCTTTCTCAGTTGTATCCCCTGTGTATACATAGCAGAAGTCTCAAGTCCCTACCATCAAGTCTCAAGCCACAGTGCACACAAACCAAGCAAGTCAAGTCCTGCTAAGGGTCAAGTCCTGTTACAATAACAAAGAAGTTTATTGGCCTCAAACTTTCCCTCAGAAATGATGAACATTATTAACTATACATTTTAGGGGTGTGAACCTACACTGGTCTCACGGTTCGGTTCAATTACGATTATCATGTCATCGATTCAGTTCAATTCGATATCACGATGCATTGACTGTGCACTGCATCCTCGGATTCTGCCCAAAAGCCTGGAGCCACTTTAAGTGCGCGCGGGACGCCAGATGCACAAAGCATTTTACGTGAGTGAATGTTCTGTATTGAGCTGCAGCGAGCATGTTCAACGCATTATCCGTCACTACAATTTTATCTGATAGCTGGCATTCATCCATGACATGAGACCATAGACCCATGTGAGACTCGTTTGCAGCACATATGACAAAATCTGTAATGTGCCGTTATTGTCACATACAACGTTTTGGCTGAGCTGGGTCCACCTTGGCACTGACAGGCCTTAACAGCTCAGGGTGAAAACGGCTGACATGGTTTCACAAGTTAGTGGTATTACCCCCTGCATATTTTATTTGTCTGTGACATGATTTACACACAGCGTGTCTTCTCTAGGTCGTGCTTACCAGGTTGTTCATAAAAGCCAAAATGTGCCTAGATGTCGGCTTTTAAAGTAGTTGGAGCATTTTTATGTTCATATGCATCGTAGAAACGATTAATTGACACCTCTAATACATTTATACCGTAATCTTATTAATAATAATACAATTTATTATAGTACGTAATTATAATAATAACAATTACACAAAAAATGTTAAAGATAAAAAAGTTGAAGGGAAATTTACAAGTGTGATGCATAAATTATATTGGTTATATGGTAAACGTCATATGTTTAACTTTGCTTATATATTTTTCTTTATGGAATATCACCTAGAGGAAAGTGACAGAAATTAACTTTCCCATTAAGGGCCAATATTTGACACCTTAAATTGATTTCCTGGGGCATTGTTTTTCTAACCATGTTAATGTATACGCAATCTTAGAGTTGAATGTGTTTAAACTGCAATTACAACAGCATGAATAATGTTATGAGATTAATGATTTAAATATAGAATTTTGAAAAAAAGAGATGGGGAAAATTTGATAAATTATACTTTTAATTATGAAATTAAAACCGCCAGAAGGTGGTGGCAAATCTTAATGTGTCATAGAAGCATTCGTTCAAAATGGCTGATTAGTTCAAAATGTCTGATTCATTCTGGAACAAAGTGATTGGGTCACTGAATCACTGAACCGATTTGTGAACACCGTGTGTTAAACAGTGGCCTTAACCCTCTGATAATGTCTGACCCTGCTTTAAGAGAAACATATCTTTAACAGTTTTGTATATTGTTGTCCGTCATTACAAAGAGATATACACTCACCTAAAAGATTATTAGGAACACCTGTTCAATTTCTCATTAATGCAATTATCTAATCAACCAATCACATGGCAGTTGCTTCAATGCATTTAGGGGTGTGGTCCTGGTCAAGACAATCTCCTGAACTCCAAACTGAATGTCAGAATGGGAAAGAAAGGTGATTTAAGCAATTTTGAGCGTGGCATGGTTGTTGGTGCCAGGCGGGCCGGTCTGAGTATTTCACAATCTGCTCAGTTACTGGGATTTTCACGCACAACCATTTCTAGAGTTTACAAAGAATGGTGTGAAAAGGGAAAAACATCCAGTATGCGGCAGTCCTGTGGGCGAAAATGCCTTGTTGATGCTAGAGGTCAGAGGAGAATGGGCCGACTGATTCAAGCTGAAAGAAGAGCAACTTTGACTGAAATAACCACTCGTTACAACCGAGGTATGCAGCAAAGCATTTGTGAAGCCACAACACGCACAACCTTGAGGCGGATGGGCTACAACAGCAGAAGACCCCACCGGGTACCACTCATCTCCACTACAAATAGGAAAAAGAGGCTACAATTTGCACGAGCTCACCAAAATTGGACAGTTGAAGACTGGAAAAATGTTGCCTGGTCTGATGAGTCTCGATTTCTGTTGAGACATTCAGATGGTAGAGTCAGAATTTGGCGTAAACAGAATGAGAACATGGATCCATCATGCCTTGTTACCATTGTGCAGGCTGGTGGTGGTGGTGTAATGGTGTGGGGGATGTTTTCTTGGCACACTTTAGGCCCCTTAGTGCCAATTGGGCATCGTTTAAATGCCACGGACTACCTGAGCATTGTTTCTGACCATGTCCGTCCCTTTATGACCACCATGTACCCATCCTCTGATGGCTACTTCCAGCAGGATAATGCACCATGTCACAAAGCTTGAATCATTTCAAATTGGTTTCTTGAACATGACAATGAGTTCTCTGTACTAAAATGGCCCCCACAGTCACCAGATCTCAACCCAATAGAGCATCTTTGGGATGTGGTGGAACGGGAGCTTCGTGCCCTGGATGTGCATCCCACAAATCTCCATCAACTGCAAGATGCTATCCTATCAATATGGGCCAACATTTCTAAAGAATGCTTTCAGCACCTTGTTGAATCAATGCCACATAGAATTAAGGCAGTTCTGAAGGCGAAAGGGGGTCAAACACAGTATTAGTATGGTGTTCCTAATAATCCTTTAGGTGAGTGTATATGGCATTAAAGCTACGTTAATTACAAAACATGCAATCATTATCGTTTTAATCTATTGACAGCCTACAATTAAAAACATAATTTTGTATAAAGAGGCACGCTGTTCTGACCGTTATTCTCTCTAGATTTAGTCAGATTAACTATAACGAACAGGTTAGCTTATATTGCTTACTGTTTAAAGTGGTGAATGAAGTTCGAAGTTGTGATGGTCGTGTCCGATATCCCTTGCCAGTTATTATGCATACAGCGAGTCTGCTTTTATGAATATCGTCAATTTCAAGTGTTTTTTGTATATCCAAAAATAAACAATGTTGTGAGATTTTCTTCTAACCTCTGTATTTAGCGTGCAGACTCTGGTCACTGGGGTCTGTGATTCAGTAGCTTACATTTCGTTCATTAATTGATGTTGCGATGATTTATATAAAAATTTATGTAATTACTTTAGTTGTTATTAAGTCATTCTCGAGTCATGCAGTTCAAGTCAAGTCTCGAGTCATTGGATCTCAAGTCAATTCAAGTAATTTTCCTCATTTAGTCAAGCAAGTCTCAAGTCCCTAAATTTCCGACTCGAGTAAAGTCATTTGACTCGAGTCCCTCAACTCTGATATATAGTTCTTGTGTTCCCTTTGTTCCCTGTCAATCAATGTTTGCTGCTGCTTGTAACTTTCTGTGTTCCTTTGTTACTGATTTTTGTTTGTTTGTTCAAATAAACCCCACATAGATCTGCTCTATGCCTGCCATCTCCTCTGCTCCTGCCAAATGTTATATAACAAGATAAGACCACCAGCAATAGATGCTATTTACACTAAGAGAAAATAGCGGTTTTCTTTGCATCAAGTGTAAATAGTTGTTAGATGCTTTTTTTATACTTTTTGCAAACAGTGGCAGACACTACTTGCACCTCGGTGTATTGTTGTGGACATGAGGGCACCACATTCGATTTCAACTATAGGCCAAATACACCGATCAGGCATAATATTGTGTAGTCATCCTTTTGCTTTGAAGGTGTGCTGTGGTATCTGGCACCAAGATGTTAGCAGCAGATCCTTTAAGTCCTGTAAGTTGCGAGGTGGGGCCTCCATGGATCGGACTTGTTTGTTCAGCACATCCCACAGATGCTCGATTGGATTGAGAGTCAACACCTCAAACTTGTTGTTGTGCTCCTCAAACCATTCTTGAACCATTTTTGCTTTGTGGCAGGGCACATTATCCTGCTGAAAGAGCCACAGCCACCAGGGAATACCGTTTCCATGAAAGGGTGTACATGGTCTGCAACAATGCTTAGGTAGGTGGTACGTGTCAAAGTAACATCCACATGGTTTCCCAGCAGAACATGGGACGCACACGCACCTTGGTCCAGTTCTGATGCTCATGTGCCCACTGTTGGTGCTTTCGGCGGTGGACAGGGGTCAGCATGGGCACCCTGACTGGTCTGTGGCTATGCAGCTCCATACACAACAAACTGCGATGCACTGTGTATTCTGACACCTTTCTATCAGAACCAGCATTAACTTCTTGAGCAATTTGAACTACAGTAGCTCGTCTGTTTGATCGGACCACACAGGCCAGCCTTCTCTCCCCACGTGCATCAATGAGCCTTGGCCACCCATGACCCTGTCGCCGGTTCACCACTGTTCCTTCCTTGGAGCACTTTTGATAGATACTGACCACTGCAGACCTGGAACACCCCACAAGAGCTGCAGTTTTGGAGATGCTCTGACCCAGTCGTCTAGCCATCACATTTTGGCCCTTGTCAAACTCGCTCAAATCCTTACGCTTGCCCAATTTTCCTGTTTCTAAAAACAAAATGTTCACTTTCTGCCTAATATATCCCACCCACTAACAGGTGCCGTGAAGAAGGTTGGAGTTAGTGTAAACAGCCTCTGCCAACAAGGTGGGCTATTTGCACTTGGTGTACAACCCCAAATCCAGAAAAGTTGGGACATTTTATTTGTGGTTGTTTACAATTTATTTAATTGACAAAATTACAAAGAACATATTTCCAGTGTTTTCACTGAACAACTTAGCTGTATTTTGTAAATATAAATAGAGGCGTGTTTACAACTGTGTCACATCACCTTTGCTTTTAATTACACTTTTTAATAGTTTGGAAATTGAGGTTTCTAATTGTAGCAGTTTTGTAAGTGGATTTTTTGCCCAATGGTCCATGATCGTCATTGTCTGATTCTCCTTTTCATGATGGGACATACATTTTCAGTATGAGACAGATGGTGTAGAGAGAGTGTCTAGAAACCACTTTTGTAGCACATGCTGAATGAGGCCTGGCATTGAATACTATTAAATACCCAGGAAAGATGTCACCTTGATGCCATTAAATGTCTCTGTACAATCCCAATATATGCCTCCATGTCAGTGGTGCCTTCACACACATGCAAGTCACCCATGCCATTTGCACTGATGCCCATACCCATACCATTTGCACCTGTCACTGATGAAAATCTGGATGGTCCCTTTCGTCTTTGGGACTGAGAACTTAATGTCTGCTTTTTCCAAAAATAAGCTTAAACGTGGATTCATCTGACCACAGCACACATTTCCACTGTGTTTTGGATCATCTGAGATGAGCTCGGGCCCAGAGACCTCGCCAGCATCTCTACAAAGAACTGATGTATAGATTTCTCCTTGCGTAACAAAGATTCAAGTGGCATTCCTTGATGCAGCAGCAGACCTGCATGCGATCTGAGCAGTGTTGTGGAAAGTTACTTGAGTAATGCATTACAATATTGCGTTACTCCCTTAAAAAGTAACTGTAACGTAGTTTGTATGTTCAGGGAAGAAGGAGGCGGGAACCGGCGAACATTTAAACACTTTAATAAAAATAAACACAAAATGAAAGTAAAAGCGGCAGCCCCTCACGGACGACTGCCGTGCACACACATACAAAACGTAAACAAAACACAACGTAAATTCCAGGCCTGGTCCTCTCTCGTCTTGCACTGTCGACGCTCCTCCTTTTATGCTCCCGTCACTCCTCCGTGAGACGAGACCGGTGTGGCGCGCAGCTGAAGCTCATTATCAGTCGCCACCGGCCCGCTCTCACGGTACTTCAAAAAGTTCTATTTTTGGGCAAATGTAAAGGCCCTTTCACGCCAACACTTAAATAATAAGAATGAAGGAAATGCTAATTCACGTGTGTACAGTAGAGGGCGCAGCTAAATCAAACCTTTGAGCGGTTCTGCCTTTCTGGATTGCAGAAGAATAGGATGCAGGAGAAGAAAGTTTAACACTTAAATAAAACAAAAAATCGAATGTGTATATTTATACAAGTGAGTTGAAAATATTAGATTTTTGGAAACGCAGCTAGAATACTTCCAAAACTGAATACTTGCAGAACCTAGGCTGCTGAGTAAGTGAGTGGTCACTGTTGTGCTCTACTGGAAACAAGAAACTGAATTATAATAACATATTAAATGGTTTTCTTTTGCAGGTAGTGCCTGAATTATTTATAGGTTTTACTAATTATACCACTAGAATGAAACAGAGAACAACATCTCCAGTATCCAGCTGCGTGTCTATGAAGAGTAATGACTCTATTTGTCACCCTCCTAATCTCAGTAATGGAATAGTGACCTCTGACCCTGTGTGAGTATAAACATGCAGGTATAATTTTGTTCTGGGATTTAAATACTGTTGTACTGAGAAGAAAGAAACTAGAAAACCTAATATGCACTGTTGATCTTAAAATTAAGCTTTGTCCCCGCTATGGTTGAATCACAGGACCGGGTCAATTTCAGTCATTTTGCCAAAAAAATCTCTTATTTATTATTCTTATATGTCAGACATAGTAGAGACATTCAAAACATTATACAAATAATTATGAACATTAATAAATAATAATAATACTGAAAATAACATTAAACAAACATAAAACACCTTACCACTCAATGCCATGTTTTGATGAGCTGGTTTTCTTACTAAAATTTCAACTATATTACTGATCTGCCCGCATTGACACTATATGATAATTTAACTGAGCTGGCTGACATCACCGTTTTCTCCAGAGCGGCTGTACAGCCGAATCAAATTCTGTTGCATTATGTTCCTGTTTAACACTGTGAAGCTGCTTTGAAACAATCGGCATTGTAAAAAGCGCTATATAAATAAAGGTGATTTGACTTACCAATAATAAAAATCTCATAATATTTTCTGTCTTGTCTTATTTCTTTCTCCTGTCTCTGCAGTGTTAAGGGAGATGATCTGAGCTGCAATTCGTCCTACTGTCAGAGCCACATCAGGCAGTACAACCAAGCAGCAATTCTGCAGACACACACCCTGCTGCAGGATTCTCAGTCACAAGCAGATGATGTCCTGCACAGAGTAAAAGAGTCTCAAAAAACCAGAATGAAGAACAAGTATGAGACTTTATTTGAAGGAATCAAATTACAAGAGAATCAAACCCTGCTGAACAGGATCTACACACAGATCTACATCATAGAGGGAGAGAGTGAACGAGTGAATGAAGAACATGAGGTTTTACAGATGGAAAAAAAAGCCAGAACAAAAAACTCACAAGACACTCCAGTCTACTGCAATGACATCTTTAAAGCCTCACCTGAACCAGGATGTGAGGAGAAAGACCAACTCAAATCTGTTCTTACTAAAGGCATCGCTGGAATCGGAAAAACCGTCTCTGTGCAGAAGTTTATTCTGGACTGGGCCGAGGGAAAAGCTAATCAGGATGTAGATTTCATGTTTGTGCTTCCATTTCGAGAGCTAAACTTGATTAAAGATCACCAGTACAGTCTTCACAGACTTCTGTTAGACTTTCATCCCGAACTTGAGGATCTGGACTCAAAGATTTATGAGGAGTGTAAAGTTGTGTTCATCTTTGATGGTCTGGATGAAAGCAGAATTACACTAATGTTTTCAGATGCTCAGAAAGTTTCTGATGTTAGTGAGACTTCATCAGTGGGTGTGTTGATCTCAAACCTCATTAAAGGAGATCTTCTTCCTTCCTCTCACATCTGGATCACCTCCAGACCAGCAGCAGCCAGTCAGATCCCTTTTAAATACATCAGTCGTATGACAGAAATCCAGGGATTTAATGACCCTCAGAAGGAGGAATATTTCAGGAAGAGAATTAGTGATCAGCATCAAGCCAGCAGAATCATCTCACACATTACAAGAGCAAGAAGCCTCCACATCATGTGCCACATACCCGTCTTCTGCTGGATCTCAGCCACTGTGCTTCAAAACATCCTGAACATCAGTGCAGAAATCCCTAAAACTCTGACTGAAATGTACATCCACTTCTTGCTCATTCAGACAAATATAAGGAATCAGAAGTATGAAGAGAGAGATCCAGAAAAGCTCCTGGAGTCAAACAGAGAAATGATTGTGAAACTTGCTGAACTGGCTTTTAAACAGCTGATGAAGGGCAATGTGATGTTCTATGAGGAGGACTTGACTGAGAGCGGCATAGATGTCACTAATGCCTCAGTGTATTCTGGGATTTGCACTGAGATATTTGAGGAATCTGTGATTTTTCAGAGGAAAGTCTACTGCTTCATACATCTGAGCTTTCAAGAGTTTCTTGCTGCTTTCTATGTGTTTTACTCGTATATCGCTAACAATATGCAAACACTGAAACTTCAGTTTAAGTGGTTTAGTCATAAGAAGATCTCACTTTGTGAGCTGCTAGAATCCTTAGTTGACCAAACCCTTTTGAGTGAAAATGGACACCTGGATATTTTCCTGCGGTTCATGCTGGGCATCTCACTAGAGTCCAATCAGAGACTCCTACAGGGTTTTCTGACACACACAGAGAGCAGCTCAGAGAGCATCAGGAACACCACTCAATATATTAAATACACCATCAGAGCTGATGATATCCCAGCTGACAGATCCATCAATCTGCTCCTCTGTCTGTTGGAAGTGAATGATCAGAATCTTTACAAAGAGATTCAGGACTTTGTGAAAACAGACAAACACTCAGAAAATAAACTTTCTCCTGCTCACTGCTCAATAATAGCCTACATGCTTCAGATGTCAGAGGAGATGCTGGATGAGTTGGACCTCAAGAAATACAACACATCAGAGGAGGGCAGGAGGAGACTGTTACCAGCTATAAACAACTGCAGAAAAGCTCTGTGAGTATTACGCTAACACACATAATTGACAGCCAAGAGACACTGAGTCGAAACTGCAGGCACTGTGTGCCTCAGCATGTGCTGAAAATCTGTGATTTTATGTGGCCTACCAATTTGTGGCTGAGTTGCTGTTGTTCCCAATTGCTTCCACTTTGTTATAATACCACTAACAGTTGACCGTAGAATATTTAATAGTGAGGAAATTTCACGAATGGACTTATTCACTGAGCTCCTGAGAGCGACCCATTCTTTCACAAATGTTTGTAAAAGCTTCCGCATGCCTAGTGCTTGATTTTATACACCTGTGGTCATGGAAGTGATTGGAACACCTGAATTCAATGATTTGGAGGGGTGGTAAGGAACCAAAACAAAACAACAGGTGACAGAATTAAGAAAAAAAAACCTTGGGAGAAACCAGGCGCAGTCGGGGTGCCAGTTCTCCTCTGGCCAACAAACAAACAGTGTATGATTATGTTTCTCTGCAGACACTTCAGGGATGCGTTGGTCGTGTCCAGGCGTGGGTCCACCATCTGATCTGGATACGGCCCGGATCCGGCTGACTGCAATAAACCTCTGGATAGACAGAGAGACTAACATTAGCGTAGATGCCATTCTTTTTATGATGTAACGAGTACATCAGGTGTTATAGGAAGTGTTCCCGGTTCCAGCTGACCTAGTTAATGCAGCCTAACAATCATTTAACTGATTTGGATAATATAAATTGATAATGTTCTATGTGTATGCCATAGTAAAGAGATGTGTTTTTGGTCTAGATTTAAACTCCTCCACAGTTTAGGTGCTAAAAAGGAAAAGGATCTACCTCCTGCAGTATTATCAACATTATTATGTGCCGTAATTTATATATTATATTTATATATTATATATATTATATATTATTTATATATTTTTAAGATAGTAGAATGCAGTTTTACAGATGCTAGAAACGTGGGTTTCAAATGAAAGATTGGTATCAACGAGCACACCCAGGTTCCTAACTGACGACGAGGACTTGGCCGAGCAGCCATCAAGTCTTAGACAGTATTCTAGGTTACTACGTGTACTACGTTACTACGTGGTTTTGTCCAATAATTAAACATTTTTTCAGAATTAAGTTGCAGAAAATTACTAGTCATCCAATTTTTTATATCAGCTATGCATTCCATTAATCTTGTGAATTGGTAAGTTTCGTCAGGGTGTGAAGAAATATAGAGCTGAGTATCGTTAGCATAACAATGAAAACTAACGCCATGCTTCCTAATGATATCTCCAAAGGGTAGCAAATACAGGGTGAAAAGCAACGGTCCTCGCACTGAGCCTTGCGGTACTCCATACTGAACTTGTGATTGATATGACACCAGATAAGTATGATTTAAACCATGCCAATGCAATTCCACTAATGCCAACATAATTTGAGTCTATTTAAAAGAATGTTGTGGTTGATAGTATCGAATGCAGCGCTAAAATCGAGTAACACTCGATCATAAGCATTTGTAACAATCATAGTCATTTGTAACACAAATCATTTGTAACTCTAAAGAGAGCAGTCTCAATACTATGATATGGTCTAAATCCTGACTGGAAATCCTCACAGATACCATTTCTTTCTAAAAAAAAAAAAAGGAGCATAGTTGTGAGGATACTGCCTTTTCTATTATTTTTGACAGAAAGGGTAGATTTGAGATTGGCCTGTAATTGACTAATTCTGTAGGATCAAGTTGCGTTTTTTTAATAAGTGGTTTAATAATAGCCAGCTTAAAGGTTTTTGGTACATATCCTAATGACAAAGATAAATTAATGACATTAAGAAGAGGATATACGACCTCCTGAAGCATCTCTTTTAGTTGCCAGTACTAACTCTGATAGAAAATCAGCAAATTCTTTGATAAAGTCTGTATGGCCTGGTGGCCTGTATACAGTAGCCAGCACAAATGTCAAATGGGATTCATCATTTACACTACATAACGTTACATAAACCAAAACTTCAAAAGAAATATATTTGAAACTAGACTTCTGAGTAATACTGAAGATATTTACTATAAATTACAGCAACCCCTCCCCCTTTGCCTTTCAGACACGGCTCGTGTTTATAACAATAATCTTGTGGGGTGGACTCATTTAAAGTAATGTAATCGTTTTAGGTAAAAGGTTTTAGCCAGGTGTCATGTGTGAGCAGGGATGAAGCAGAGTGAGAATCCAAATGCAGCATGAACATTTAATAACAAACAATAGAAACAGAAAATCCAAAAACAAGAGTATCTACAAAGAACAGGTAAGAGCACAACGACAGGAACACACATACAGGAGCAACAACTGAAGCACAGAGGTTTAAATACACAGGGGCAAACAAGCTTAACAAGTTAACAAGACACACCTGGGGAGACTAATCAATATGAAAAACTACAAAGAACTACAAAACATGACAAGACAGGAAATTACAAAAGTGAGGACTTTTGTTATTTCCTGTCTTGTGTCATGTTTTGTAGTTCTTTGTAGTTTTTCATGAAGACAGGGGAACACAGGCTAGGATCATGACACCAGGTTTCTGTCAAGCACAGCACATCTAGGTTATGATCTGTAATCATATCATTAACAATAAGCGCTTTTGAGGGAAGGGATTGAATATTCAGCAACCAAGCTTTATCATTTGTTCATCTGTATTATATCAGTTTTTTATTTGTTGAACATCAATTCAATTTTTACCCTTAAATGGGTTCGAGAGTTTTTTGTATTTACTAATTCTGGGAACAGACACAGAAAAATTAACTATTTTGTTACTATGTGATAATATCTAGGTGAGATAGTCTCTATGTGTTGGGATTTATCTGACTTCTGTGACATGAGACAGCTAGCAGACGGTCGGTTAAGCTAGTTCAACTGCTTCCTGACCTTGGCCCCAGTTAGTCAAGGTTCAACTTTAAGACTATGTGCCAAATTACTAGAGAGAAGAGCGGCACCATCCCAGGAGGGATGAATACAATCTCTTTTTAACAGGTCAGGTCTGCCCCAAAAGCTTTTCCAATTGTCTATGAACCCTATGTTATTCTGCGGACACCACTTAGACAATCAGCCATTGAGTGAGGACCGTCTGCTAAGTATCTCATCACTCCAGCGAACAGGAAGGGGGCCAGAATAAACTATATAGCCTGACATCGTACTTGCGAGTTCACACACCTCTTTAATGTTAATTTTAGTGATCACCGACTGGCGAAGTCGAACATCATTAGTGCCGACGTGAATAATAATCTTAGAGAATTTACAATTAGCATTAATGTCAGGTGCTCTGGCTCCCGGTAAACATGTGACTATGGTGGCTGGTGTCTCTATTTTCATGTTCCGTGTAATAGAATTGGGAATAACTAGGGCACTTTCAACAGGATTCTCAGTGGGTGCGTCACTGAGTGGGGAGAAACTGTTTGATGTTCTAATCGGATGGAATCGGATCTAAATGGAAGAGTGGTGTTTTGATCCACGACTATGCCATCTCACAGTCACCCAGTTGCCCGGCTGCTTGAGCTCTGCTGCCAGAACCAAACAATGTACAGAGTTCACTAAGCTAGTCGCATCCAAAGCAGTGTCTAAAGCCCTTGCATTCATACTATTCTCAATTAAAGTTTGGATGCGTGTCTCTAATTCTGAAATCTCCGTCAACCTGGCATGTGAAGCCCTCTTCGCTGACAGAGAAGGTTATACTAAATATGTGACAGGCAGTGCAAGTGACAATAACAGGAAAAGATTAAATGACTCACCATGTTTGTTTGATGGGCTCGTAAAAGGCACGAGAGAGAAAAACAGAAGACCCGGATGCACGGGTGGCAGGCTAACAGGCTAGCGAAATGCTAACACGTTGTGATAGTGATTTAGATTAAAAGCTAACGATGTCAGATTTAATGTTATAGGCAATATTAGACAATATATGGTGATGAGTAAGTTATATTTAACAGTATAAACAACAAGGAATGATATCAAATAGAGATTCAAAAGCAAAGCTGCACATTTTGTCTCCCTTATCTGCCCTAGACCTTTTGTGCTTATATATTTCATTTCTGTTACAGACTTGCAGGCTGCAATCTCACTGATGTATGCTATCAAAGTGTGGCCTCAGTTCTACAATCACCAGACTGCCCCCTGAGAGAGATGGATTTAAGTAATAATAACCTGCAGAATCCAGAAATTCTTTTTTTACTATTTTTAAACTACTCCCAGAGGGAGACATACCCGCAGGATATAGGAATGGAGCTGCTTTTTGTTGGACTGAAGAGTCCACAATGTCAACTAGAAAAACTGAGGTATTTATTATGAAATTAAACATGCACACAAGTGCCTTCTGTCCTGTCATGTTCTAGGATGTTGTAAGCCATGTTACAGAATAGAAGAGTATGAGTAGGAGACCACTTCAGTGGATGTGGTTTTACAGATAAGGCTAGGCAGGCTTCCTCATTTCATAAATCCACCACATGCCACTTCACTTCAGGGAAAACTGTAAGGAGAAATTGCCTGCTACGTAAGCAACCACCAATGGATAGGACCAGGCAGCTGCAAAATGTAGTCTTGTTCTGTTGGAGCAGACTATGAAACTTAGCTCCCAAACCACCATCCTGGATGTCACTTTCTCTTCTAAAGGACAAAACACCTTAAGATTTATGGTTTATTCGATGGCTTATTCAGGCAATTTCATGGATCTGTTTGTGGATCTCTCTTGATTCCATTCTCTAATCTTGTTACTCTTACCACCTTAAATGAATGGCCCCTAAGACATGGCAACATTGCAATGTCTAGCTCTGCAGAAAGGTGCCTTAGAGCCTGTGCTTCTATTCAGGAAAAAAACTGTGTGTAAAATTATTTTTGCCATCTTCCTCCACACCAGATCCACAGGGCCAGTCAGAAATTTCTGAATGAACTGCAGATGAAAGGTATCATGTCTGCTTGGTGAATGCAAAAATCCAAATTTAACCCTAAAAGACTTGAAACACGTAAAACATCCTGTATTATACAGACATTATCTGTGATTGACATGCCCGGCACAAAATATGTCTGATCAAAATTAATGACCTTGTTAATAGACTGAGAAAAGTAATGGGTCAGAGTCATAGAAATGACTTTAAGATCAGAACATAGCAAACTTACAGGTTGCTAGTCGTGATCTCCTGCAAATCACCCTTTTTAAGTAGCAATGTGATTACTGCTCTCCTACATCTCAAAGGCAAAGAGCCATCAGCCAAACTTTCATTTAGGACTGCCAGCAAGTCCTCGCCCAGCACAGCCCAAAATTCTTTATAAAACACAGCAGGGAGTCCATCTTTCCTAGGAGCTTTTCCACTCTCCATGCCCTTCAGAGCATTCAGAAGTTCCTCTTCAGAAAGATGCCTCTCCAACTCTGCCTTTTAGTCCTCCAAGACATTTGGCAGACCTTCATAGAAGCAAGCAGATAACTCCTCATCTTTTCTATATTCATTACTATAAAATTTGTCATAGAACTGTACAGCTCATTTTCTAGTATCAGATGTCTTTTTTTAATTCTTGCCCTTTGTGTAAGGAGTGAATATAACGACTCTGACCATTTTACTTTTCAAGACTAAAGAAAAACTTAGATGGGGCATCCGTTTGCGTTAAATTCTGGAAGCGAGATCGGACCAGAGCCCATTGTGCTTTTAATTCTGAGCAAATCTGCTAGAAGGGATGTCTTAGTTTTAAGTGTCTCGATGTCTCTGAAAAACATCTCTGAAATTCACATCACTTAACAGGGAAGTGTTAAAATGCCAATATGCACTTTGACTTTATATTTGTTATAAACACATTACATGTGACTAGACAATGATCAGAAAAAAACAGTTGGTGTAATAAAACAACTTTTAACAACATAAACACAACATTAACACAAATGATGCCTAAAGCAATAAAACCTATCCAATCTGGTTAAGGAAAGAACATTTTCTCTATGTACCCACATGTTTTGTCTTACAATATTATTTAGATCCCTCCATATATCACATAAGCTTTGTGTCTCAATTAATTCATTTCATGCATGACTTGAATCAACATGAGGTTCTGTATGATTTCTGTCTACTACTCTGTCTACTACTATCTATACTGCTATGGAAGAGTACATTCGGGTCTCATTTGCTGCAGGTCTAATTCGACATTCCAACTCTTTGTTCTTCTTTGTGGGGAAGACAGAGGTCTCCACCCTCTATTGAATATTATGGTTTAAGCGAAGTCACAATAAGGAAACTTTATCCCCATCCACCAACAACCCTTGCTTTTAAACAAATCCAGAGGTCTGCAATGTCTTTACCCAAATGATCAGTTTGGAGAGGGAGATTAGTGGCTCTAACATTCCTATTAGCCCCTACAATTATTCAGTGGTGCCTTTTGGACTGACCAACCCCCAGTTGTCTTCCAGACTCTCTCCTGCATGCTCTGCATGATATAATAAATATATACTACTACTGAGCACCTCAACTTGAGAATTCGTCTTTCCTATGGCTTTTTCTACTTGTCCAATGGCCAGACAGAAAAATCATACAGGATGGTTTGTTGTTTAATGTATTTATAGTTTTGACCTAATTTGTGTCTCTGTTTTGTAAAACTTGCTCTGTAATTCTTAATATTCTCCAGTGATTCCTCCTATTTGATTGTGAGATTTATTAATTTCACATATTTGACCTTTTAGTTTTTGTTGCTTTGTCTAGATTGAGCAACTGTAATCTCACTGATCAATCCTGCAAAGGCTTGGCCTCAATTCTACAATCATCAAACTCCTCACTAAGAGAGTTGGACCTGAGTAAGAATGATCTGCAGGATTCAGGAGTGAAGCTGCTCTGCGTTGGACTGAAGAGTCCACACTGCACACTAGAGATACTGAGGTATTAAAGAACATTACTTGGATTGTAAGAAAGATTCTGAAGTTACAAAATGTTTACATTTGTCCATTTTTAGTTCACAGATCAAAGTGTTTGTCGTCATGTACATTTATGTAAAATTACACTGAAATGTCCTGTTCTCTCTCTGTCTTTAGATATAATACATGTATAAAGTGTGTCTGAGAGCAAAGCTTTACTCTAGATGAATCTGTAGTGAATGGTGGATAAAATATCTGCTAAATAAACAATAGTGTACTGAAGGTTGGAAGGTATATGACAGAAATTAGTATGAGAAGGAAACTTTTGTCCAAGCATTCAAGGTGGCTTGTAAGAACATTATGAGAACTTGCTAAAGTTCGTAAGGAGACATACTACGGTACCTCGCTGTCTGACCACATCTACAGTAACTTTGTATACTGCATGACATTACCTAGAATTTTGATGATATTCTCTGGTCTGACCCAGACTAGAGACTGTAAAAAATGTTTTGTGTATCTTTGTAGATTATCTGGCTGTATGGTCACAGAGGAGGGCTGTTGTTATCTGTCTTCTGCTCTAAGTTCTAACCCCTTACACTTGAAAGAACTGGATCTTAGCTACAATAACCCAGGAGACCTAGGAGTGAAGCTGCTCTCTGATTTACTCAATGATCTACACTGTAAATTGGAGAATCTCAAGTATGTTGGGCATTAAGATTCACCTTTTGCTGTGTTTATGTTGGGTGTGACATGTATGTCTATGACATGTAATCCACTGTCTACAGAGTTAATACAGTATATTACAGTTTTAAGGCCCTTTCGCACCTGAAAAGCGAATATTTCGCGTGTGAGTAGTTTGCGTCAAAACTATTCACATCAGCCGCGATGCAAATTTGCGATGTCTGTGGCGTTTCAGAGCTCCGACATTCCAAAACTTTTGCGGCAACAGCTGAGAAAACATGGACACTTCATCATCCAGTAAAGATGAGCTTTTCATTTCTTTAAAAATAAACATAGTTTTTCCGCCGCAGCACATTCGTGTTCAGTGTGGAAGCACTCATTACACAAACAGCTGATCAAAAAATAAAACCCTCGCGCAAACTGTTCACACGTCAAAATCACATCCAGTGTGAAAGGACCTTAATGCAATTTTACTTATGTTTGTTTTGGTGTTGTTTTTGTGTGAGTGTGTCGGGATGATTTCAGAGCTAGTGAGGATATTTTCAAGTGTAATATATGAAACACAGCAAATGACCACTAGTATTTCCCCATCTCTTGACTCATGATGTAATAAATGCACATAATGTAATAAGTATTACATTATTATTGTAATAAAATGGTCATAATGTAACAATTTTCTTAAAACAAAATAAAATCTTGAGCTCATAATGTAATAACAATTTTTACTCATGATTGTATTACATTTTGAGAATTGCATTATGAACATTTTATTACAATAATAATGTAATACATATTACATTATATGCCGTTTTTACATTATGTGCAGTTATTGCATTATGAGTTGCTACACATACAGCTTTGAAATACTATACATGATCATGTTCAATGCTTAATGAGACATCCTCTGTATGCCTGATATCAAAGCAGAGAGAATTCAAATCTGAAATTAATTTAATACAGTTATGAAAGTAAACCAAATAAAAAATTCACTCAATATTTGTGCCTAGATGTTTACAGTCATTACAGGATATGCGTGTTCTACGACACTAGTGTGTGAGTGAAAACTTTTACTTTTATCTACTTTGGCAGATGCTCTTTTCCCAACTCTCTGGAATTAAACCTATGACTTTGACGTTGTTACCAACATGCTCTGCTGATTGAGTTGTTTGTGTTTATTTTTATGTATTAAAATACACAGAAATAAGAAATAATCAGAATGTGATCTTTCTTTATAGTGTGGATCATGCTGGGGAGGTCTTGATTACAGCAGGACTACACAAGTGTAAGTCTACATGAACACACACACACACACACCTTTTGATATTGCTTTGTTGTGTTCTAAATGTTCTTTCCTCTAATGCTTCCTCTTGTGTTCAGATTCCTGTAATCTCACACTGGATCCAAACACAGCAAACGTTCATCTCTGTCTGTCTGAGGAGAACAGAAAGGTGACACGCTTGGAGGAGCAGCAGTCATATCCTGATCACCCAGAGAGATTTGATTACTTTCCTCAGGTTGTGTGTAGAGAGAGTCTGTCAGGATGCTGCTACTGGCAGGCTGAATGGAGCGGGTGGAGGGGGGCTGTTATATCAGTGGCACATAAAGAAATGAGCAGGAAAGGAGGAAGTGACGATTGTAGGTTTGGATTCAATGAAAAGTCCTGGAGCCTTGATTGTTCTGGTGACATGTTCACTGTCTGGCACAACAAAAATAGCACTGACATACCGGCCCCATACCCCTCTAAGAGAGTAGGAGTGTATCTGGACTGTCCAGACGGCACTCTGTCCTTCTACAGCATCTCTAAAACACACACACTCACACACATATACACATTTCACTCCACATTCACTGAACCCCTCTGTGCTGGATTTAGGGTTTTTATTGACTCCTCACTGTCTCTTGTGTAAGTTTCTCCAAACACTGTTAATCTGAAATTATGGGTATGGGTAAGTCTTAGGGTAAAGTTAGTGACAGGTGTGGTGGTATGGGTAAGTTTAAGGGTAAAGTTAGTGACAGGTGTGGTGGTATGGGTAAGTTTAAGGGTAAAGTTAGGGACAGGTGTGGTGGTATGGGTAAGTTTATGGGTAAAGTTAGGGACAGGTGTGGTGGTATGGGTAAGTTTAAGGGTGAAGTTAGGGACTGGTGTGGTGGTATGGGTAAGTTTAAGGGTAAAGTTAGTGACAGGTTTGGTGGTATGGGTAAGTCTAAGGGTAAAGTTAGTGACAGGTGTGGTGGTATGGGTAAGTTTAAGGGTAAAGTTAGTGACAGGTGTGGTGGTATGGGTAAGTTTAAGGGTAGAGTTAGTGACAGGTGTGGTGGTATGGGTAAGGTTAAGGGTAAAGTTAGTGACAGGTGTGGTGGTATGGGTAAGTTTAAGGGTAAAGTTAGTGACAGGTTTGGTGGTATGGGTAAGTTTAAGGGTAAAGTTAGTGACAGGTGTGGTGGTATGGGTAAGTGTAAGGGTAAAGTTAGTGGCAGGTTTGGTGGTATGGGTAAGTTTAAGGGTAAAGTTAGGGACAGGTGTGGTGGTATGGGTAAGTCTAAGGGTAAAGTTAGTGACAGGTGTGGTGGTATGGGTAAGTTTAAGGGTAAAGTTAGTGACAGGTGTGGTGGTATGGGTAAGTTTAAGGGTAAAGTTAGTGACAGGTTTGGTGGTATGGGTAAGTTTAAAGGTAAAGTTAGTGACAGGTTTGGTGGTATGGGTAAGTCTAAGGGTAAAGTTAGTGACAGGTGTGGTGGTATGGGTAAGTTTAAGGGTAAAGTTAGTGACAGGTGTGGTGGTATGGGTAAGTTTAAGGGTAAAGTTAGTGACAGGTGTGGTGGTATGGGTAAGTTTAAGGGTAAAGTTAGTGACAGGTTTGGTGGTATGGGTAAGTTTAAGGGTAAAGTTAGTGACAGGTGTGGTGGTATGGGTAAGTGTAAGGGTAAAGTTAGTGACAGGTTTGGTGGTATGGGTAAGTTTAAGGGTAAAGTTCGGGACAGGTGTGGTGGTATGGGTAAGTCTAAGGGTAAAGTTAGTGACAGGTGTGGTGGTATGGGTAAGTTTAAGGGTAAAGTTAGTGACAGGTGTGGTGGTATGGGTAAGTTTAAGGGTAAAGTTAGTGACAGGTTTGGTGGTATGGGTAAGTTTAAAGGTAAAGTTAGTGACAGGTTTGGTGGTATGGGTAAGTCTAAGGGTAAAGTTAGTGACAGGTGTGGTGGTATGGGTAAGTTTAAGGGTAAAGTTAGTGACAGGTGTGGTGGTATGGGTAAGTTTAAGGGTAAAGTTAGTGACAGGTGTGGTGGTATGGGTAAGTTTAAGGGTAAAGTTAGTGACAGGTGTGGTGGTATGGGTAAGTTTAAGGGTAAAGTTAGTAACAGGTGTGGTGGTATGGGTAAGTTTAAGGGTAAAGTTAGGGACAGGTGTGGTGGTATGGGTAAGTTTAAGGGTAAAGTTAGTGACAGGTGTGGTGGTATGGGTAAGTTTAAGGGTAAAGTTAGTGACAGGTTTGGTGGTATGGGTAAGTTTAAGGGTAAAGTTAGGGACAGGTGTGGTGGTATGGGTAAGTGTAAGGGTAAAGTTAGTGACAGGTTTGGTGGTATGGGTAAGTTTAAGGGTAAAGTTAGGGACAGGTGTGGTGGTATGGGTAAGTCTAAGGGTAAAGTTAGTGACAGGTGTGGTGGTATGGGTAAGTTTAAGGGTAAAGTTAGTGACAGGTGTGGTGGTATGGGTAAGTTTAAGGGTAAAGTTAGTGACAGGTTTGGTGGTATGGGTAAGTTTAAGGGTAAAGTTAGGGACAGGTGTGGTGGTATGGGTAAGTTTAAGGGTAAATGTTATGGACAGGTTTGGTGGTATGGGTAAGTTTAAGGGTAAAGTTAGGGACAGGTGTGGTGGTATGGGTAAGTCTAAGGGTAAAGTTAGGGACAGGTGTGGTGGTATGGGTAAGTCTAAGGGTAAAGTTAGGGACAGGTGTGGAGGTATGGGTAAGTAAGTCTAAGGGTAAAGTTAGGGACAGGCGTGGTGGTATGGGTAAGTTTAAGGGTAAAGTTAGGGACAGGTGTGGTGGTATGGGTAAGTCTTAGGGTAAAGTTAGTGACAGGTGTGGTGGTATGGGTAAGTTTAAGGGTAAAGTTAGGGACAGGTGTGGTGGTATGGGTAAGTTTAAGGGTAGGGTTAGGTGTAAGTGAAGTGTCAACAGTGTAATTATAAATGTAACTACAGAAATTAATTACAGATGTAATCACATGCAGGCAATTTTAAAAACATGTATGTACACAATGAGTGCATTGTATCAAATATATTAATTAAAATGTTAGTACATAGTAGTTAAGGCCTCCTTATATAGAATATATATAATATATATATATATATATATATATATATATATATATATATATATATATATATATATATATATAAAGTGGGTCCAATGTTTCTTTCTACAAGTTTAGTATTTTCTTTTTTTTGTGTGTGTGTGTTGTTGCTGTTTCTATTTTCATTTTCTTGTTTCAATAATGTTTAATATAGTTTTTTCTAAAATTATGTTTGTTATTGATATTTTTCAACATTAATGTGTATTTGAAGGAAATTTTATCAAAAGATATTCAAATTAAAAAGTGCAGCTCCTCCTCTTTTCAAGAATGAGTTTGTACCAAGAAAAATACATTTAAAAATACAAATAAAAAGGTGTTGAGCAATTATAATAAGCAATGAACAGTACTAAATGCTGAATATACAATTTATATGACTGTTGAAAAGGGTAGTTAAGGTGAGATACTACAGGTGAATAGGGAATTTTTTTAAATGAGATGTCACTGTGAAACTTCTCAAGTTTATTACTGGAATAAACATAAGAAAAAAAATATTACAAGTTTTGTGTAAATTAATGTTTTAATATGCAAATTAGGCCTTATATACTTAAATATACGCTCATTTGCATACATTTCCCAAAGCAAAATCTGGAAATTGGAAAGGACCAGGCTTAAAATTCTTGTTTCTATTTGTTGACATTAGATGAGAGGGCTTTTACAGAGGGGATTCTGGATATCTTATTTTGTGCTTTAGTAAATTAGAGAATACTGACAAAAAAAATCAATTTTCACCATGTAAAAGGACCTATAACTCAGGATAGGAATGATACATCAACAAATCCCTCTGTAAAAGCCTTTAGAATATAGTTAAGTATAAGACTGGAAAAGTTGGTGCTTGTAGGTGCTACCGAAGTAGATATATCTGACTTTGAGTGTAAGAAAAAACTCATTTTGAGAAAACCTCAAAAAGTTTTATATTGTATAATTTCATACATTTCTATTGAAACCCCAACCTACAAACAAAAAAACGAATTGAATCTAATTCTGACGGGGTTTTATCGTCTAATCTGTTGTTGTTTACTTTCTTTTTACTAGCTTTTGCAAGTGACAGCTGTTGCCGTCTTTTCTGGGAATGTTTATGAGCTGATTTCGGCATTGTCTGCATTTTCTCTCAGGCGGAGAATAAACAAGGAAACGGCAGCCAATCCTGTAGTCGGAAAACCTAAACTGGAAGGTGTTGCGCATGTGCAATGACGTAGAAATGGCATTATGTATGATGCACAGAACAAGCTGATGTTGTTGAATATGATACATTTTTATATTAAAACAAAGAAGTATTGGCAGGATGATGGTTAGTATGCGGCAACAGCGGGAAACTCATATTCGTGCAGTGTGCACGTCAAATCCTATTTAAAGCTTGTGACATATAAACGCGCACATCAACCGGATCACTTTATTTAAACATTAAACTGCGTACACTGTCAAAAAAAAAAATCCTGTAAAAACGGTAGGAAGTCTGGCAGTGTCACAATGGTGTAGTGCAGCAGGGAAGAGAAGATCCGGGGCTTCCACAAAGATGGGTTTTATTAACAAAACAGGAATAGAACACGACACACGTAAGCATAACAATCAAGAACGGACCAGGAGTGCAGGGAAGTGAGATCAATATAAAGGGAGTGCTAATGACAAAGACCAGGTGCAGGGAATCCGGGGAGAGCGGGAGAGAACGATGAGGAAGTGAGTTCAGGTGTGTGACAGGGAGGATCATGGGAAATGGAGTCCGGGACAGGCGTGGATTGTAACAGGCAGCAGAGTTTCCGAATGAATTTAGTTTAATTTCAGCAAATAACCATTCCCACTTTTTTTCAGTGATCATTTTTCAGGACACTATCAATTTTACTACGGCGGGAATAAAAGACAAGGTTTTTCAGGACGTGTGGAAACCCTGCCATTTCACAAAATTACATGCAAAAACTTAATAAAAAAAACTTTACTTTACAGTCAAAATACAGTATATTACTGTTGTTAATTATTTATTAAACCATTAAAAAATGATAAATTATATCAAATTACATAGAAATCAACTAACAGGTTAATCTCTGCAAATTTAAGGATTTGGAAGTTACTTTATAAAGCTGCTCTGTCCATTTACATCCCATCTAATTTACTTTTAAATATAGATTTTCCATGCTCAATAACTAAGAAATGATTTATAAAAATGCAATAAGTACCAATTCAAAAACAAATGTTTTCATATTTACAGTATTAATCTTTCACAACTTCAATCAATCTCTAAATTAAGTACTTAGAAATACATTAACAATAGCAACCTATACAGCCAATTTCTGGTAAATTATCAAAATATAGTACAAAATACATTTAATACAAAGGATCCTGCACATTTACGTTATTAGTCATTGTACATATTACAGTATGTCAAGTTAATTGAACTATAGGAAATAAAAGCTTAGTATATCATTTAGAACATGCAAAAATATCTACATTAAAAGACAATTGCTGTGTAACACTGCAATAATGCTGTTATTGTTTTATACATATACAATTACATTTTATCCAAAGCGACTTACAGTGACAATTACAGTTACAATTTCCAGTTAGTCTAGCACAGTACGCATAGCAAGTTTTTATTTTATATATATATATATATATATATATATATATATATATATATATATATATATATATATTTAAGTTAAACAGAAAGAGCTGGCATTAATGGGTCATGTGTTCACACAAAAAAAATGCATCTTTGGCAGTCTCCTGAAAATGGTTGGAGTTAGTCAGGTTATTAGGGAACAGTCCAGGTAAAGGTCTGTGAAAGTGATTTTGACCCTCTTTGAGATGGCACCACAAATCACCCTTCACCTTCAGAACGCAAGCTTCTGCATGGCGTATAAATCTGAAGCAGTTTAGGTACAGGGGTGCACAGCCATTTGTTGTTCTGTAAGCAAACATTAGTGCCTTGACTTTGATATAAGTGGCCAAGAGCATTACAATAGTCCAATCTGGAACAACAGCTTGTGTAACACCTACTTAATGAGCCCACATATATATCATGTATAGAATAAACCAGCAGTCGAGATGATTCTGGTACAAAAGCTTTTACACAGCAGTTTTATTTAGAACGCCAAAATAAACATCAGTATGAAAACAAGAGAAGACCTAATAAGCAAAAGAACAAAATAACACAAACCAGGCAGTACACTGAGGTACAAGTGGGGTGAAAAGTTAATAATCCTTCAAACCAATAATTAATTCACCACAGCAATTACCTAGTATGTGAAAACCCTCACACCAAACCACTGCGTCTACAAAGACACCACACGTGCGCCCACTGCCCCCCGAGTGCAAACCTGAAAAGAAACATTCACACTCAATGCTTTTATAACCTCCAGATTGGACTACTGTAATGCCTTATACAGCAGCTTACCTATTAACCATCGCCTCCACAACGCTGCTGCTCGAGCCCTAACATTTAATAAAAAATCGTTACACATCACTCCCATCCTCAACCAACTTCACTGGCTTCCTGTGGACAGTCGTATCCAGTTTAAACGGTTAGTTTTAGTCTATAAAGCCAGTCATGGCCATGCACCACAATACCTTGCTGAGTTAGTGCAACCATGTTCCTGCCCGGACTCTCAGATCCAGCAATGAAAACCTGCTTGTCGTACCTAAGTTTAAACGCTCTACTGTGGGAGGAAGGGCTTTTAGTGTTATTGGACCTAAACTATGGAATAAGCTGCCCCCGAATATCCGTAACGCACCTACTCTCCAGACTTTTAAGTCCCAATTTAAAACTCATCTATTCTCTTTTCTCAGTAAATAATTATCTTTCTCTCACCTTCTGTGCCTTCAAGTGATCTCACACTTCTTCATGTTATGCTACATGACTACTTATTGTATTAATGTTCTCTTTGATTCTATAACTTCTTTGTTGTTGTTGTCTATCTGTTGTACACCTGCTTGTTTATTTGCTATAATGAACAGGCTGACTGTCACCATTCCTTCTCATGAATACCATACCGGATGTCATTACCTCCCAATACACGTATCATCGAAAAGAGGGACTCAACATGTGCTGAGCACCCTAACAGGGAGTTCAAAAACGGTCCAAATCAGTGCAGTTTTAAAGTGCTTCGAAGGGCTTCAGATGCTCTGCACGATCCCAGACGGGGAATAGGGTCTTATCGAGCGAAACGATTTTTTTTTAACCTAAATTGCTCATCTTGTGCTGCTCTGCAGCGTGCCAGTGATTGCGTAATCACGTCTGAAAGGTCACACTAGACGTAGGCGGAAGTGATGAAAGTGAAAAGGGATGTCTTGCCAGTGTGAATAGCCTACCTCTTATGAGGAGTTACAAGAGTTGGTCTTGTTGGAAGATTTTAAATGTTGCGTACCAGAAAGTGTTGTAGTTCATTTAAATGAACAAAAAGTGTCAAAGCTTTCTGATGCAGCAGTACTTGCTGATGAATTTGCGCCTACCCACGAACCGTCTTTTCATCTGGGTGTCAAACAAAAACCTCCTTAGATACACAGTCTATAGTTCAGGATACTACCTGCATTAATATAAGTAAAGCTGTCTCAAAAAGCATGGAAAGAAAGAGAGTTTGATTTTACTGTCTTGATCCTGGCCACATGATCTCTGATTGTAGGGCTTGGAAACAGAAGGGCTTGGAAACCACAAATGCAAACCCTAAAAATGTTGCACTGGTACAATCTGTTCCAGACTTGTTTGCTACTGACACCTCATCCTATACTCCATTTCTTCTGAGCGGTTTTGTGTCTCTAACCGACAGCTCTGTAGTTGAGTGAATACCAGTTTTGAGAGATACAGGGTCAGATCAGTCCTTCATTCTAGAGGGTGATTTGCCCTTCTCTGATGCTTCAAATACTGTTGAAAATGTCCTTGTGCATGGTATCGTAATGGGCTGTGTTAGTGTTCCATTACACACCATTAACCTCAAGTCTGAACTTGTTATGGGCTTGGTTCAGTTGGGTGTGTGTAAAAAGTTGCCAGTAGACAATGTCTGGGAATGACATATTGGGAAATAACCTTGCAGGTGGTAATGTCTTTCCTAGTCCAATTGTGTGCAACTCGTCTGATCTTTCTGGAAAATTTCCCCTAGCTTTACCGGCATGTGTTGTTACTCAGTGCTAGTCAAGAAAGGTGTTGTTCTTTCCTGGCTGTGCAGCCTAATCCGGTAGAGTGCAAATTATCTGCTGAGATCTGAAAAGGTGCCTGGTCATGACTTGCAGTTCACAGATGATCTTCCATGGTGGGTAAGGAACATCTGGTTGTTGCGCAGAAGTCAGACCCTACACTAAAGAGTGGCGCGGGTATGATACTTATGGGACGATGGGGTTTTAATGTGCAAGTGGGAGCCAAAATCTTCAGAAAGAGTTGATTGGCAAGCAGTTTATCAGATCATTCTACCTTCCAGTTGTCATTTCCAAGTTTTAAAATTGGCACATGAAAATGTTCTCTTTGGACACCTCTGTGTCACTAAAACATTTCAGCATATCACTAAACATTTCTACTGGCCTGGAGTATATAGTGCTCAGTGTCTAGTTTCTGTCATGATGTCTGCCAGTGAGCAGGAAAACCTAATCAAACTGTTCCAAAAGCTCTTTTCAGTCCAATTCCCGTCATAGGAGTGCCATTTGAGAAGCTGTTAATTGGTTGTCTAGGACCCCTTCCAAAGTCAAAACACTGGCACCTGTATATTTTAACAATAATGCGTACTGCAACCTGCCACACAGAAGCTGCACCGTTGCGTATAGGGGAGAGCGGGGCACAACCTAACCTAACGCAGGTTAGTTGTAACACACATGGTTTAAAACTTTCCACACATGCCAGGATGACGAAACTTAGTGTATTTAAAAAAATTGTGCCAATATTAAAAAATCTTTGGAAGATATCACTGAACATTTATTTAACCATAGCAAAAGTAAATGTCTTAAGTTAATTTTTAATCTCTGTGTTTTGTGTTTATTTAAAATAAGACAAATCTGATGTTATTTTAATCTTATATCTGTTATTTAACAGTTGAGATCGTTCTTTAACACTGATCTAACCAGCAGAAGACATGAGCCGGGGTTACAACCCAGTTGTGCAGGTGGGGCATGTTGTCACACTGCGTTACAATGAGCCCCTATTAGAAATATGATATTATATTCTATACTTTTATGAATTATATTAAGAAACCATGAGGAAAATGTGAATAAAGACTGAGAGTCGATGTTCTGAAGTTATTCATTATTATTATGTTTTGAACTATGCTGTATAGCTGTTTTGCAGTGTTTGTTGTCAAACTCAAAAATCAGTTTATTTATTTGTAATTATTAAAAAATGCCATTATTTTATATGAAAAAGTTAATAATTGTATTTCATTGACAAAATATTTTAGTTTGTCTTGTATATTTTTTGATTAGATTAGATAACATTTTAAGCTGTCATTTGGTGATGTTACAATGAACCGCACCTATGGGGCACTTCCATTCTTTTGGGGTAAATCAAGAGAAAAGTATACACTGTATTAATGAAACAAAACCACATACTTTGTACTAGACATGTGTAAAAATTAATGTGTGTGTGGGGGGGGGGGGGGGGGGTGGAAATACCCAGTGAATTTACACAAACTGAGAAAGTCAAAAAGTGTTAGGTTGTGTCCCGTTCTCCCCTACATTGCAAGCACAGGTGGTGCTGGAAGAAGGTTGTAAGATTTGCACAACATTTGGCTTGTACAACCTGTGGATCTTTCAGCAGGATAATGCGCCCTGCCACAAAGCACAAATGGTTCAGGAATGGATTGAGGAGCACAACAACGAGTTTGAGGTGTTGACTTGACCTCCAAATTCCCCAGATCAATTCCCCTCAATCCAATCGAACATCTGTGGGATCTGCTGAACAAAGAAGTCTGATCCATGGAGGTCACACCTTGCAACTTATAGGACTCAAAGGATCTGCTGCTAAAATCTTGGTGCCAGATACCACAGCACACCTTCAGGGTCTAGTGGAGTCCATGCCTCGACGGGTCAGGGCTGTTTTGGCAGAAAAAGGGGGATCAAAACAATATTAGGAAGGTGGTCATAATGTAATGCCTGGTTGCTGTATAGTATAACCACATTAACAGATTCATATTTCATATTTCATTTTTATTTCATGTTATCTGAAAAAAGGTGTTTGGACAGATGTTGAAAGAGTTGGGGATAACGCATCACGCATAACGTCTAGTGCTTACCACCCCGACCTAAAGTCTATGATTGACACCATCTGTATATAGACTGGAAAAGACTGGGTGGATGGCTTACCATTGCTCATTTTTGCTGTGAAAGTATACACTCACCTAAAGGATTATTAGGAACACCTGTTCAATTTCTCATTAATGCAATTATCTAATCAACCAATCACATGGCAGTTGCTTCAATGCATTTAGGGGTGTGGTCCTGGTCAAGACAATCTCCTGAACTCCAAACTGAATGTCAGAATGGGAAAGAAAGGTGATTTAAGCAATTTTGAGCGTGGCATGGTTGTTGGTGCCAGACGGGCCGGTCTAAGTATTTCACAATCTGCTCAGTTACTGGGATTTTCACGCACAACCATTTCTAGAGTTTACAAAGAATGGTGTGAAAATGGAAAAACATCCAGTATGCGGCAGTCCTGTGGGCGAAAATGCCTTGTTGATGCTAGAGGTCAGAGGAGAATGGGCCGACTGATTCAAGCTGATAGAAGAGCAACTCTGACTGAAATAACCACTCGTTACTACCGAGGTATGCAGCAAAGCATTTGTAAAGCCACAACACGCACAACCTTGAGGCGGATGGGCTACAACAGCAGAAGACCCCACCGGGTACCACTCATCTCCACTACAAATAGGAAAAAGAGGCTACAATTTGCACGAGCTCACCAAAATTGGACAGTTGAAGACTGGAAAAATGTTGCCTGGTCTGACGAGTCTCGATTTCTGTTGAGACATTCAGATGGTAGAGTCAGAATTTGGCGTAAACAGAATGAGAACATGGATCCATCATGCCTTGTTACCACTGTGCAGGCTGGTGGTGGTGGTGTAATGGTGTGGGGGATGTTTTCTTGGCACACTTTAGGCCCCTTTGTGCCAATTAGGCATCGTTTAAATGCCAGGGCCTACCTGAGCATTGTTTCTGACCATGTCCATCCCTTTATGACCACCATGTACCCATCCTCTGATGGCTACTTCCAGCAGGATAATGCACCATGTCACAAAGCTCGAATCATTTCAAATTGGTTTCTTGAACATGACAATGAGTTCACTGTACTAAAATGGCCCCCACAGTCACCAGATCTCAACCCAATAGAGCATCTTTGGGATGTGGTGGAACGGGAGCTTCGTGCCCTGGATGTGCATCCCACAAATCTCCATCAACTGCAAGATGCTATCCTATCAATATGGGCCAACATTTCTAAAGAATGCTTTCAGCACCTTGTTGAATCAATGCCACATAGAATTAAGGCAGTTCTGAAGGCGAAAGGGGGTCAAACACAGTATTAGTATGGTGTTCCTAATAATCCTTTAGGTGAGTGTATATATACTTAAGGTTCAATACAGGGTTACATTTTATAAATATAAAAACTAGGCCTTAAAAGGTGAATTCATGGGGTTATTTGAATAAGACAAAGATGACTTGTCTAAAATCAGTTTTTCTATTAGTCTTATAAAAGTCTTAAAAGTATGAATGTGGATCCACCAAATGACTCGCCACTAATCAAACGCCCACACCTTCTTTCCCACTACAAGGCTCACAAGAGGCACAGCTCAGCCCATGATTTAAGTATTTCAATACAGTTAAGCAAATACTTTGATGCCATCCAAGACTCTGACACTACACTGCATCTTCTGGGCCAAAAACCAAGACAAACTCCCACATCTCCACAATATGGCAATGAAGCTACTGTCAGTCCCTGCCTCCTCAGCACCAGTGGAGGGGGTTTTTACTAGAGGGGGCATTATAATGAGACCCCATCATGTGCGTTTAGGTCACAGAATTTTGCATCTCTAATGTTCCTAAAATGTAACCAAACTCTACTTGGACTTGGTGTTTTGTCATTGCAGTTTGTTCATCTTTTTTTAAAATGCTCCAAATGAAACTTCCAAAGAATCAAAATGAAAAAACTATTATCTTATGATGCTTTGAAAACACTTAAGTTGAACTATTAATACATATAGTTTTATCCTGTTAAACACTTTTTGTTATACTAGTTGAAACTCTCATCACATCCTGATAGAAATAAATAATAGAAGTGGTCTAAATATTAAAACGTGTACATATATCTTCTGTGGATGTCTCAGGACCAAAATTGTTCGTCCAATTATTGCATTCGGTGCAATGTCCTACCTGCCTGTCAACATATGTGTTTCCATACCTCCGCGCTCCTGCTCACGCAGACATCACACGCCATTCATTCATGTTTCTGTCAACACTATCAACGCTGAAATGAATCTGCAGCAGTCAGGTGGTACAGGTCAGTGCTCTTTAAGTTGTTTATATTTATTATTATTGCAATGTTATGTGCTTTGAGACATGAGGCAGTTTAACGCTTTGCAGACTCTGCTGTGCACGCGTTCATGTGTTTTGGGGAGCCGTGGCTTTGGAGACGCTCTGAAGGGAGGGATCTCATGCTATCAAAGCTAGCTTGCCATTGCTAGCCTCTCTGAAATTGCCTACCCTACCTTTAAAAGCCCAAACTTTCGTAAACAAGAGCTCAAGCTATAGCCTTCCTCTTCTGAAAATGGTTAACATTCTAACTTTTAACTTTTTTGAAAGACACTAAACCATTTCTATAGAGTAAATATTCAACAGAAACGTGTCAAATTACAAGTAAGAAAAGTGTCAGGAACATTTTTATGTATTATTTTAGGGACTGAACTTGAAAGCAGTGAAAACATCAGTGAGAGTTTTATTGCTTGTCAGTTGTTGTGTTGCCACCCAGTTTCCATGGCAACTCTGCTCTCCGCTCCAGTATTTTATAATGCGACTCGATTGTTCAACACACACCCATTAAAACACGTCAAAGTGGTGCAGCCTTTACTTAAACATCTAGAATTAGAAAATTACATAAATTAATTTAAAATCTTATTAAATTGTTATTAAATCATACATTTAAAACAAATTTTTAAGTTGTATGACCCATTCATAGGTGCAAAAATGCCAGCCCTGCACGTGACAGTGAGACAAATAGTTTAAGATTTTGTATTGTTGGTTTTACAAACACTCAAATTCATTATTTTATTTGAAAGCATGCTTGCATATAGACAGTATCTTTATACCAACACTTTGCTTTTTTTATAGAGTGATAATGAGCGTCACTTGCGCATCAAACCTGACGCGAGTCCCATGAAGGAGCTCCGGAATAATAAAAGGAGAAGTGACTACATTGAAAAACGAGAAAGCACCAGCCCTGGATTTTATTTTGTGTTTTATTATGTTTATATGCGGCAGTCATCCATGAGGGGCTGCTGCTTTACTTTAATTTTGTCATTTGTTTATTTTTTGATCAAAGTTTATGTTAAACATTCTCCGGTTCCCACCTCCTTCTTCGCTTATCAACATACTTTGTTACAACATAATTAAAACATTAACAGCGGAGTGACAGTAAGTCAGTGTTCAAAGATTGATGGACAAACCACTAAATAAATTATGAATAAAAATAGGCAGCGGCTATTTGCATTAGATGCTATTTACACTCAGTGAAAATAACATATTTTCTTAGTGATAGATGATATTTACACTGTAAGTTTTTCCCAAAAACGGAATCTAACGGCTTGGTTGAAGGATTCTGCGTGTAAACCTTTTCAGCGTTTCTGTTAAATTCACTTAATTTATTAATATCCATGAATAAAGTGATCTGACTCCAATTTTATGTGACCGTTCAATTTGTTACGTTTGTAATTTAACAGCTGATGATTCGTTGTGATTTAATTTGGATTGTTGATTTTTCTTAGTATCTCTTATTTTCAAATATTCGTTCATCAAGGGACCCGATATCGCACAGAAACAGACGCGTCGCGATTCGCGCGTTCACGGACACAAACTGTTCTGATATTAGTCAGAGGATTGCAGAGTGAATATTTTACCTTTTACAGCCAACAAACTAACACACAGAATAACATTATAACTTCCAACACACTCAAATGCAGTTTAGATAGTGTAAACAGCACTGCGTTTCCTCACAATTTTAATTTGTCAAATAAACTGACCTGAATGAGTAGTAATTCAGCACTTGCGGGTAGTTTGGTAGAATGAAACGTCCTCATTTCTTTATATCCCCGGGACTGTGTGGCACTGATATCTGTCTAATCGCACCCTGCTTCATACCACAGTCATGTTAAAAAACATGAATGCATTCACTCATCCAGAAACATTATTAGATCCATCGGTATGACAACAAGTTCCATGATTCCACTCTCATTTACTGTGTCATCAATCTACGCCTTTGTTATTGTTTTAAAGAGGTTAGCGACCCCTAGCGGCAAAAAAATACATATTGTAGCTTTAATTTGAAATCCATACCTGTGGCTGTAAGAAAGTAATTGTTTAAACATAAGTATACATAAGTATAAACCGGGCAGCTCAGTGGGTGGCACTGTCACCTCACAGCAAGAAGGTTCCGAGTTTGAGTCCCACCTGAGGCCTTTCTGTGTGGAGTTCCAAGAGGAACATACTTAAAACATTTAAAAAACTGGACGTTCTGAACATTTAAAAAACATTCAGAAATAATGTTTTTATAACTTAACCCCCTGGTCCTCTTCGTTTAGGGGTCACACTTAGCTTCTTCCTGGTCAAAAGTAAACAAAGCCTTAAAATGTAATGTTTTTTCCTCCAGGAAAACCAATGTAATATATTTTTGTTCAATAATATTTTTTTAATTATTATTTAGAATTTTGAGGGCATAAATTATTTTTCAATTGAAGCAGTATTCCATGTTAAAATAGAGACAAGGTATTGTCAAGGTTCTGTCACTTAGGTCTAGTTTGCTCTTGGGTTTGTGACAGAGCCATGACACTGCTATATTGTCATGTTTTGTGTGAACACACAGCTTGTCATGTGTTTCTTTGTGCCATGTGTTCTCATGTCTATTGTTTTGACCCCTCCCCTCTTGTTACTTGATAATTGGTTTATTTGCCCCACCTGTCTTCCCTCATTACCTGCCTTGTTTGCTCCCTATTTATTCTCCTTATGTTTGCAGTCCTGTGTTGGTTCATTGTCATTGATTCCTGTCCTTGCTTCATGGCTCCTTTAGTGATGGGCAGACCGAGGCTTCGTGAAGCACTGAAACAGTTGAAGCCAATGTGCCATATTGTTTCGAAGCTTCGACACCCGTCTCTACGGCGACACCTAGTGGTCACTTGCATGTGTTGATCTGAAATAACCTTGACAATGATCCATGTAAAAAAAAATAGTTTTTAACATCAGTCTGACAGCTACATGATCTTGGTTTTGTAATCTGTAGCCTCCTCATTGTAAATAACTATGTTTTTTTTGGTCATGAAAAATAAAGAATAATAAAATAAATAAAGCCACAATGTGTCACATTTGTTACATAACATTTTTATTCAAAAATATCAATTGCTCTGCTGTTGAAGGACTTAGCCGACTTCTTTTTTTGCATATAATTTCTCCAGCCTTTAAAAAAAATCCTCTCACAAGGGACACTTGTTGCATGCACAAATATTTTTTAGCAAGTACATACAAATGAGGGAAAATTACTTCTCTCTCTTTCCAATAAATTAATGGATCATCAATTCTGGGCAAAAGCGCATCTTTGAGGTACTTTTTCACTGTAGCACTGTGTGTCGTCTGGGTTTCACGGATACGATTATCAAACAGTTCCCATAAACTGTCCTGGGTTTCTGCTGGTGTTGATGATGATGTTGTTGTTGTTGTTGATGATGATGATGATGATAATGGGCCTGATGTTGACATTTGTGGCTCTGAATGAAAATTAAAACAACAATTAGTTACAAAGCATAAACTGACAGCATATATTAAGTATAAGTTACATAATTATTCAGATGACCTCCATAAAGTTAGATGAAGACTGAAACTGCTCACCAGGAGTTGCTGTGTTTGAATGTATCAGCGAAGCGCACACTCCAGTGTGATGTTCTTTTCAGCCTCCTGGGCTTTGGCAGAATTTCCAAAAGCCACATTTTTTAACCTTGGGTCCAGCAGTGTCAGTAGCAAGGATGAGTGCTCCTCAAATGGCGCATCATGGATGATGTATTGTTGCAGAAGGCTATACACACATCTCACTTTATTTGGTGTTTCCAAATGGAAATGCACCCACACCACAGATGTACTCTCCATTTGTATCTATTCTATTAATATATCTATCTATATATCACCTATGAATCTATATCTATATAATTCTATATCTCTAACTTATGTCACTATCTAACTTAGCCTATATACAATGTGTCACTATATCTATCCTATCAATCAATATATCTAATTTAAATCTAGCCTAAATATAATTAACCAAAGCGCACTATAAATCTCACTTATATCACAAAATCACTGCTATCACAAAATCTCTCTCCTCTTACAAAAACCCACAATGTGAAGATGGATAAACTTCACTTTTTTTTAAACTGTGGAGAATTAGGTTCATACAGATGTGTGACTGTGTGGTTTGTTCCCGCCCCTGATGAAACACTTCGAAGCTTCATTTAGCCGTAGTCACGTGACATGGTTGTTTTGAATCACAGTTCGGAGCAGTGTTTCGAAACATCTGCGCTTCGGGATCTCGACAAAGTTTCGAAACGTCAGTTTCGTGTCAGCCATCCCTAGTCTCCTGGTTCCTTGTGTGTGGTATGTTCTGGTTTCCCCCCTCGTGGGTAGATTTGTTTGTTTTTGTTTATATTTTTATTATTAAAGGGGTGATGAATTGAGAAATCAACTTTCCCTTGAGCTTTTGATATATAAAAGGTCATGGTAATATAAGAATATCCTGTAAGTTTCAGAGCTGAAAACATCCTTGTAAGTCAAAGAAAAGCTTTTATAGACACCAGGCCCAGCAAACGACAGGTTTTCCCCCATAGTGAATCTAAGAATAATCTATGATGTCAAAGGGAGGCAAGCACCGCCTCAGCAGAAGAATATCAACGCCTACTTCATCACTGCCTGTTTAGCCCCGCCCACTGATTTGCGCATGTAACATAGGCCTAGTGTTAAACCATCGAGCTACAAAGCAATAAACATGCCCTTGAGGATTACAAAATATTGTGCGGTGACTGGGTTCAACAGTAATGCAACATAAGTAACATTCTAATGCCTGATCTGAAATGTGATGATTCATGTAGTCAGATGTTCTTTGTCTGTGTCAGTAAATTAGACCAGTGTCTAAACATCAACTTATAGGATGAAAATAATCTGTTATTTAACAGTGATTAAATTCTATAAAGAAAGCGATCAAAGAAAGCTCCCTTTGCAATCGTTTGAGCAGCACGCGCTGAACCTGTCAATCAAACATGAGAGTTTATCAGTGACGCATTTATCAGTGACTCCCGTTTTATTCAACGAATCTCTTAACTATATCACGTTTGCACTGTTAGTGAAGATGAAAGCATTCGTTAGTGTACAGAGTTGCAATGACAAGATCGCTGCTTTCATGCGCTCAGCATGTGTGTGATAGGCTACAATGATCATCACTGTAACCTTTCATGCCACAATCTTAATATAATGCCATAGATCTAAATGTAATGCAACACTTTTCACGATTAGTTAACCATGGGAGCTGTAATTGTAAAAACGAGCTAAAAGAGGGAGTAATACTATTTCAAATGCAAAGACGTTAGCCAATCACAGCAGTGGGTGTTTACACTGAAGTCTCCCAGCGGACACGCCCCTTAAAACGGAGCGTTCAGAGCAGAAGGCTAAAATCAGGGTAGAAAAATGCCTTTTATTTACAAATTATGAAAATTTTTGATGTAAAAAGCATTCGAACATTATAAGTGCACCCCAGGAAACATCATAAAACAATAAAAAAAAACGCAGTTCATGACCCCTTTAATAAAGCCCATATTCTCCTGCACTTGAGACCTCGTCTCATCCCTTCACCCTCTCATGTGACAGAACTAACCAACCACTAGAGGACTCAGCAGAGAAATGGGTATCTTCCTTTTACCATCTCCCTGCCCTTCCGCTCAACAGATGGCAGAGCAATGCAGTAAACTCCTCTCTCTTCGTCAAGAGGGAGCCAGCGTGAAGGAGTTTGTTCACCAGTTTGTGGTTGCAGCGGAAGGGCTCAACATCAGTGACGCAGTGCTCAAGGACATTTTTAACAGCAGCCTTAACGAGTCTGTCAGAGCCTGGGAGATGGGAATGCTGGGGATACTGTCTTTTTGGCAGTTTGTGGGATATGTATACCACTGTGGATGGGAGGGTGGCCTTCCACCTCTTGGTCCTCCCCCACTTCTCCTCACAGACTGCCAAGTCCCCAGTCCTCTGATGACCCCTTCGGGTAGAGGGAGGAGGAAGAACGGAGTCACCTCATCTGCCACCTACCCAGAGGTGGCTAAAGGGGTGGCAGCTTCCCCAGAAGCAGTTGGCTCCACATCGCCTTGCCCTCATAGGCACATGAGAAGGAGGGCTCCTGGCGCTCACACAAGTCCAGTGGTCCCGGAGGACCCGACGGGGGTGGTCTCGAGTCCCGGAGGACCCGGAAACAGTCCGAGAGACTGCTGTCGACCTGGAGGTTGATTCCGTCAGTCCGGACATGGCCAGGAGGGCTGTGTTGGGATTTTATGTTGTAGCAGTCCTGCGTGCTTGGAATGAGCACAGGGCTTCCTCCAGTCCTTTTAACAGTTCAGAGGTCGTCCCAGAGCAGCCCGCGGTCGTCCTGGAGGATGTCCCAGAGCTGCCGAAGTGCATTACCCTGCCGTGGCCAGCCCCTGACCAGCGTCCAGAGAGGGTCCAGAGAGGGCTCCAGCCCGTGACCAGCATCCAGAGAGGGCTCCAGCCCACGACCAGCGTCCAGAGAGGGCTCCAGCCCGCGACCAGCGTCCAGTGATGGCTCCAGCCCCTGACCAGTGTCCGGTGATGGCATCAGCCCATGACCAAGGTCCAGAAAGGGCTCTGTCTCCCGCCACGAGTCCAGAGAGGACTCCGTCTCCTGTCTCCAGTCCAGAGAGGACTCCGTCTCTGATCAAGTCTCTGCTTGGAGAGAGCCTTCCCTTTCTGCTGCCCTCCGTAACAGACAAAGAGCTGGTGACAGAATCAGCCTTATGACAGAAATCCAGGGATTTAACGACCCTCAGAAGGAGGAATATTTCAGGAAGAGAATTAGTGATCAGCATCAAGTCAGCAGAATCATCTCACACATCAGAAGAGCAAGAAGCCTCCATATCATGTGCCACATACCCGTCTTCTGCTGGATCTCAGCCACTGTACTTCAAAACATCCTGAACATCAGTGCAGAAATCCCTAAAACTCTGACTGAAATACATCCACTTCTTGCTCATTCAGACAAATATAAGGAATCAGAAGTATGAAGAGAGAGATCCAGAAAAGCTCCTGGAGTCAAACAGAGAAATGATTGTGAAACTTACTGAACTGGTTTTCAAACAGCTGATGAAGGGCAATGTGATGTTCTATGAGGAGGACCTGATTGAGAGTGGCATATATGTCACTAGTGCCTCAGTATATTCTGGGATTTGCACTGAAATGTCACATGTCTGTCCTGTCTTGTTTTGCACATGTGGTGTTTTGGTTTGTATTTGGGCCATGTGCTCTTGTCTTCTGTCTGGACACCGCCCTTCTTGTTATCTGATTATTGATTAATTAACCCCACCTGTTCCCTCCTGATTATGACCCCTTATAGTCTCCTCATGTTTGCAGTCTTGTGTCGGATTGTTGTTTGATGTCTCTTGTTTTCACCGGTGTGCTTCATGTTTCTGTTCCATATGGTTTGGCATTTCGAGTTTAGATTTTTCCCCCTCATGGGTTTTTGTTTTGTGTTTATGTTTATTTATGTAAATAAATCCACCTCCCTGCATTTGAGTCCTTGCTCCCTTTTCATGTACCACACCCTGACATAACGATCCGACCATTAGAGGACTCAGCAGAGTATGGGTATCTTCCTTTTCCCATCTGCCTGCCCTTCCGCTGCACAGATGGCAGCACGACGCAGCAGACTCCTCTCCCTTTGGCAGGAGGGAGTCAGTGTGAGGGAGTTTGCAGCGGAGGGGCTCAACATCAGCAATGCAGAGGGACATCTTTAACAACAGCCTTAATGAGCCTGTCAGCGCCTGGGAGATGGGAATGCTGGGGATACTATCATTTTGGCAATTTGTAGGGTACGTATACCATCGTGGTTGGGAGGGTGGTCTTCCACCTCTTGGCCCTCCCCCACTTCTCCTCACATACTGCCAAGTCCCCAGTCCTCCGATGACCCTTTCGGGGAGAGGAGGAGGAAGTTCGAGGTCGCCACATCCACCACCTACCCGGTGGTCCCGAAACGGAGGAGGAGAAGAAAGGCTCCCTCCGTGACAGTTCCGGTGGTCCCGAGTCCAGTGGTCCCAGGTCCGGTGGTCCCAGATCCAGTGGTCCCGAGTCCGGAGGTCCCGAGTCCTGACACGGCCAGGAGGGCTGTGCTGGGGTTTTTTGTGGGGGCAGTCCTACGTGCCTGGGAGGAGCACAGGGCTTCCTCCAGACATTCGGGGATGGTGACGGAGCAACGCGTGGGCGTCGCGGAGGAGTGTCCTGAGCCGCCCAAATGTATTGCCTTGCCATGGCTCTGTCCCGTGCACCGAGTCCAGAGGAGGCTCCGTCCCGTGCCCCGAGTCCGGAGGGGGCTCCGTCCCGTTTGTCTGGTAGCCGCTCCGTAGGAAGGGGGTAATGTCACATGTCTGTCCTGTCTTGTTTTGCACATGTGGTGTTTTGGTTTGTATTTGGGCCATGTGCTCTTGTCTTCTGTCTGGACCCCGCTCTTCTTGTTATCTGGTTATTGATTAATTAACCCCACCTGTTCCCTCCTGATTATGACCCTTTATAGTCTCCTCGTTTTTGCAGTCTTGTGTCGGATCGTTGTTTGATGTCTCCTGTTTTCCCCGGTGTGCTTCATGTTTCTGTTCCGTATGGTTTAGTATTTCGAGTTTTGATTTTTCCCCCTCGTAGGTTTTTGTTTTGTGTTTATGTAAATAAATCCACTTCCCTGCATTTGAGTCCTTGCTCCCTTTTCATGTACCACACCCTGACGGAGATCTTTGAGGAATCTGTGATTTTTCAGAGGAAAGTCTACTGCTTCATACATCTGAGATTTCAAGAGTTTCTTGCTGCTTTCTATGTGTTTTATTCCCATGTAATCAAAAACACAGAATCACTGCAATTGTTTCTGGGTAATACATATAGGAGGTACAGATCTGAGAACAACTCTCTGTGTGAGCTACTAAAAGCAGCTGTTTATAAAACTCTCATCAGTAAAAGTGGACAGCTAGATTTTTTTCTCAGATTCCTGCTGGGCGTCGCACTGGAGTCCAACCAGAGACTTTTAGAGAATCTACTGATAAGAACAGAGAAAAGCTCAGAGAGCATTAAGAAAACCACACACTACCTGAAAGACAAAATCAAAGATGGGCGTTATGACTTAGCTAACACCATCAAATTGATCCTCTATCTGCTTGAAATGAAGGATAAGACTCTATACAGAACAGTAATCAATGTAATAATCCTGAAGAGCTTGATTAGACGGTTCTGATTTGTTTGATTAAGGTAAACTGAACTCGGCTGGTCATGGCCCTCCAGGAACGAAACTGAATAGTCCTAAACTAATAGTTTGGTCTTAGTAAACGACCTATTAGCATGTGAGTATGAATAAATGTAGAGCCATACATGCATTGTAACACTTTTTGCTAATGTATGTACGAAATCTACTAAAGATTTTTAGGTTTGCTTCTAATATATTTGACATCTCAGCTGTCAATTCACTTTAATCGATTTCTATAACTGGTAAATTTTATATCTATAACAGTTTTGTAATGTGATTTGGCAGTAAATGTAAAACCTCTGTGCAACATCAATTTATATATCTCATCCTTACGTTATTAATAACAGTTGTGGAAAATATGGGCTGGTATGTGTTCTATGCCAGTGTTTCTCATGCCATGTAGCACTGCACATTATTCTTGTGTGGCACATCTATTTCAGTTTTTAGAGTACTATGTCAGGTGTGTTAAATATGGGAGACATCCAAAACAACAAACACACCTTACATAATGCTTCCTGATGAGCTCATTAGTACTCTAAAATGGATGTGGCATACAAGGGAAACATGTGCAGTGCTACATTCAAGGACCAAGTATGAGAAGCACTGGCATAGAACATAGGCCAGCCCATATTTTCCATAAGTGATATAAAGAAAGTAAGGGTGAGAGAAACATTAAGTTGCTGTTGCACAGAGGTTTTACATTTACCATCATATTACTTTACAGAACTGTTATAGATGCAACATTGGCCTGCTACATAACTTGATTAAACTGAATTGAATATGTCTGGCTTTGAAATGACATACTATTTTACTCGGCTAATTCTTGTTGTTTCTGGTGTAGGTCAGCAGCGACAGTCTCTATTTGACTGATGATTCAAACGTTGCAATCTTTCCCAATGCTGAAGGGTCTCGTTGGACTTGACATTAAGGGCTCATTATGAAGTCCATGGTGACCCAATTGAGATGCTGCAAAACACCCCATCAACTTCAGCATTTGCTTCAACACCAGTTCAGCGACATTTCTCTTTCACAAGACCAGCATCATCTGGATCTGTTCTTACAACAACGCCCCGTGCAAGCCGAAGTTGGACAAGGTTTTAAAACCTTTTTATTTATTAGTTTATATTATTGCACTTAACTGTGAGTTTTTTTCAACAGGGTTTATATGTAAACTAAATACTACTAGAGAGTTCATCAAATGTTAAATCTGTTTCCAAATTTCAGAGCAATAAATATTGCAGAAGTGCTAGATGGCAAACCAGTTCCCAAAAGTGTTGTGGTGGTAAGGTTTACTGAAGCTGAGGCCAGTGTTACAGGCATTGTTCAGAAACTTCAAGCAGACCTAAGGACTACAGAATCCCCTGTGTTGCTGGATTCAAACTGGAAGGAAATAATGGATTCAGAAGGAACACGAGGTAACAAAACTCTCACGATTTGTATTATATTGTATTGTCATTTGTTTAGTAATTCTGTTACTGACGTAGTGTCCTTTGTGTGTACTGTATGTGTTAAGGTTCCCAGTATTGGAGACAAACCTCTAGAAAAATTAACACAATGCTCATTAGCCATTTTTCCAGGTTTCAACACAGATGAAAAAGGATGAGGTGATTGATATTAATTTATTGGATCTATTAAGTTTGTTTTATTTTTGTTTGTTATTAATCCAGGTAAATGTTATTGGAATTTATGTAATTATTGATCAAGTTACAAACAAGCAGTGATCTCTCTCTCTCTCTCTCTATATATATATATATATATATAATAAATATGCGTGTGTGTATATAGGGAAGAAGATTCTGGATTGCAGGACATTTTGGAAAAGATTGAGGAGGTGTTGGAGGCATCTCAAGGTCTGGAGAGTGTTGCTTTCAGACTCCGGGAGCTCACCACACTGGCCACAAGGGAAAGAAACCAAGTCAACATGCAGCAAGCATCACAGCTCAAGGAGGCCTTCACCTGCCTTGTTTGTAGAGGTATGAGACACCAAGGGTCTGATGTATTAACACAATTTACCACACACTTAAAGGGATAGTTCACCCAAAAATGAAAATTATCCCAAACTTTATTCACCCGCAAGCCATCCTTGGTGTACACTCACCTAAAGGATTATTAGGAACACCTGTTCAATTTCTCATTAATGCAATTATCTAATCAACCAATCACATGGCAGTTGCTTCAATGCATTTAGGGGTGTGGTCCTGGTCAAGACAATCTCCTGAACTCCAAATTGAATGTCAGAATGGGAAAGAAAGGTGATTTAAGCAATTTTGAGCGTGGCATGGTTGTTGGTGCCAGACGGGCCGGTCTGAGTATTTCACAATCTGCTCAGTTACTGGGATTTTCACGCACAACCATTTCTAGAGTTTACAAAGAATGGTGTGAAAAGGGAAAAACATCCAGTATGCGGCAGTCCTGTGGGCGAAAATGCCTTGTTGATGCTAGAGGTCAGAGGAGAATGGGCCGACTGATTCAAGCTGATAGAAGAGCAACTTTGACTGAAATAACCACTCGTTACAACCGAGGTATGCAGCAAAGCATTTGTGAAGCCACAACACGCACAACCTTGAGGCGGATGGGCTACAACAGCAGAAGACCCCACCGGGTACCACTCATCTCCACTACAAATAGGAAAAAGAGGCTACAATTTGCACGAGCTCACCAAAATTGGACAGTTGAAGACTGGAAAAATGTTGCCTGGTCTGATGAGTCTCGATTTCTGTTGAGACATTCAGATGGTAGAGTCAGAATTTGGCGTAAACAGAATGAGAACATGGATCCATCATGCCTTGTTACCACTGTGCAGGCTGGTGGTGGTGGTGTAATGGTGTGGGGGATGTTTTCTTGGCACACTTTAGGCCCCTTAGTGCCAATTGGGCATCGTTTAAATGCCACGGCCTACCTGAGCATTGTTTCTGACCATGTCCATCCCTTTATGACCACCATGTACCCATCCTCTGATGGCTACTTCCAGCAGGATAATGCACCATGTCACAAAGCTCGAATCATTTCAAATTGGTTTCTTGAACATGACAATGAGTTCACTGTACTAAAATGGCCCCCACAGTCACCAGATCTCAACCCAATAGAGCATCTTTGGGATGTGGTGGAACGGGAGCTTCGTGCCCTAGATGTGCATCCCACAAATCTCCATCAACTGTAAGATGCTATCCTATCAATATGGGCCAACATTTCTAAAGAATGCTTTCAGCACCTTGTTGAATCAATGCCACGTAGAATTAAGGCAGTTCTGAAGGCGAAAGGGGGTCAAACACAGTATTAGTATGGTGTTCCTAATAATCCTTTAGGTGAGTGTATATGATACATCTTTTAGATGAACAGAGATGTATTTAAAAATATCCTTAGTCCTTCAAGGTTTATAATAGTAATGAATGGCAGCCCAAATGTTTTAAAGGAGGATATTTGTCTTACACAAATGCATCGATTCGCTTCAGAAGGCCTCCCCCTGGAGAATTTTTTATGGATGGATGCATTTTTTTTTGTCTTCAAAATTTGGGCTGCCATTCACAAACATTATAAACCTTGGAGGACTAAGGATATTTTTAAATATATGTCTGATTGTGTTCTTCTAAAAGAAGATAGTCATATACACCTAGAATGGCTTGATGTGAGTAAATCATGGAATAATTTTCATTTTTGGGTGAACTATCCCTTTAAGGGTTTATGAAAAATAACTTGCCATATATGTGTGCAGCATTCACACACCCTGAACTCCACTACACCTTTTCTTTTTATGGATGTGTGTGAATTTGTGACACCAAATGGCTAAGCAATGAACTGAACTAAACTGAACAACTTTTCCTTTACCAGCTTTTCTTTTACTTAGTTTTACTAAAGAATGAATAGTGCTTCTTAAATATTTTTATTTTGCAATCAGTATATGCTCCAGTATACCTCAACATGCTAAAATGTAGGCAACAAAAAATGTTGATGACATAGTTTTAATGCATATCCTCCATGCTTTTACAGACATCATCAGTGAGCCAATGCTGTCCGAATGTTGCCGGAGCATCATTGGGTGTAGAGCTTGCATTGAAGAATGTGCATTAACATCAAACCAATGCTTAAAGTGCAGGTCTGAGTTCTCTGTGCTAAACATCATCAGGGTGGCTGGTCTGTCAACTGTTCTAGATGTTGTGAAAGAGTTAGTTTGAAATGTGTTGTACAATGCTTCTCTGAAGAAGCATTTTTTCTTATAGACATGGTGTTCTAGGTTGTGAAATTGCACACAAATGTAAAATCCTTACCTACAATTTTTTTTTTCTGATATGGAGCATGTAAAATTGTTCCTGTAAAAGTGTTCCAGAGTGTGAAATTGCACACAATGTAAAATCCTTAACTACACAAATTTTTGTTTGTTCGTTCTGCAGTGGAGTTTATAAAATAATACTTCAGTACAACAGTGTTCCAGGTTGTAAAATTTCACGTAAAAAAAACGTATCATCCCAACTTCTAGATACTGTTGTTGTACTAGAATTGGTAAGGTGTTTGTTTTCCAGGGAAGAAGTTCCAGGTTGTGAAATCCCACACATTCACAGAGCTGTGCATACATTCCAGGGCATCGAATTAAGGAGTGTTAACCTTTTAAGATGTTTTATTTGTCTTCCCTCATTGGTAAGAAAAATTGTATTTAACATTGTTCAATGAATGTGTTTTAATAAATGTTTTGTTCAAACAAGTACATGCTTGATAAACTTTAATTTGCTCAAATTACAGCTACTGGTTGTACAAATCTTAACAAAAAATAGAAATGTACATTTAAGACTTAATTCACTAAATTTGGTTCACAAAATGAGACCCACAATCTTATTTAAAAATATAATCAATTAAAATTTTAATTTCACTATGTTCGCGAAGAGTGCATGGAGATACACCGCCTTTAAGGATTTGAATATCTGTGAGTAATGTTAATAAGGCACATAACTGCTTCCTGAAAATTTCTGTAATTGTTGTTAATTACACTGTTGTAGAGGACAGACAGGTCAGGAAACTGATCAATAAAGGACTGCTCTGCATATGCACAGTCCTCTTTTGTTAAGAAAGGGTAGAGTCCAAATGTTGTTGGTGTGGTCAGAGAGGATCCCATCTCTTGTAAGTATATGTTTGCAGCGACTATGGAATTGGGTAGCAGGTCTTCACTTTGCTTTTTGAAGCAACCACCTTCTCCCAAGGCATTTGGGACAACTCTCCCTGCAAAAAATTAAGTGTTTTTAGTTTATATGTTTCTCAAAAAAAACTGGTTGCTAATAAGAATACCTGTTATTCTGTGGGCATTCCACGAGTCCACTACTCTTCTTACACCAATATGGCTGATCTTCAAACCCCTAGATCAATCCTTTAAAGATTTCACTTTAGCTTCACAACCATCCAATTACCCCCTGAGAGAACTGGTGCCATATAACAATGATCAGAAGTATTCAGGAATGGAGCTGCTCTCTGCTGGTCTGATGAGTCCTTACTGCAAACTGCAGATTCTGAGGTATTTACCCTAAGACATGCATAATGTAGTAACTGAGACAAATCAAACATAATTATTTGTTATATTTAAACAAACAATCAGTGAAACTCACTCTGGGCCTTGAAACTCATCCCCCAAAAGACCATCTAAAGCCACAAGCGCCTCAGTTACCATGGATACCAACGGTTTATTGGTCCAAAGAATGTAGCCACGTGAAAAGGGGCCACATTTAAGACATAAAGCCTGTAAAAACACACTATTTTGACTCAAGTTATAGACAAACTGCTCTATAAATTAACATGCACCCCAATACATTGTGTGTGTGTGTTTACAACCATCTTGCGCAGTGTTCTCTGAATGGGATGTTTGATTTTATGCACATTGTATGACAGAACCAATGGTTAATGTAACCTCACCTACCGTGTTTGGTGTCTATGAATTTGTAATTTAAAGATCAGAATGATTGTGTATATGATATATCGACACCTGTGCAAACACTCTATTCTTCATCAGCCACCAATAGAGGCCGCACATGCAAATGAGTAAGCTGAAACAAAGAGCTATAAAGTCTCCATCAGAGGAATCTTCCCGCTTGGAGATTCAACCTTTCCCATTAGTCAAACGACCCTACGAGGTGGGACTTCTCCCCAAAACTTTAAAAGAGAGACGCACAGATCTCTCACTCTCTCTTCTCCCTCACGCCTACGACTACGCTGCGTCTGCGGGCTTTCGTCCGGCAGGCCCGCCAGGTGCACATCAAACCATGTGCAGATTCCTCGACCATGACGAAGTCGAAATAACTGTGCAAATGCATCGTATCTTCTTCACAGGATGAACTGGTCGATTGATTTTAATGTTTATGTAGCTACATCAAGTTAATCTCATTAACCAGTTCAAATATTCATAATTAATCATAATGAATAATCATAATAAGTTCCCTTTCAGTCGGTCACGTTCAACGTACGTCGGACGTAACTGACGAATTGGGATCAGTTCTGGGAGCCCCTATCAGCTTCGAGTGTATAGAGAACGGGCCAATGGCCATTGGCGTGCGAGATTTGCATCTCGCTACGGGCGGAAATCGCAGTCCTATTGGCAAAGGACGCGATAGAGCCGGTCCCTCTAGCCGATATGAAGACAGCCCGTACTTCATTGTACCCAAGAAAGGCGGTGGGTTACGGCCAATCTTGGACCTGCGGTTCTTGAATCGGTCCTTACACAGGCTACCGCAGAAGTGCATCTTCAGATGTATCCGTCCCCAAGATTGGTTTGCAGCGATCGACCTGAAGGACACGTACTTTCATGTCTCGATTCTCCCTCGACACAGACCGTTTCTACGCTTTGCGTTCGAAGGGCGGGCATATCAGTACAAAGTCCTACCCTTCGGGCTGTCCCTGTCGCCCCGTGTCTTCATGAAAGTCGCGGAGGCGGCCATTGCTCCCATGAGAGAGCGTGGTGTTCGCATTCTCAACTACCTCGACGACTGGCTGATCTTAGCTCAGTCGAGAGAGCAGTTGTGCGAACAGAGGGACATGGTGCTCAGTCACCTCAGCCTGTTGGGACTTCGGGTCAGCTGGGAGAAGAGCAAACTCACCCCGCGCAGAGGATCTCTTTTCTCAGTATGGAGCTGGACTCGGTCAATTTGAAAGCACGCCTCACAGAGGAGCGCGTCCAGTCGGTGTTGAACTGCTTGAATTCGTTCAAACGCAGGACAGCGGTACCACTGAAACATTTTCAGAGGCTCCTGGGGCATATGGCATCTGCAGCCGCAGTAACGCCGCTCGGATTGCTTCATATGAGGCCGCTTCAACACTGGCTACATGATCGGGTCCCGAGATGGGCGTGGCAGAGCGGTTTATTCCATGTAACAATAACACCAAATTGCCGCCAGACTTTCAGCCCGTGGGCAGACCCTTCATTTCTACGGGCAGGTGTTCCCCTAGAACATGTATGGCATGTCCAGGCATGCTGTGGTCTCGCATATCAATTGCCTCGAGTTGTTAGCAGTACGTCTTGCGCTTGGCCACCTCAAGAGGCCGCTACTAGGCAAACACATTCTAGTCCATACGGACAGCACTGCAACCGTTGCGTACATCAACAGACAAGGTGGTCTATGCTCCCGTCGTATGTCATAACTCGTCCGCCATCTCCTCCTCTGGAATAAGAAGCATCTGAGGTCGCTTCGCGCCACTCACATTCCGGGCCTGTTCAATCTACGAGGCGCCTCTATGCTTTGAAGTGGAACCTGTTCGTTGAATGGTGTTCTCGACGAGAAGACCCCCGAAGATGTTCTCACTCTCACTCTTTACCCTCTTGGGACTTATCTCTGGTGCTAACCGCACTGCAGATGGCTCCCTTTGAATTGGCTTACATCAAGAGGGTAGGGGACCTGCAGGCATTTTCGGTCGACGAATCGTGCCTAGAGTTCGGGCCAGCTAACTCTCATGTAATCCTGAGACCCCGGCCCGGATATGTGCCCAAGGTTCCCACCACTTCCTTTCGGGACCAGGTGGTGAACCTGCAAGCGCTGCCCTCGAAGGAGGAAGACCCAGCCCTGGCTTTTCTCTGTCCCGTCCGCGCTTTGTGGGCTTACGTGGACAGAACACAAGGCTTCAGAACCTCAGAACAGTGCTTCATCTGTTTTGTTCATTTTTAACTATTAAAAAAAATGTCTGTAGTGGACCTTTAAATAGTTAGTTTATTCTGTTTAGACTGGCCATGTGCAATCTTGCCGATCAATCTTGCAAAAGCTTGGCCTCAGCTCTTCAATCATTAAACTCCTCGCTGAGAGAGCTGGACCTGAGTAGCAATGACCTACAGAATTCAGGAGTGAAACTGCTCTGTGCTGGACTGAAGAGTCCAAACTGTACACTGGAGATACTGAGGTATTTCACAACATTACTTAGGTCATCATCTTCTTCCACTCTTAAAGTCTATGGCAGTCCATAGAACAGTGAAATGGAAAACTGAGAATTTGGCACAGAGGAAGAAGACAATCTGAACATATACCACAGTAAATTTCACTTGCGATTTGAACCTTTGAAGCGTATGGCCTAGAAAAACATTCTAGATTTTATGCCACTTTTTCAGAATTTTCTGAAAAACCTACGTTACCTTCAAGACCGTTGATCAGATATTCACCAAATTTGGTTTGTCACTAGACCATGTTAGCAAAAATTGTATAAAACCATTCTCTTATAACACTTTAATGAATTTGATTGGTGAGCAGTCCTAGAACTTGAGGCTGTTTCTCCACAATGCCAAGTTTCTCTAAACAAAACTTAGTAAATGTCATAGCAGTGATGCCCTGAGGGTACCAGTTTCAGCATAGTGCCACCTGTAGCTGAAATAGCTATTTTTTGCTTTGAACTTCTTAGACATTATTAGCCTAAAATCACAAGATTGGTCTCTTATTATTCCTTAAGCCTGGGATACACTGCACGATTTTAGCAATCCTGTAAGATCATAACAAATCACACTGTGCAACATGGATCTATTTACCTTGTATGTGTATGTAGACTGTACGATGATGACACCTATTGACTACGATGCAAGTTTCTATAGAAGAATAAAACATCATCGGCATGCACTAGTGGTAAACAAAAAGACCATGATGAATCACACTTTGGCAGTTGTAGTTTTTATGTGTGCTGAAAAAAGAGGAAGTGGCGAAAAAGGAAGGGAAAAGAGCTTGAGGTGAGCAGTTTTAAGTTTTAGCACCATGTCACGTTGATTTCATGTCTCATTTTTATTGGCTGGTCAGTAGACGTAGGTCATAGGACACTGTCAGAAAATTATCATAGACTATCTTTGGTCACAATATTGTGAACAGGGCCGCCTTTCAACCTCTCTCACTGTTCAACATAGGACCACCGATTAGGAGCCACAATCATAGAAATCGCCACGATTGTTTTACGATGGCAATCTTTCGTCTAGGACAGCCGAAAATCATGCAGTGTGTCCCAGGCTTTAGGTTGAAGGATCTCCACTCTGGCCCTCGATGTCCACATTCCTGCAGTTATGCTCTAACCCTAATAAAACACACCTGAACCAGCTAATCAAGGTCTTCAAAATTACTAGAAAGTTATAGGCAGCTGAGTTTGATCAGGGTTAGAGCTTAACTCTGCAGTTGGACCTTGAGGCCCAGAATTGAGGACCCCTTGCATTACAGTCATGCGCTACAGCACCCAACAGATAAAATTGCATTATTGCAGGCCCTTACAACAGGAAATCAAATGACTATTCGACAACAACAATATTTGTTGACCTTTTTTTTTTTGTTGAATAATCGTTTTAGCCCTAATCATTATGAAACTTAGTATGTGTCACCTTTACCAGATATCTAACTGGTCTAGTTAGATATCTTGGGATATGCTGAGTACGATGTTACAAATATTTACAAATGAGTTATATTACACAATACATATTCTAGCTCATTGATTTTTGTACATAAAATTACAGCTAATTATATCAAGCTTAAAAAATAATACAAATAAATAGATCTTTCATAGAAAATGAAAATCTCTGTCACGGTTATGTTCTGTTTACTCTTATTTTGACATTCTGTTCCGTTGTCAGTTGCTGTTTCCCAGCTCTGTTTAGTTTCTGTTTCCTTGGTTTCTGATTATTTCTGGTTGTCTATTTCTGGTGCCTGTGCCTCGTTTAGTTTCCTTTGTTTGTTCCCTGTATTTATAGCTCTTAGTTACCACTTTTTTTATCGGTTATCGTCTAGGTTTAATCTGTTTATTACTCCTGCGTTCTCCTGTGTGTTCTTGTGGAATTATTATTAAACTGTGTTTAAAGCAATTACTTCAAGCCACAGCGTGTCTTCATTGTTGATGTGTGTGTTTTTGTAGATTATCTGGCTGTATGGTGGCAAAGGAAGGCTGTGTTTATCTCGCTTCAGCTCTAAAGTCAAACCCCTCACACCTGAGAGAGCTGGATCTGAGCTACAATCACCCAGAAGTCTCAGGAGTGAAGCTGCTTTCTACTCTACTGAAGGATCCACACTATAAACTAGAGAAACTCAAGTATGTTGGCCATTAATATTCACATTTTCCTGTTATGTGGACATGTGCATTGCTTAAACAAATGTCAGTTTGTAAAAGAAGACTGATGAGGAATAAAATCCGGATCGACTTTTAGTTGCAGTTTAAGTTTAAAGGAACTGTCAAAGCATGTTCACTGGATAGAGGACCCAGAAAGGTGAGTGATACATTTAACAGGTTTATTAAGAGAGGGAAGAGAACAGAAACCACCTTTATGCCAGGGTAAACAATGAGTTCCTCTGCTGGGAGTAGAGCTGACTGGACTCAAAGAATAAATGGTGGCAAGGAAAGCAATGGACGCTCAAGGAGGACTGTTTCCAGAGAGGGATAGAGGAGAGGACAAGGAGCTGGGAGTCCTGCTGGGAATGATGAGAGAGAATTTTCTGGGAATAAGCAACAAGATAAATGTAAATGAAGAGATGTCACACCGATCATAAGTTCAGTATGGAGTACCACAAGGCTCAGTGCTAGGACCGTTGCTTTTCACCCTGTACATGCTACCACTGGGAGATATTATTAGGAAGCATGGCATTAGTTTTCATTGTTATGCTGACGATACTCAGCTCTATATTTCTTCACGCCCTGACGAAACTTACTAATTCACAAGGTTAACGGAATGTATAGCTGATATAAAAAATTGGATGACTAGTAACTTCCTGCAACTTAATTCAGAAAAAACAGAATTTTTTATTATTGGACAAAAAAACTCCACATGTAGTAACCTAGAATACTGTCTAAAACTTGATGGCTGCTCTGTCAAGTCCTCGTCATCAGTTAGGAACCTTGGTGTGCTCTTTGATACCAATCTCTCATTTAAAAGCCATCTGTAAAACTGCATTCTACCATCTTAAAAATAAATCTAAATTACGGCATATGCTTTCAATGCAAAATGCTGAACAGTTAGTTCATGCGTTCATGACCTCAAGGCTAGATTATTGTAATGCTCTACTGGGTGGTTGCCCTGCTCGCTTAAGAAACAAACTCCAGCTGGTCCAAAACGCAGCAGCTCGAGTTCTTACTAGAACCAGGAAGTATAACCATATTAGCCTGTTTCTGTCAACACTGCACTGGCTCCCTTATTAAACATCGCATAAATTTTAAAATCTTACTTATTACTTACAAAGCACTAAATGGTTTAGCTCCCCAGTACTTAAGCGAGCTCTTACCGCATTATACTCCATCACGTCCATTGCGGTCTCAAAATTCTGGCCAGTTGATAATACCTAGAGTATCAAAATCAACTGCAGGCGGTCGATCCTTTTCCTGTTTAGCGCCTAAACTCTGGAACAGCCTTCCTAGCATTGTTCGGGAAGCAGACACAATCTGTCAGTTTAAATCTAGACTAAAAACACATCTCTTTACTATGGCTTACACATAAAACATTTTTAATTTATATTTTATTCAAATCAATTAAATGATTGTTAGGCTGCATTAACTAGGTCAGCCGGAACCGGGAACACTTCCCATAACACCTGATGTACTTGTTACATCATAAGAAGAATGGCATCTACGCTAATGTTAGTCTCTCTGTTTATCCCGAGGTTTACTGCAGTCAGTAAACCCTCAATAAACCCGTCTCCGGCGTGATGCCTCCGATCTTTCGAATATTCCGATCTAATATGACTTCTGACCTGTAAGGCTGCCAAGATAATAATTATACACTGTTTGTTAATTGGCCAGAGGAGAACTGGCACCCCGACTGAGCCTGGTTTCTCCCAAGGTTTATTTTTCTCCATTATGCCACCTGATGGAGTTTTGGTTCCTTGCCACTGTCGCCTTTGGCTTGCTCAGTTGGGGACACTAAATTTTCAAATAAATTTCCAAATAAATGTAATTACTAAACTAAATTAACTATGTCAACTACATTACTTGAATATATATAATAATTGAAATGAGCTGATGACATCACCGTTTTCTCCAGAGCGGCTGTACAGCCGAATCAAATTTGGTTGTATTATTTTCCTGTTTAACACTGTGAAGCTGCTTTGAAACAATCTGCATTGTAAAAAGCGCTATATAAATAAAGTTGACTCTTGACAAGGCACATGGTGAAAGGAAACAAACAAGGCACGTAGCAGACATATGCCATATGCTACGGCAAACAGAAGAGAGCTGTCATACTCTTTACTTACAAGGAAACACTCCAAAACTCATGCCATTGAGCCCCCATTTTTCAAGCAAACCAGGGGTGCACATTTGTGTAGTGAAAATTAAATACATGCAGCACACAATCTCTAGTGTTACATGATATAAAAGGCTGTGTTTTCGCGATCTGCTTGCATTACAGAACACATTGAAGCTGAAATTGATTAATCAACATTCAATAAGTTTAACAATTAAATTATTAATGGCAATTAATCATTCATATCCCTAATAGTTTGAAAAATCTATATAGAACATGTTTATACAGTGGCGTCCAAAAGTCTAAGACCACATGCCTTCTGTTTTGCATTTCTGTCATTTAATAATTTTCAGATCTTGTTTTTCTGCTCTAAATTTTAGATTTTGGTGCTAAATGTGTCTGCTTCTTTAGACTTAGTGAAATCCTTTTGGCCCTGGTTCCCCATGAATAAGAAAGTCAATAGAAACGTATCTTTTATTTACTGTGACGTGCCTCTGGGCCTGTACTACTTTAGCAGCTATGGGGCGGGACTTTGATGTAATCGTAATGCTAAACATCTGCAGAAATTATAAAAGTTTTTTTGTTCTCTGACTTCTTGCTCTTCGGTTACCCTTTTGGGTCTTCTGTTATTTTGGTTTGCTCCTCTGTTATCTTTTTGTTATCATGTTTTCAGTTGTAAAGTTTGTTTTTGTTCATAAATATTTTTTTATTGGCTATTGTTCTCATTGCCTCCATCATTTGTTGCGGCTCTGAGCCGGTCGTGACAAATATGGGGGCTTGTCCTCCGTCGGTACCCTCATGCGAACAGCAGGTCTCAGCCTCAAAGTTCCACAAAGGAAATGAGTAACCAGAGGGTGTCTCCCCAATGAACCACCAACCAAAGGAATGTGGTAAGCAGCTAAGGTCACCACATAGACCTTTACAAAGAATCTTTCCTGCAGGAATTTCTGCACTGCACCCACCGGCCAGTAAACTGGGTCCCACTGGTGATTCTCACACCATGAAGTAAATAAACTCCACTTCAAGGTATAAAGTTCCCTCGTAGAGGGAGCTCTGGAGTGGAGGATGGTCTCAGCAACCTCGGTTGAGAGACTTGAACTCCCCCTCAGAGGCCAAGCCCACAGTTTTCACCATGCTGGGCGGGGGTGAAGGATCGACCCACTCGCCTGAGAGACAAGGTCCCTCCTGATCGGAATCTCCAGTGGAGAGCCGCCTAGGAGAGACACCATATCCGAGAACCATACTTAGACCAGCCAGTACGGGGCTACTAATAACAGGTGAGCCCCGTCCCGGCAAACTCTTTCCAGAACTCCCGGAATGCAGAGCAATCGGGGAAAGGTGTACAGGGGTAGCCTCGGCTACTCAGAGGAGCTGGATAACCACAGGAGCTCCGTCACCTCGTTGTGGAGTCTACATTCCCCGGGCCTCGGCCCCTGCCTCGACAGGATGTCTGCTCCCTGATCCAGGTGCCCTGGGATGTAAACTGCCCTGAATGAAAGCAGTTTCCCTAGGGCGCACAGGAGGATCTGGTGAGCCAGCTTGTATAAGGGGCGCAACCTCAGAACCCCATGATGATTTATATATATATATGAGACCACCGATGTGTTATCTGAACAGGCAAGTACATGATGAACTCTGAGGTCTAAGAGGAAGTCTTTCAGGGCCTGAAACATCACCATCGTTTCTAGGTTTTTCGACTATACCACAGACTTCGAGCTGAGCAATCACTCATGATCCGCCGTGACCTTGATCATGCGAAGCGGACTTCCCCTCAGTCAAGTCAAGTCAACTTTATTTATATAGCGCTTTTTACAATGCAGATTGTTTCAAAGCAGCTTCACAGTGTTAAACAGGAAAATAATTAACAGAATTTGATTCGGCTGTACAGCCGCTCTGGAGAAAACGGTGATGTCATCAGCTCATTTCAATGATCATATATATTCAAGTAATGTAGTTGATATAATTTAGTTTAGTAATTAAATTTATTTGGATATTTATTTGAAAATTTAGTGTCCCCAACTGAGCAAGCCAGAGGCGACAGTGGCAAGGAACCAAAACTCCATCAGGTGTCCTAATGGAGAAAAATAAACCTTGGGAGAAACCAGGCTCAGTCGGGGTGCCAGTTCTCCTCTGGCCAATTAACAAACAGTGTATGTTTATTATTTTGGCAGCCTTATAGGTCAGAAGTCATATTAGATCGGATTATTCGAAAGATCGGAGGCATCACGCCGGGTTTATTGAGGATGGCGTGTCGATTAAACAATTATTAAATAGGAATATTCGAAATATCGGAGTCATCACGCCGGAGATGGATCCATTGAGGATGCCATGTCGATGAGCAATTTCAGAGGGTAGACTAATTGACACGGTCTCTGCAGACACTTCAGGGATGCGTTGGTAATGTCTGGGCGCTGGTCCACCATCTGATCTGGATACGGCCCGGATCCGGCTGACTGCAGTAAACCTCGGGATAAACAGAGAGACTAACATTAGCGTAGATGCCATTCCTCTTATGATGTAACGAGTACATCAGGTGTTATGGGAAGTGTTTCCGGTTCCGGCTGACCTAGTTAATGCAGCCTAACAATTTGAATAAAATATAAATTAAAAATGTTTTATGTGTATGCCATAGTAAAGAGATGCGTTTTTAGTCTAGATTTAAACTGACAGAGTGTGTCTGCTTCCCGAACAATGCTAGGAAGGCTGTTCCAGAGTTTGGGTGCTAAATAGGAAAAGGATCGACCGCCTGCAGTTGATTTTGATATTCTAGGTATTATCAACTGGCCAGAGTTTTGAGACCGCAATAGACGTAATGGAGTATAATGCGTTAAGAGCTCGCTCAAGTACTGGGGAGCTAAACCATTTAGTGCTTTGTAAGTAATTAGCAAGATTTTAAAATGTATGCGATGTTTAATAGGGAGCCAGTGCAGTGTTGAAAGAACCGGGCTAATATGGTCATACTTCCTGGTTCTAGTAAGAACTCGAGCTGCTGCGTTTTGGACCAGCTGCAGTTTATTTATTAAGCGAGCGGGGCAACCACCCAGTAGAGCATTACAATAATCTAGCCTTGAGGTCATGAATGCATGAACTAACTGTTCAGCATTTTGCATTGAAAGCATATGCCGTAATTTAGATATATTTTTAAGATGGTAGAATGCAGTTTTACAGATGCTAGAAACGTGGCCTTCAAATGAGAGATTGGTATCAAAGAGCACACCCAGGTTCCTAACTGACGACGAGGACTTGACAGAGCAGCCATCAAGTGTTAGACAGTATTCTAGGTTACTACATGTGGAGTTTTTTTGTCCAATAATTAAAAATTCAGTTTTTTCTGAATTAAGTTGCAGGAAATTACTAGTCATCCAATTTTTTATATCAGCTATGCATTCCGTTAATCTTGTGAATTGGTAAGTTTCGTCAGGGCGTGAAGAAATATAGAGCTGAGTATCGTCAGCATAACAATGAAAACTAACGCCATGCTTCCTAATGATATCTCCCAGTGGTAGCATGTACAGGGTGAAAAGCAACGGTCCTAGCACTGAGCCCTGCGGTACTCCATATTGAACTTGTGATCGGTGTGACATCTCTTCATTTACTGCTACAAACTGAAAACGGTCAGATAAGTATGATTTAAACCATGCCAATGCAATTCCACTAATGCCAACATAATTTTCGAGTCTATTCAAAAGAATGTTGTGGTCGATGGTATCGAATGCAGCGCTAAGATCGAGTAACACTAACAGAGAGATACAACCACGATCGGATGATAAGAGTAAATCATTTGTAACTCTAATGAGAGCAGTCTCAGTACTATGATGTGGTCTAAATCCTGACTGGAAAACCTCACAGATACCATTTTTTTCTAAAAAGGAGCATAATTGTGAGGACACTGCCTTTTCTAGTATTTTTGACAGAAAGGGTAGATTTGAGATTGGCCTGTAATTGACTAATTCTGTAGGGTCAAGTTGCGTTTTTTTAATAAGTGGTTTAATAATAGCCAACTTAAAAGTTTTCGGTACATATCCTAAAGTCAAGGATGAATTAATGATATTAAGAAGAGGATCTATGACCTCTGGAAGCATCTCTTTTAGTAGTCGGTATAGGGTCGAGCATACATGTTGTTGATTTAGATGATTTAACGAGTTTAGCCAATTCTTCTTCTCCTATAGCAGTGAATGAGTGTAATTTTTCCTCAGTGACACTACAATGCTCTGTCTGATGTGATACAGTAGTAGACGGCTGCATGGTTATAATTTTTTTCCTAATATTATCAATCTTACAAGTAAAGAAGTTCATAAAGTCATTACTGATGTGCTGTTGGCAGACATCAGAAGTTGAAGCTTTATTTTTGGTTAATTTAGCCACTGTATCGAATAAATACCTAGGGTTGTGTTTGTTTTCTTCTAAGAGAGTCGAGAAATAAGCAGATCTAGCAGTTTTTTACGGCCTTTCTGTATGAAATCATGCTCTCTTTCCACGAAATGCGAAAAACTTCCAGTTTTGTTTTCTTCCAGCTGCGCTCCATTTTTCTGGCTGCTGTTTTAAGGGCCCGGGTCTGCTCGTTGTACCACGGCGTTGGACTATTCTCTTTAATCTTCTTTAAGCGCAGAGGAGCAACTGTGTCTAAAGTGCTGGAAAAGAGAGAGTCAATAGTTTCTGTTGCAACATCAAGTTCCTCTGGGCTATCTGGGATGCTGAGGAGATGAAACTGATGAGGAAGTTTATTTATAAAGAAATCTTTAGTCTCAGCAGTGATAGTCCTGCCATATTTGAAGCGAGGGGACGGCTTTGCAGCCTTTGCTAAATTAAGTATACATGATACTAGGTAATGATCTGAGATGTCATCGCTCTGCTGCAGAATTTCAACGGTATCAACATTTATTCCATGTGACAATATTAGGTCTAGAGTATGATTACGGCGATGAGTGGGTCCTGATACGTGTTGCCTAACTCCAATAGAGTTTAGAATGTCTCTAAATGCCAATCCCAATGCGTCTTTTTCATTGTCTACATGGATATTAAAATCACCAACAATTAGGACTTTATCTGTAGCCAGTACTAACTCTGATAAAAAATCAGCAAATTCTCTGATAAAGTGTGTATTGTGCCCTGGTGGCCTATATACAGTAGCCAACACAAATGTTAAACAGGATTTATCAATTTCACTACATAACGTTACGTAAAGCACCAAAACTTCAAAATAATTATATTTGAAACTAGACTTCTGAGTAATACTGAAGATATTATTATAAATTACAGCAACACCTCCCCCTTTACCTTTCAGACGCGGCTCGTGTTTATAACAATAATCTTGTGGGGTGGACTCATTTAAAGTAATGTAGTCGTCAGGTTTTAGCCAGGTTTCTGTCAAACACAGCACATCTAGATTATTATCTGTAATCATATCATTAACAATAAGCGTTTTAGAGGAAAGGGATCGAATATTCAGCAGCCCGAGCTTTATCATTTGTTCATCTGTATTATATCTGTTGTTTATTTGTTGGACATCAATTACATTTTTACCGTTGAATAGTTTTGGTGGTTTTTTGTATTTACTAATTCGTGATAATATCTAGGTGAAAGAGTCTCTATGTGCTGGGATTTATCTGACTTCTGTGATGCGAGACAGCTAGCAGACGGTCGGGTAAGCCAGTCCGTCTGCTTCCTGACCTGGGCCCTAGTTAGTCAAGGTTTAGCTTTAAGACTATGTGCCAAATTACTAGAGAGAAGAGCGGCACCACCCCAGGAGGGATGGATACCATCTCTTTTCAACAGGTCAGGTCTGCCCCAAAAGCTTTTCCAATTGTCTTTGAACCCTATGTTATTTTGCGGACACCACTTAGACAACCAGCCATTGAGTGATGATAGTCTGCTAAGTATCTCATCACTCCTTTTAATGGGGAGGGGACCAGAGCAAAAGACCCGATTTGCCATCGTACTTGCGAGTTCACACACCTCTTTAATGTTAATTTTTTTCAGAAGTTAACATCATTTGTGCCGACATGAATAATAATCTTAGAGAATTTACGATTAGCATTAGCCAGCACTTTTAAATTTGCTTTGATGTCAGGCGCTCTGGCTCCCGGTAAACATGTGACTATGGTGGCTGGTGTCTCTATTTTCACGTTCCGTGTAATAGAATCGCCAATAATTAGGGCACTTTCAACAGGATTCTCAGTGAGTGCATCACTGAGTGGGGAGAACCTGTTTGATGTTCTAATCGGAACGGAAGAGTGGTTTTTTGATTCGCGACTATGCCGTCTCACCGTCACCCAGTTGCCCTGCTGCACGGGCTCTACAGCCGGAACCGAACAATGTACAGATTTCACTAAGCTAGTCGCATCCAAAGCAGTGTCTAAAGCTGTTTTGTTCTCACTACTCTCAAATAAAGTCTGGATGCGTGTCTCTAATTCTGAAATCTTCTCCGTCAGTCTGACTATCTCCTTACATTTATCACATGTGAAGCCTTGTTCACCAACGGAGACAGATATACTAAACATGAAACATGTAGTGCAGGTGACAATAAAAGGAGAAGACATGGCTTACCGTATTTGTTGATTAATCCAACTTACCACAGTTGTTTGATGGACTAGTAAAGGCACGAGAGACAAAAACAGGAAACCCGGATGCACAAATGGCAGGCTAACAGGCTAGTGAAATGCTAACGCGTTGTGAAATGCTAACACGTTGTGATAGTGATTTAAATTAAAAGCTAACAATGTCAATTTTAACGTGATAGGCAATATTAAACAATATATGGTGATGAGTAAGTTATATTTAGCAGTATAAACAACAAGAAAATATATCAAATAGAGATTCAAAAGCAAAGCTGTACAGAGCTGCAAACACTGCGACCGGCAATCGATCAGGAGACAGGAGCAATCGATCAGCTTTCTCAGGGAGAATCCCTTGGTTTTGAGCCACCACTGCAATGGTCTCATGTTCAGTAGGCCAAAAGGTATTACATTGGGCGCAGCTGCCATAAGACCGAACAGTCTCTGGAACTGTTTGACAGTGAGTGAATGGCCTAGCTTCAGTTCTTTTACGGCTGAGAGAATCAATGCTATACGGGCAGGTACCAGACTGCAGTGTTATCAAATCCCATATCACGACCAGATAAGTGGTTCTCTGTGCTGGAGAAAGAACACTTTTCTTTGCGTTAAGCCTCAGCCCCAACTTCCTCATGTGGGCAAGAACGACATCTCAATGTTGAACCAGTACTGATTGAGCTAGAATCAACCAATCATCGATGGAATTGAGAATGCTGATACCCTGCATGCGCAGGGGTACCAGAGCCGCATCCACATCACTTCGAGAAATTTGAGGCGACAAAGCTAGGCAGAACACGTTATTGGTACGCTTCACCCTCGAAAGCAAACCTCAGGAACTTCCTGTGTTGTGGAAGGATGGATACATGGAAGTATGCGTCCTTTAGATCTATGGTGACAAAGCCAGAAAGATATTTGATTTAATTTCTCAAAATTAAATACATTCAAAAACAATCAAACAGGCTTGAATATCCATATTCGAATCTAATTACAAAAAGAATCATGACACTAACATAGGAAAAGAGAGAAAGGGAAAAATCCCGCAGCTCAGTTCCCTCCGCTTATAAATAAATTGCGGATACATAGTCTACACGTTGCCTCGGCAAACATTAGATCTGAGCCATATATTTTTTATTCCAGACCGTAATCTACACACTGCCTCGGCAAACGCGAGATCCGAGCCATTGATTCTTTATTGCAGACCATAATCTACGCGCTGCCTCGGCAAACATGACATCTGAGCCATAGAGTCTTTATTGCAGACCGTAATCTACACACTGCCTCGGCAAACGCGAAATCCGAGCCATAGAGTCATTGCACACCGTAATCTATGCACTGCCTCGGCAAACATGAGATCTGAGCCATAGATTCTTTATTGCAGACCATAATCTACGCGCTGCCTCGGCAAACATGACATCTGAGCCATAGATTCTTTATTGCAGACCGTAATCTACACACTGCCTCTGCAAATGCGAGATCCGAGCCATAGAGTCATTGCAGACCATAATCTAAGCACTGCCTCGGCAAACATGAGATCTGAGCCATAGATTCTTTATTGCAGACCATAATCTACGCGCTGCCTCGGCAAACACGAGATCCAAGCCACTAGAATCTTTATTGCAGACAGTAATCGGTGCGCTGCCTCGGCAAACGTGAGATCCGATCTACGTGCTACATGGATAATAGAAGTGCCGACACTTCACTTAGGGCGGAAGAAACCGCAAAGCGTGATGCTTCCCGCCCTGAGATGAAACACTGGACCTGGCCGGTGAAGGTAGAGAAAGGGCGATGCCCGTCTCTAACCCCTCTGCCAGATCCATTCTCGAATCCCATGCCCTGAGTCCCAGGTCACGAGGAACGCGAGCCGAGGCGCTCTCTTCAAAAAACGCCCGGCCTTGACTTTGATATAAGTGGCCAAGAGCATTACAATAGTCCAATCTGGAACAAGAGCTTGTGTAATGCCTACTTAATGAGCCCACATATATATCATGTATAGAATAAACCAGCAGTCAAGAAGATTCTGGTACAAAAGCTTTTACACAGCAGTTTTATTTAGAACGCCAAAATAAGCATCAGTATGAAAACAAGAGAAGACCTAATAAACAAAAGAACAAAATAACACAAACCAGGCAGTACACTGAGGTACAAGTGGGGTGAAAAGTTAATAATCCTTCAAACCAATAATTAATTCACCACAGCAATTACCTAGTATGTGAAAACCCTCACACCAAACCATTGCGTCTACAAAGACACATGAAGAGTAGACGCGTGCGCCCATTGCCCCCTGAGTGCAAACCTAAAAAGAAAAAAACACGTATTATCGAAAAGAGGGACTCAACATGTGCTGAGCACCCTAACAGGGAGTTCAAAAACTCATTAAACAGTAGAATACAAACCCCTAAAATAAACAGACAACAATCAGTCCTACAATAAAAATGCACACATTAGTATACTTCTCAAACAAAAACAATTATTAAAAACTAATCGATTCAGCTACTACCTTGTCTTAGCTTGTGCAATGGTGGGGGACTCGAGTCACATGACTTGACTCGAGTTTGACTTGATATTTATGACTTCACTCGGACTTGAGTTAAATGACTCGAAATAACTTGTCTTTTGGTTAATAAATATCTGTTTTTGAATGCACCGCAACCTAACCACGTGACGCAGCAGGCAAGCAGAGAGAGCTAACGTAAGAGCATTGACAGTCGTGACTGAACATGGAAGGCGCTAGGCCAAGAATAATTAAGTTCGGGTACCAGGATTGTGTGAATTTCAAGTTTCCATGGTAATCAGTCACTCACGGGTCACGGCACGCCCCTGCTCGCACCCGTGCTGTATCCATCATTTTCATACAAAGAGGTCGCGATGAGTTCAAAATGGCAAAAAAAAAACTACGAAAACGTCAAGCGCTGTAAGTTGACGTGGTATCCGAATTGTGTTGCACAATGATGAATAACTCTGCCTATTTCTCTTGTTTAATAACGTTGTCTGTGTGTGTTATACGGAATATCCACGGAAGTGTTACTAGTATCTCAGTCACAGATAGATAGTTTGTTTCTGTATTGTTTCTATATAAAAATGTCGATACAATGTAGAGTATTTGCTCTGGCTCTTGTTTTCAATAATTTTTCTCCGTTTTTATGCTTGTTGTTGTCATCTGTTGACAATGACATTGTACAAGCAAAATGTGGCGGTTGGTTAGTGTTGTATTTGTCCCGCCCCTCCTCCACTGTGATTGGACGGCTGGGTTAAAACTCACTTTATCATTTCTGTGTGTGTTCTGCATTGGAGCTGATTTTTGACAAATTATGTAACAAAAAGTGCTTTTTATAGTCTCCCATGTAGGAATTGTGGAAGCAGACACAAATTAATCTGCCAGATGATTCGTTCAAACATAATTCCACACAAAACCCAACTCAACATTCCAGGGCCAGTTTATGGCCGGGCCCCTCTCCCATAACAGTGGACAAAGGTTTGCTACATTTTGATTGGATCTTGGTGGACTAACACAAACAAACTGCCATCAGATAAAGATTCCAGACACCTCTTAGAGGCCAAGAAGACCACCTGTGGTACCAAGCCCAGGAAGGACAGGACTTCTCATTGGTCCACCTGCGGTTTTCTGCTCTTCACCCATCTAGAAACTAATCCCTAATGTCCTGGTCTGTGACTCTCATAAAAATTCCTCAGGACCCCAGCACTAGTGGGTGAAACAAAGGAAAACTTCACAGAAACCGTGTTACACATAAACTGCATCAAATCATTGATCATTGGACTTATAATCAAACATCCTTCTACTGCATAATTCTATATCATGTATTTAACCAATATATGTGACCACTATGCTTAGACTCACTCACAATTCGGCTAATTCATGTAACTATTGAATGACTGATGTGATATCAGTGTGATTGAATGATCATAATTCAAAAGATGGTTTGAATGAAATCTGTCTAGAATGTCGTGTTCTTATAATAAGAAAACATGTTTAAATTATTTTCTTTCCGTTGAGTCTCGTGTTCTAAGTTAAGTTTCGCCGCAAATTTTCTCTCAACGAATCTACAGCAGAGCGCGCTTCAACTTCGAACACCGCCCACGAGACTTTCCATCTAGCAGCCAACACGCCACGTGATTGGCTTCCCAAGACGTCGATCAAAAGACACAAGAAGACCTTCAGAGAATCGAAGAACCGGGGAACCCCTGCAGCCAGGACCAAAGAAAAAGGGAATCCCCAAGACGACACGAGACAAACGCAAGTAACCTCCAGATTCTAAACTGAACTGGTGCAATTGATATCAAATTTAATAACCCTAAGAAATGATAGGAGGGTTAAATTAATGCTCAGTGGTTCATTCAGGTCATGTTGTAAATGCATTTATTGCTAGAAACTTGGGATTTCATCATTTCACTCTCTTAAAACTTATTCTTTCCTCACTTTCTTCCTTTCTGCAACGCGTGTGTGGGCGTGTGTTTGTGTTAGATATTCGTTTTACGTGTTAGAGTAATCAATAAAGTTTTGTTTATTTCTAAAGATGTGTTCTTGTGTTATGTGCTTACGAATTTAATGTCTTAAACTGCTGATCTAAGTTACCTGGCTGTTAAATAGTGTTTCCCTATTGTGTGGATATTAATATCCGCTGCAGAGTTGATAGTTACGGCCCGCTGGACGAGTCATTTGCTCAGTCCTAAAATAGACTCTTTCAAAATTCCCTATGAATTAATTCATTTGAGCTAAATAGACCTGTTTGATACAGAGTCTCTTACACCCATTGATTGAATTTATATAAATAAAAATATACTTAAATCCTCCCAACACTGCACAAATGTAAAACATTTTAGTAAAACATTAAAATGCGTAATATTATATTTGTTTAAAAAAAAAGAACATTATGTTACAGACTTTTTCTCATGCTAACATACAACCAGTATCATTCCAATTTTTTTGTTTTTGTTTGTAGAGCTAGCAAATGTCAACCACATCAATTCTCATGGCATTTTAGATTATTTATATATTTATTTTATTTTTTAAATTTCAGCAAACTTCATTTGGGGTCAAAAAGACCCAGATAGCTTACATAAATAGCATATTAAGCCAATTAAGCAAAATATATAAGATTAAAAATAAAACCATCAATTAGACAAAGGTCAGAAAAAACTGGTATAACACTTGACATTCTGTCCCCCTCACCTTTGAAATGATGGCTACACCCCTGTTTGGACATGTTAAGAGCTGATAAAAATCAATAATCAAAAGGCACTCAAAAATATAAAAAGCCTTTATTTCATTATGGCTTTAATATTTTAAAGACAGGTGACAAGTACTGCACACCTAAGCATTGTGGCTAATGAGCCTTCCTCAGGGTGTGAGCAACAAACACAATCTGAGTTCTCTTTAGTTAATTAGTCATATAACAATCACCTGGTCATGTTGTACAGGACAAGCAGAAGAGAGAAAATTCAAATAATACAAAGACAACATATCTCACCCAATATATTGGCCTAATTTCAGTTACATTTAAGGATATGTAGTTTTAATTTTTATTTTTAGATTTTTATTGTATTAACAACTCAGCTGTATGTGGACACCTTTTGAGTTTTGTTACAAATAAAACTCCCATAGTCCATAGCTACTGTAGTTTTAACTTATTTTAATATATAAATTCAGTTAAATCATCAAACATTTGTATGACTTGCCAGTGACTTGCTTGACCCAAGCTACGACTTGACTTGAATTTCTTGACATAAAGCAGTGACTTGACTTGCTTGATTCTCACAAAAATTGACTTGGACTTGCTTGAGACTTGAAGGTTAAGACTTGAGACTTACTTGTGAGTTGCACATGTGTGACTTACTCCCACCTCTGCAAAATACACACGTTAATACATTTCTAAAACAAATACAATAAATAAAACTATTGATTCACTTACTATCTTATCTTAGTATCTTGTGCTATCCACTGATATAATAGTCAGTCAGTAGAATCGCTCCTGAACATAACATTACACTTGGAAAGCAATCACTAAAACCACAGTACTACCTTGCCTTAGCATCTGCGTTATCCACTGCTATAATCATTAGCCTGAATAATCAAAGAGCCCAGCTTCCTGTTCACATTCTACTCTTCTGATCATTTATAAAATATTTTTTTCACCTTCCGGTCGTGTCTCACACAATTCTCCCCCAGGTCTTAGTGTCCTCCTACCACACTTGGATGACAAGCTGTGTAGCATTTTCCTGATCGTTCCAATGTTGTACAAGGCAAATTTGCAATATCTGGCAATTCTAGCAATCTGGTCTGTGAAGTTTAACTGATCAAATATAACACAAAAGATGGGCTGACTAAAACCTTGAGCACTTCTGTCTTGGCAAAGTTGAGTTGAAGGTTAAGGTCATCCAGGTAAAGGTCGGAAATTTCCATCTAGGAGGCTGAGATGCGAGCAGCCGGCTGATCATCTGGCTGGAATGAAAGGTAGAGATGTGTATCAAGATAGCAGTGATAGGAAAAGCCATGTTTCTGAATGATTCAGGTTAAATTTACAACAAAAATACTGTACAAAACAGCCACATGAAAAGATGTAAACAAAGAATGTGTTGTATGAAAAGAACAGTGCACTCTTTACACACCTGGATTGCAATTCTCATCTGCTGTAGATCTCCACAGTCTTTCCACATGACCTGAAATCACACAAAAAAATATCACATTCATTATTTCTCAAAATCAGCATATATTTCCTGAGACAATGCAAAACCTAACCTACTGTGATCTGGAAGATGAGCAGGAAATGCTAACAGTTATGTAAAACAACAGGCATTTCATTGTATAATGACAAAATGGGAAAATTCTATAAACATTTTTTTTTGACCATTACCTTGTAACAATCATAAACCTGCTAACATGATTTTTATGTTGTAATTGTACTATCCACCATGAGGGGGCAACATGGAGCTATTCTCTCAGGTATAAAATGGATGTAGGGAGTAGAAGAAGCCAGATGGCCGAAAGCTTCGTCTTCTTCTGCCCGTCCGTGCAGAGAAATTCATAGTTGGTTGGTTTGCGAGTGAGTTGTTGTATGGGGGAGATGGAGAAGGAAAGACGCTGTGGAGGTGTGTAGACAAGTTCACATTGTGTAGAACTCAGGTCTGCCCTTTATTTACTGTTCCCAAAAACCTCCTTTTCATTTCCCCATTACATTCACCACTTCCCCAGTCCTCTTACGTCATCTACGTCAGCCACAGGGAGGATAACAAGTGATTTGTGTGATTTTAGGGACTGAACTTGAAAGCAGGGAAAACATCAGCAAGAGTTTTGCTGCTTGTCAGTTGTTGTGTTGCTGCACGGTTTCCATGGCAACTCTGCTCTCCGCTCCAGTGTTTTATAATGCGACTTGAATGTTCACACACCCATTAAAACACGTCAGTCATGGAGCATTTACTTAATAAACATCTAGAATTAGAAAATGACATAAATATTATTAAATCATAACTTTAAAACTCATTTTGAAGTTGTATGATCCATTCATAGGTGCAGGAATGCCAGCCCTGCATGTGACAGTGAGACAAAGTGGCATCTTTTGTTTTTACAAACACTCAAATTCGTTATTTCATACGAAAGCATGCTTGCATATAGACAGTATCTTTATTCCAACTCCTTGCTTTTGTTATAGCTATATTAAGCCAGTCCCCCTGTTTTTTTTTATTCAGTGCTTTCAGTAGAGAACAGTCTCAAGGTTACCCCCAGCCTGTGAGGGGCGATGAGGGTATGTGGCAGGTAGGGCGGGGCTGAGAGCCATGGGAATGAGTGTGGCCAATGATGCTAGTGATAATAAGCGTCACTTACGCGCCAAACCTGACACGAGTCCAATGAAGGAGCTCCGGAATAATAAAAGGAGGAGTGACTACATTGAGGAACGAGAAAGGACCAGCCCTGGATTTTGTGTTTTGTTATGTTTACTGTGCATCCGGAAAGTATTCACAGCGCTTCACTTTTTCCACATTTTGTTATGTTACGGCCTTATTCCAAAATGGATTAAATTCATTATTTATTTTCTCAATTCTACAAACAATACCCCATAATGACAACATGAAAGAAGTTTGTTTGAAATCTCAGCAAATTTATTAAAAATAAAAAACGAAAAAATCACATGTACATAAGTATTCACAGCCTTTGCCATGACACTCAAAATTGAGCTCAGGTGCATCATGTTTCCACTGATCATCCTTGAGATGTTTCTACAACTTGATTGGAGTCCACCTGTGGTAAATTTAGTTGATTGGACAGGATTTGGAAAGGCACACACCTGTCTATATAAGGTCTCACAGTTAACAGTGCATGTCAGAGCACAAACCAAGCCATGAAGTCCAAGGAATTGTCTGTAGACCTCCGAGACAGGATTGTATCGAGGCACAGATCTGGGGAAGGGTACAGAAAATTTTCTGCAGCATTGAAGGTCCCAATGAGCACAGTGGCCTCCATCATCCGTAAATGGAAGAAGTTTGGAACCTCCAGGACTCTTCCTAGAGCTGGCTGCCCGGCCAAACTGAGCAATCGGGGGAGAAGTCAGGGAGGTGACCAAGAACCTGATGGTCACTCTGATAGAGCCCCAGCGTTTCTCTGTGGAGAGAGGAGAAACTTCCAGAAGAACAACCATCTATGCAGCACTCCACCAATCAGGCCTGTATGGTAGAGTGGCCAGACGGCACATGACAGCCCGCCTGGAGTTTGCCAAAAGGCACCTGAAGGACTCTCAGACCATGAGAAACAAAATTCTCTGGTCTGATGAAACAAAGATTGAACTCTTTGGCCTGAATTTGAAGCGTCATGTCTGGAGGAAACCAGGCACCGCTCATCACCTGGCCAATACCATTCCTACAGTGAAGCATGGTGGTGGCAGCATCATGCTGTGGGGATGTTTTTCAGGTGAAGGAACTGGGAGACTAGTCAGGATCGAGGGGAAGATGAATGCAGCAATGTACAGAGTTTTGAAGTTTCACACTTCAGAACTTCTGTTAAGGGAACATAGTGAGCATCAATGCTCCCAGGTTTTCACAGTGCATTGTGGACTTTTTAGGGAGCGAACGTTTCAGTGTCTTGAAAGGACACCCTGATCTCCCTGGCTGCTGAACAAAGGAGCTGACTGAGATGCATCAATAAAATAAATTTTACTTTCAGATTAATCTTTTTTTCTTTTCTTTTTTTCTTTTTTACTGTGCTTTGTCATTGGTTATTCAATTATTCAATTCAATTGTCACAAAAAACTATTTTACATAGAATAGTTAGTATTTTAAATGACTGACACTTTAAAAAATATTATTAAGAAAATAGTATTAACAAAATATTAATAAGAATGATAGCAAAAGTCAATAATACATTCTGTAAAAGTTTAAACGTTTAGAATGTTCTTATACAGATCATTCCCTAATGGTTCCCCTTTAGGCTATTATAAACTAACCTTGCAATTAAAACATTGCAGATGTTTTTTTTTCTAATTCTAATGCTTTCATAACTATAAACTACATTTTGTAGAATTAAACCAACATTAGTGTAATACAGCATAATAAAATATAGAAATTATATCAAAACATCAAAATGTGTTATAATCAGATAAATCCAACTTTATATCTGAAGGGTTAAGCATTGTGTGAAAATCATACAGGAATCATAATTTGTTGGTTTGTATGCGGTTCACTAGCACAAGCTTTCTTTTGTTGCATTCTCCAGAAGGTGTGGCAGCTGAAGGACCTGGCAGTGATGGCGTGTTGGTGGAATCCGTGACGCTGACTTGACTGACCTGTTTTCAACTCTCGACTGCAAGCTGATTTGTGTGTGGGTTTTTTTTTTTTAATAACAAAAACTTTGGGGTGGAGCAATTTTCTGATTCACCAGTACACACTAAAAAGGAAGTTTTTTTTTTTTATTCAGCCTGTCTGTCAGAGAGAGGAAAGCTGATAAAATGTGTTCATATCTCACGGTAAGTTCAAATTAAATCAGATCACCTGCAAGCCACCTGTAGACATTAACTTAAACTTGATCTTATATGCTGCTCTTGACCATAAGTAAAACATTTCATTAATATTAGTTAAAATATTTTGATGTTCTGCCAAATTTACATGGGTCTAGATTTTGAACGGAACTAAGATACAGATGATTAACCTTTAACTTTACCTAACGTTTATATCCTTATATGCCTGTTTCATTTGTTTATATGGTGTAGTGACAATTAAGATTTTTGATTGACATATGTCATTTATGCTTATATATGTAGGTAAGTTTACATTTATAAGCGTACATAGGAAGTTTACATGTCTATAGTATCTAAATATGATCATTTTAAGCAGCATTTTGTTAATTCTGCATGTCATGCAGTGTTAATATGAGAGACTACATGGAATTTTTGTACAGCAGAAAAATCCCCCTTATGATTGGTTCTGTTCCCATCTTTACCAAGCATGTAGGTTAACCTCAGCATCATTTCCTGATTATAAACTACTAAAAAGTGAACTGGTTTTAGCTGGTCTTTGTATTCCTCTTTGTCTACTCTTTTATACCCAGTTCCCTGTACTTTTCATCCCTCCTCTTAATATAGGAACTTGGTAACATTACATTGGTAACTTTGAACGCAAAACTCTGCAGGTTCACTTTATTTCGACATTGTCTAATAATCCAAAATGTTAATATTATACAAAGCAAAGGATGTGCAATGATTTTTGGGCTACAGATGCCAGAAATAATGCTTGTCTCTTCTGTGTTTGTTACAAAGATATCTAATTATGATAATGATAACAATTTAAATTCAATATCTATCTAAATAGTAACAGTTACAGATCCAACAGTTACAGGCAGATGAGTGTTTTCTTTGGAGCTAAACTCTGCAGGGCAGTGGCTCCCCAGATAGCAGACAAACACTGAATCAACGTCAAATCAATGTTAATGCATCAACTAAAATATCATTGAATCAATGTTGAAATTTAACATTGATTTTTCATCAGGTTTGCACCCTGAAGTAATGTTATTTCAACGATGAAAAATAGATCAAGATGGGCATAAAATCAATATTTTTTCAACTAAAATTAAATCACTTATTTAACATTGAATCACCATAGAAACACTATAAAATCAATCTTGCTTTATGTACAGCAGGATTCTATGCCAGTTAATTGTCTCTTTAATTTATTCCTTTCCATTAGAGACCATGTATGGCTGCAATTGATATGATTTTATATCAAAAAGTCACTTAAAGTAAACAACATCCTTCAGTTTATATGCAAATGTATTTATTTATGCCCCCACAGTTTCAACAGGAAATCTCACATTGACAATTACATCTGGATTTATAACACAAATGCCAGGAGAAGAGCCTGGAAAAACATGACAACCTGCATCTGCAAAATGGAAGTAAATACAAATGGAAAATCACCAATAAAGACAGAAATGGGACAGTACTACTGAAAAAAAGAAGGTAGAAGAAAGAATGAAATACTCAGGGGTTTCCACCATGAGCAATGCCCCCAAGCCTTTCAGGGGCGTAACGGAGCCATTTTTGCACCATCCCAGCAAAGATGAACTCTGATGCCTCCTTTTTATCAGCATTCACTTGTAAGGCATCTAAAACAACAAGAAGTTAGTAAATACTTGGAAATGTGACTAATCATACATTACAAATATACAACAAAATTAAGTGAAACTTGAAATTTGATTAAAATCTTTACATTCCAGTTAAAACACGCTGAATTTAAATTCAAGACTATTTAATGAAATTTAGTATAGACTTTTCCCTTTAAAGCACCTGCAGACACACAGGAGGAATGAATGGAAAAGCAAGGTGAAAATAGCCGGTGTTTTATCTAATATTAATATTGTATCTAATAGTAAATAAATAAATAAAGTGTGAAAGTGAAACAAGTAAATTAATGATCAAGTAGCTAAATTAATAAAAGAGGAGCTGGATAGGCTACACGTGGTTTGGAAGAGATTATCCATTTTATAACACGAACTGGAGGTGCAACAGTTTGCTAAATTTCTGCAGTTTGATATAACGTTAGCTGCCTACAGAACTTAAAGATCTCACTCTTTTCGTTGTCTTTCTTGCTGCATTAAAGATTAAATTGTTCAACTTCTACTTTTGCGCAGGCGCGGTGAGGGCAGAGCCTTTGAAAAACAGAGTTACGACACTCCCATAGACTTCCACAGGAACTGAGGAACTCTATTTTGAGATTTTATGGCATTAGTTGACCTCTCAGGAATATTGATAGAAGATGTATTTTATGAAGCATGTTAGAGTTAATGTTTATTGTTATATAATAAATCGTTAGACTCTAACTGCAGTTAGATAACGTGAGCAGCACTGCAACAGCTACTATATCCAGATGCTATCTGTCATATTTCAACAGTTTTTAGTCTCTCTGAGATCTTAATTCTGTCGAATGCGTTTCTATGAAGTCAGCCCATTCAAGGAATAACGTATCTAGCGCCTGGATATAAAGAGTTGAATTAAATTGGTTGCCCTGTTTTTTTTAAACACTATTTAAAACTTATTTCTTGGGTTAAATTATGTATATGCTAGCATCATTCATTTATATTCAGCTGTTGTGTATGCTTCGAGTATCATAAAATAACATTAGGACGTTAACAACATTAAAATAATGAAAGAAACTACCACTATAACCAGTAGATGGCGGAGGAAGAACACTTATTGGCTCATTATAGCCATTTTTTTCTTTTGAATACATTTTTTTAGATTGTCAAATCACTATTATAACATTAAAATATCTATAACTTTTGTTACTTTATTTGTACTGAGGTGTTAAATATATAGGCTAATTGTAGGGAACATCACAAAGTCTAATGAAAAACATTAATAAATCTTTATTTAAATCGTGTCTGTGATTTGTTTGTTATGATAAGAGGATTTGTAGATAGTGAGAAGATTCGTGTAAAACATAAACTTGCATTCAACATTCAGCATTTTGAGACTGTATAAAACTTTTTTTGATCGATACAGAGGATTTCCCGGTAAATTAAACATATGATTGGTCATTATTTTCAACAGAAATGCACTCAAAAAAACATTAACGTTGTCTCTTCTTTATCTCTCCCCAGAATAAAATGCTACTATAAAGCCTAGTCGATGCACATATTGTGTTAATATTTACCAGAAATTGCTGCAAATATAGTGAAACTGCTGTCTATCCTGCTTAATCCTATTCAAACAGATTGACAGCGCGGACTTGTTTGGAACTATTGAGAGCTCTATGAACCACGTGACCACGTGGCGGCGAGATCAAAGCGTGTCGCAACTCTCTTTTTCTATGGCTCTGGGTGAGGGGAAATAGGGCAATCAGTTCATAGCTCTGCTTCAGTTGTGCGATTACCTCACGAGGGGCGACCAGAATTACTGACATGCCAGAAATTAATCCGACTGACTCTCGTTTCTCCCTGTACACTACACGAACACCTCACGACAAACAATGCACGACAAAGCTGAAAATCGGCCCGACCCAAAAAAAGAGTCGCACGAGTCAGAATTCGACAAAAATCGCAGTGTATGCCCAGCTTAAGAAATAAAATGAATAAAATTATGATAGGGTTTGGTGAAAAACAAACTGAAATTCAATGTATTGCAATGTATAAAGAATATCCTGGCCGTTGGTTGTGTACGGAGGGCATTCACCCAATAATATCTGTCTGCAGAGCCTCAAAGCCACAGTTTTACACCAGCAGCAGTTTCACCCCAGCAGTTTTGCCCGCACATGCGCAGTTTCAATACAGTAGTTTTGCCCGCGCTGTTTCATTTCATTTTTAAATCTTGGCGACTGTTCTGTCCTAAAACTATCTAATGGTTATTGTTGCTCCTGCTATTATTTTTTGCATCTGTTTAAGGGTAGGTTTAGGGTAGGGCTGGGTATGGATGTAAAAAAAAAAAGCCTCAAACCACATGAATATGAGGCTGGTAGCACAATCTGATAGGTAGCATTTTTCGCTGTTTAATTGTGCTACCTACTGTTTTAATGGGAGGTAGCAAAATCTGACAAAGTAGGACAAATCGACAGAACACCGTAACATGCATCTCGACGACATACAACTCTCACGACGAAATGCGCATGCGTGGGCAAAACTGCTGTGGGGTAAAACTGTAGTTGGGGTAAAACTGTGGCTCTGCGGCTCTGCAGCCAGACCCTTCTCCGTTCACGTGACTCTATTAACGTCACAGTTCACTCTGACTCACCCAGGAGAAGCACACAAGTTGTAAGAAATAAAGATAAATAAAAACACAAAATGAAAATTGAGATAAATTTTATTAATCTTTTTGTACTTACCTCTAAAAAACTGTGCTGTCTCTGTCTTTTTCACGCTTGTAGTCTGTTATGCCGCGCTTTGATCTAGTGGTTGGCAACCAGCTTGAATGTGCATTACCGCCACCTACTGGATTGGATTGTGGCAAATTCGATAGGTAGGGGAAAAATATTCTAAATATCTAAATATTAACCCTGTATTCTTTAGATAAATAATTAAATGTATGTATATTCTACATGCTTTTTAAAATAATAATAATAATAATAGCCTACATTTTTTAAACTTAAAATGGATAGGCTATGATTTACATAACTGGATGACCACAAGAATTAAGGACTCTGTGCTAGCCGAAAACACTAGAGGATTGGAGATGTTTTCCATGATGGAGGAGATTTTAAAACAATAATTAAATTAATATTAATAATACTAATAATAATCAACTGGTTCATCCCCTTGAGTTCAATTTATGGTAGGAGTTCTTTGTTAATCCACACACTCGTTGGCGGACTCGTCGTATCTTTTGAGGATAATTAATGTGCTCTTATTTCACAGAAATCTACCCAATTGATTTGGATTGCTTTAACATGTTGAATGATGGGACAGATAGATTGACAGTAAGCTTCACCAGTGGAGAATTAAGCTGACCAAAAATCAACATTAATTCAATGTTTGTCTTTTCAACACTGAAAAGCATGGAATTATCAACATTGATCCAATATTATTTAGCATTGAATTTTCAACATTGGTCCAATATTACTTAGCACTGAAACTTTGCCCAACAGTTCTCGGCCGCCCAGAAGCAGACTGAGGCCATGAAACATGTACTGCCCCGGCGGCCAGCTGCTGCCTCACTCAGCCGCCGGCTCAGTCGCCTCAGTCTGTTTGCCGCCGAGGGCACCCTCCTACGGCTCCACCCCTCCCGGTTCTGTGCAAGATCAGGGAGGACAAGGAGCAGGTCCTTTTTGTCGCCCCGTACTGGCCTGGCCGGACCTGGTTCTCGGAACTCGTACTCCTTGCGACAGCCCCTCCCTGGTCGATACCTCTGAGGAAGGACCTCCTTTCTCAGAGACGGGGCACCCTTTGGCCCCCACGTCCCGATCTTTGGAACCTCCACGTGTGGCTCCTGGACGGGACGTAGCAGGTTTGAGTACCCTACCACCTCAGGTGGTGGCTACCATCACTTCCGCTAGGGTCTTGTCTACCAGACACGCCTATGTGTTGAAGTGGAACCTCTTCGTCACCTGGTGTTCTTCTCGCCAAGAAGACCCCTGGAAATGCTCTGCAGAGGGCTCCCTTCGAGCCATTGCAATCAGTCAAGCTTAAGTTCCTGTCGATGAAGACAGCACTCCTGATCGCCTTGGCCTCCATCAAGAGGGTAGGGGACCTGCAGGCATTTTCGGTTGATGAAGCGTGCCTAGAATTGCCCCGGATATGTGCCCAAGGTTCCCACCACTCCGTTCAGGGACCAGGTGGTGAACCTGCAAGCGCTGCCTTTGGAGGAGGCAGACCCAGCCTTGGCACTGCTCTGTCCAGTACGCGCCCTCCGTGCCTATGTAGACAGAACGCAGTGTTTCAGGACCTCAGACCAGCTCTTTGTCTGTTATGGTGGGAAGCTGAAGGGAAAGGCTCTCTCCAAGCAAAGGTTGTCTCACTGGATAGTGGACGCCATTGTCTTGGCTTAACAGACGCAGGGGCGTCCATGCCCCCTTGGGATCAGGGCACACTCCACTAGGACAACACATTCGCCAGATTCTATAATCTCTGAGTGGAGCCAGTGTCCTCTCATGTACTCGCCTCTACTAGTGGCCGGTAATGGACTAGGCTCAGGTGTCTTCGCTTGCTCGCCATTCCTCTCCACGGATGGGATATGTGCGATATTCTCCTCAGGTAGTTTCCCTGAAACCCTGAGTTCCTCCAGCACTGTCGATGCTGACACCAGTGCGTCTGCCCACTCGCTCAGGCCCTCGTGTCAGGCTAGGTGCCACCGTGTGCATGGTTCCCCCTATGGGCGACCCCCACATGTGTATTTCCACTGTAAGCCTCTCCGAGCATGTGTATTTCCCTCGGCAAGCCCTTGCCTCCCCTGGGGGTAAAATTCTTCCACCTTCGGCTGGTTACCCCAGAGTTCTTCCATATGCAGCCCCTCGCGGGTCATATGTGTATCCTTAAGTCCTCCCTACGGGTAGGCACTTTGGCGCATACTTCCACCTGGAATATGCTTCCCAGTGTACCTTGGTATTCCTGTGTTAAGTGGGAGTCCTTCGTCTGTACTAGCTTATGACAGGAAGCTCACGCTTACGCAGGGCACTGGATGACAGCCGAGTGGCGTGATTACATTGGAACCCCCATTCATCAGTCACTGACGTTACTCGGAGTGACTGAACGAAAGGGAACGTCTCGGTTACGTATGTAACCCTCGTTCCCTGAGGAGGGAACGGAGACATAACGTCCCTCTGCCACTTCCGCTGTACCGCTGGAACGGCCCGGAGTTCAGTCTTGGCTCCTCAGCAGGTAGACATAATGCGATGTTGCCAGCGTACTTCCTTATATACCCACGCGGTGGGGCGGAGTTACGCTATGCAAATTCCGCATGCCCATGGCATTGGCCTGCCATTGGCCGTTTTCTAAGATCTCGAAGATGATAGGCTTCTAGGCGAAACCCCCATTTGTCAGTCACTGACGTTATGTCTCCGTTCTCTCCTCAGGGAACGAGGGTTACATACGTAACCGAGACGTTACGACAGTAACCAATATGTTATTTACTCAATATCATGTTGTTACAAATCTGTATGCAGTTACTTTTCTGTGTAACAGAAGTGAACCTCTGAGTGGAGCCTCTGAGAACATGAAAAAAAAAAAGAAATTTCTCATGTGTAAAGTTTTTTTTGTTGTTGTTTTTTTGCTATTCCTTAAATTACAAAAGAAGAAAGATAGTAGAAAGATAGATAGTATTTTGATTATAAAATGTAGCTATAATATTATGGTATAAGGACATTAGTTAAGCACACCAATTTGCACCAATTTATAGTTTTTTTATAAATGTGACATTAATGTGTTACTTGCAGTCCTGAAACTTGTTTCTAAAATGAGTCTGGATAAGGAGAGCTGTAAGGGTGTTCAGTACCAGAGAGCATCATGTCCAAAGCCCAGCTGTGTTTCTGTGAAGAATAAGAACTCAATGCATCAACCCCTTAAATTCAGTAATGAAGCTGGGACCTCTGAAACCAGGTGAGATGTTGTCAGTGCTGGAAACAAGAAACCGAATTATAGTAATATAGCAGATTATTTTCTTTTCCTGAATCACCTTTGCTAAGTCTTTGCAAATTATATCACCAGACTGAGACCGACAGCAGCATCTCCTGTATTCAGCTGCGTGTCTATGAAGAGTAATGAGTCTATTTGTCAGCCTCCTGATCTCAGAATTGGAACAGTGACCTCTGACCCTGTGTGAGTATAAATATGCAGTGACAGCTGATGTGATGTGATGTTAATTTAATTTATTTACTGTATTCTTAATTTTTAAAAAGACATACTGTATATAATCTATCTGATGTTTGAATTCACATTTGAAAAAAAGCAAAAAGCAAACAGAAAATTAATTGCAAATTTGAAAATTAAAAATGAATTAGCTGACATTTAGGATATTTTTATTTTGTAAATGCTGTGTAGGAAAACTGTCATTTGAATGTTTGTTTCCAATTAGAATTAAGACAGCTGAAATTGCATTTTCATTGATATTTCATTGGTATTAATAATGAATGCAATTATTGTAGTAAACATGTGGCCGTAAGAGACATTTCTGTCAGAATAACTGATAGTCAAAGTTAAAGATGATTGATTATTAGTATACAGTGTGGATTGGCGGTGTGGTTCTGTTCTGAGCAAGAACTTCCAGCCCATCCATGCTGGCTAGCATGGATAAGAGCAGGGAGCACAGCAATAAGATATGGATGCTGTAATGTGTTGTATTTCAATCAGTTCGGCACAATCAGTTCTCATAATCAATTGGATGCAGGAGAAATGGGCAGGAATAAAGATCTGAGCGACTTTGACAAGGGCCAAATTGTTATAGCAAGGCGACTGGGTCAGAATATCTCTGAAACAGCAAGGTTTGTGTGTTGTCCCCCCGGTCAGCAGTGTCTGAGGAGGGACAATCCACAAAACCAGCGACAGGGTGTTGGGTGCCCAAGGCTCATCGATGCACAAGGGCAATGAAGGCTATCCTTTCACAAAATTGTAATGATGCTTATGGGGGAATGTGTCACAACACACCGTGAATCACACTCTGCTGCGTAGTGGGCTGCAAAGCCTATTATGCCTATGATCCCTGTCCACCATCGAAAGCGCCTACAATGGACACGCGAGTGTCAGAACTGGACCTTTGAGCAGTGGAACAAGGTCAACTGGTCCAATGAGTCCCGTTTTCTTTTACATCATGTGGACGGCCGTGTACATGTGTGTTGTTTACCTAGGGAATTGATGGCACCAGGATCACTGTGGGATGATGACAAGCCAGTAGAGGGAGTGTGACACTCTGGGCAATGTTCTGATGGGAAACCCTGGGTCCGGCCATTCTTGTGGATGTAAATTTTATATTGTTGCAGCCCAGGTACACCCCTTCATGACACTGGCATTCCCTGGTGGAAGTGGCCTCGTTTTGGCAGGATGGAGCACCCAGTCACACTCCTCACATTGTTCAGGAATATTTTGAGAAACATGATGAAAAGTTCAAGGTGTTGCCCTGGCTTCCAATTGAGCATCTGTTGGATGTGCTGAACCAACAAGTTCGATCCACGGTGGCTCCACTTCACAACCTACAGGACTTGAAGGATCTGCTGACGTCTTGGTGCCAGATACCACAGGACACTAGCAGCATTTTAGCAGTTTATCCTGTTTATCCTGCAAGTAATATGCTTGTCTCAAAGATTATTCTAGCAGCTGTAAGTGCAGATAGAAGTATCGATATTTGTAATACGAACATTGTCAAAACAAGACAAAAAATACTACATGATTTTAACTAGAAAATCTCATGAACAGTATAATGTTTTCACAGTAAATCTTTAAATGCACAGGCTGTGTTGCCCTGGTACTATATATATAACTATATATATATAATTTTTTTTTTTAATCATACAACATTTTCGTTTTCTGTACTTTCACAAAGGTTTATTTTCTGATTCTTGTTCTGCTTTTCTTGTTGCTGTCTTTTTAGTGATGAACAAGATGATTTGATGAAATCTGTGAAGGACCATCTGACTTGCACTTCCTCAGTGGAGACCGACATCAGACATCAAAAAGCCAAACACACTCACAAAACGTGCTTGAAGAACAAGTATGATACTTTATTTGAAGGAATTAAATCACAAGAGAATCAAACCCTGCTGAACAGGATCTACACACAGCTCTACATCATAGAGGGAGAGAGTGAACGAGTGAATGAAGAACATGAGGTGCTAGAGATGGAGAAAACACCCAAGAAACAACACTCACAAGACACTCCAATAAACTGCACTGACATCTTTAAACACTTGGCTGAACCAGCATGTGAGAAGAAAGATAAAATAAAGACTGTGCTCACTACAGGCATCGCTGGAATTGGAAAAACCGTCTCTGTGCAGAAGTTCATTCTGGACTGGGCAGAGGGAAAAGCTAATCAGGATGTAGATTTCATGTTTGTGCTTCCATTTAGAGAGCTAAACTTAATTAAAGATTACCAGTACAGTCTTCACAGACTTCTGTTAGACTTTCATCCTGAACTTCAGGATCTGGACTCAAAGATTTATGAGGAGTGTAAACTTATGTTCATCTTTGATGGTCTGGATGAAAGCAGAATTACACTAATGTTTTCAGATGTTCAGAAAGTTTCTGATGTGACTGAGACTTCATCAGTGGGTGTGTTGATCTCAAACCTCATTAAAGGAGATCTTCTTCCTTCCTCTCACATCTGGATCACCTCCAGACCAGCAGCAGCCAGTCAGATCCCTTTTAAATACATCAGTCGTATGACGGAAATCCAGGGATTTAATGACCCTCAGAAGGAGGAATATTTCAGAAAGAAAATCAGTGACAAGCATCAAGCCAGCAGAATCATCTCACACATCAGAAGAGTAAGAAGCCTCCACATCATGTGCCACATACCCGTCTTCTGCTGGATCTCAGCCACTGTGCTTCAAAAAATCCTGAACATCAGTGCAGAAATCCCTAAAACTCTGACTGAAATGTACATCCACTTCTTGCTCATTCAGACAAATATAAGGAATCAGAAGTATGAAGAGAGAGATCCAGAGAAGCTCCTGGAGTCAAACAGAGAAATGATTGTGAAACTTGCTGAACTGGCTTTCAATCAGCTGATGAAGGGCAATGTGATGTTCTATGAGGAGGACTTGATTGAGAGCGGCATAGATGTCACTGATGCCTCAGTGTATTCTGGTATTTGCACTGAGATCTTTAAGGAGGAATCTGTGATTTTTCAGAGGAAAGTCTACTGCTTCATACATCTGAGCTTTCAAGAGTTTCTTGCTGCTTTCTATGTGTTTTATTCCCATGTAATCAAAAACACAGAATCACTGCAGTTGTTTCTGGGTAATACATATAGGAGGTACAGGTCTGAGAACAACTCTCTGTGTGAGCTACTAAAAGCAGCTGTTTATAAAACTCTCATCAGTGAAAATGGACAGCTAGATCTTGTTCTCCGATTCCTGCTGGGCGTCTCACTGGAGTCCAACCAGAGACTTTTAGAGAATCTACTGATAAGAACAGAGAAAAGCTCAGAGAGCATTAAGAAAACCACAAACTACCTTAAAGACAAAATCAAAGATGGGCGTTATGACTTAGCTAACACCATCAAATTGATCCTCTGTCTGCTTGAAATGAAGGATAAGACTCTATACAGAGAGATTCAGGAGTATGTGAAATCAGACAAACACTCTCAGAAGTTATCTTCATCTCACTGCTCAGCAATAGCTTACATGCTTCAGATGTCAGAGGAGGTGCTGGATGAGCTGGACCTCAAGAAATACAACACATCAGATGTGGGTAGAAGAAGACTGTTACCAGCTGTGAACAACTGCAGAAAAGCTATGTGAGTGTTTACATGATTCAGTATTAATATGCATGGTAAGACATGACTTCATTTTCAGAAGAACTTGTGAGCTACTAGAGATACTAGCATCTGAAAAGTGATGAAGGTTGACATGGCACCTATCTATCTTTATCACTGGTTAAATTCTGTAGCCATTCTGGCCACTGGTGTGATAAAGTCTGTGGTATGTTGTTGTCCAAACCAATGTTGCTTTTGCACATTTCTGCAACTTCAGAAAAATTTAAATAAAAGGAAAACCAGTTGGTCATACATAGAAATGAGAGAAATAATTTTTTTCCAGAAATAAACTTACTATTGTTACAGTTCCTTCTTTCTTTCTTTCTTTCTTTCTTTCTTTCTTCATATTTAAATAATGTTTACCCTTTCTGGTAGAACTATTGCCAGTGTACTTTTTCTTGAGTGTAGTAATTTCGAAAGGTAAAACATCATATTCCACACTCCATTTCAACTTGAACATTCTATCCACAGGCAGTAGAACTCCAAGCTCCAAGACCTTATAGACTTGGATTTGGATAGTTTTTTATTTATTTATTTATTTTTTAACAAATCACAGCTCCCTAATGTTACTCATGGCTTGACTCATCCTTTAGAATAGACTGCTACATCAGCTATTAAAGGCAAAGTTCATTGCACCTGCACTCATACAACTCTTGCAATGATGCTGATTCTGGTGTAGCGTCTGGAGTCTCTCTGGACAGGATCAAAGATGAGTCGATTCCACTATAAATGTCAGAAAGCTTTTAGCCGCATATAAATTAGGTTCTGGTACCGAGGAGTCTGAGGAAGATGGCATTGTGGACAGTTTTGTGGCTTGGCCGAGGTAGAACAGACAACACCGTTAGAATCCTGTGAGAACTTCAATCAGGACACAATCTCTCCCCCTATCAACACATGTCCCCCCCCCCCTTCACTCAAAAAGATAGGGGCCTAGACACACAAGCTCCTTCCCACACACAGACACAAACATTTTCTTTATGTAACTTTAATTAAACTATCCCAGAATGTATATGATGATCCCTGTGTGTATGCATGCTCCCTATGTCATGCCAACATAGTCATGATGTACGAACAATGTAAAGTCATTTAAAATGCTTGTATTCATGTGTAAGAATGTATCTCTGCTCTAATATATCCTAGCCATACTGTGTTTGATATCTAAATATTCCTCTCTCTTTCTCTTAACCAACGGTGCACAGTAGGTGATTATGAAATGCATCGCATTATGTTTACCCCCCTTTGGAGTAGAAATGTACCAAGTATGACACCATCATAAATTAGGCAAATGAAGTCATAAACGGAGACAAAGAAAGTATTCTCCCGCCTAAAACTCCCACATTTGATTGGTCATTTTAGAAAAGATGGGCGTATGTTAATGTTTCTTTAAAGGACAATAACGCCAGCATATCTTTGCTCAGTCGGTGCAGTCGATAAACAACCCTCTTATCATCACGGCTCGTCCCCTGGCCAGGCGGCTTCTGCCCTGGCTTGGCGGCTCAGTCACGTGGGTTGGTTCCTTTGAAGTCGCCACCTCAGCGCGCTCCATCTCAGCGCTCAGTCATCTTCCAAACTCCGACGAGACGATCTTCTTTTCCTCCCCTTTTCGGCATTCACTCCAACCACCTTCAAACTTCCCGCGGATCGAGAACGCTCAGGAAGGACCAAAAGAGAACACGCTCCAGCTCAAAGAACGCTCTGAGAAGACTCACACGCATTCTTTATACTCAGCACAAAACAACCCATAGTATAAATTCCATTGAAATTTAGATGCGTTTTAAGATGTGTACCCCTGTTTAAGGTGATATTATTAGTTGCTGGCTCTCGGTGGTTATGTTTGTGAAATTGCCATTCCTGAACCTTTCTTTCCTCTCTTTCGTTCTCTTCTTTTCATTTTCTTTCGTTATTCGTTGTCCTGTATATACATGTATTCTTTGTTTAGTCGTATGTATTCGTAGTATCAATTATTAAAACCATTGTATCCACGTTCGATTGTCATTGTTGCCGCTCACAGGGCATGGTCACTTTAATGTTCCGATCTAGCTACGAGCTCTCAAGTATCTTTGAATACTATAATTAATATCCTAATAGTTAGGAAAGTTTATTCTTCGTGACCAGAAGGATAACCTTCCCGAAGATTTGATAAGAAAGAATAAAACTTTGTGAGAGTTGATAAAAGATTGTACTGTTGATTCGTTAAATGAACGGATCAGATGAATTTTGAATTAATTCTAATTCAAAGGTTATTTTATAATGATTTAATATATATTCGTAGTTAATTGCAACCCATTGTTGTTAACCATATATATATTTCATAAATACCTAGGTTAGGTATTTCCAATTTTGGGTGATTTGGAGGTTTATAATTTAATCATAACTCGTTGTGATTAGTTATATATAATTAAATATTAATAACCATAATTCCCTATTGAATTTATTATTATTATATGTAGCCGAGTCGCTACACTGGCTTGCCACATTCCTTAAAAAGTTTTCATGTGTCCTTGTGATGCAACTTCCTTCAGGTGTTCTGGATCAATGATGATTAGAGCACAGATGCTTTGATGTCACAATATTAGTCTTGAACAACATATGAGCTGTAGAGAATATTAATGTAGTATTTCTCTTCTTCCTCTGTTATAGACTTGTAGGCTGTAATCTTACTGATGAATGCTATAAAAGTGTGGCCTCAGTTCTACAATCACCAGACTCTCTTCTGAGAGAGCTGGACCTGAGTAACAATAACCCGCGGGACAGAGAGAACAGTCCACAGAGTCAACTGAAGAAACCAAGGTTTGTGATTTTCAGTAATAAAAAAAGTGCTGATTATAGTACTGATGATGCAATAAATGTATTAACTTCAAATGTATTAATACATTTATAAATAAATTAATAACTTTGATTTGCAATTACTGATGAAATCAACCACTGGCACTGCAGTGTTTTTCGAAATATGAACCAGCCACCTTTGAATAATCAGAAATGCAATAAAAAAGAATTATTTGTTTTGGAAAGCTGCATGATGATTTTTGCACATTGATCTGTTTAGACGGGGTATCTTCAAACTCCTAGATCAACCCTTTAAAGATTTCACTTTAGCTTTACAACCATCCAATTACCCCTTGAGAGAACTGGAGCCATATAACAATGATCAGAAGTATTCAGGAATGGAGCTGCTCTCTGCTGGTCTGATGAGTCCTTACTGCAAACTGCAGATTCTGAGGTATTTACCCTAAGACATGCATAACACAGTGTCAAAGGCAAAATACATAATACAAAAGAGTAACAATAGATAATAATGTCCTAGGGATGTGTGGTTATGCTAGGATGTTTGTCCATTGTCAATTTTATATGTGTATTATATAGAGTCTAGTTATTTCTGTGGGATGTGTTGTTTGTCATGTGGCCACCAATCCCCATGTCATCATCTTGATGTTTTTTTTTTTATCAGATTAATTGGTTAAACAATCATCTAATTATGAGTTTACAAACATGACACAAACATGCAAAAGCGAATGATGTAGGAATGGAATTTCCTCCTAAATGCCACCGGCAGATCAAAGTTAAATTATTATTATAGGCTGAAGTGAATTACGTGAATTAAGAAAAGCCAAGAAGATGTTTTTTTAATGTACTTGTTCAATAATGGAATTTTGTTCATTTTTAACTATTAAAAACATTTCTGTAGTGGACCTTTAAATAGTTGTATGATTATTTTGAAAATTGTTTATTCTGTTTAGACTAGCCATGTGCAATCTTACCGATCAATTTTGCAAAAGCTTGGCCTCAGCTCTTCAATCATCAAACTCCTCGCTGAGAGAGCTGGACCTGAGTAACAATGACCTACAGAATTCAGGAGTGAAACTGCTCTGTGCTGGACTGAAGAGTCCAAACTGTACACTGGAGATACTGAGGTATTTCACAACATTACTTAGGTCATCCTCTTCTTCCACTCTTCAAGTCTATGGCAGTCCATAGAACAGTGAAATGGAAAACTGAGAAATTTGGCACAGAGGAAGAAGACAATCTGAACATATACCACAGTAGATTTCATTTGCGCTTTGAACCTTTGAAGTCTATGGCCTACTTCTAGATTTTCTGCCACTTTTTCAGAATTTTCAGAATTAATGTTACCTTCAAGACCGTTGATCAGATATTCACCAAATTTGTCACAAATTTTATAAAACCATTCTCTTATAACACTTTAATGAATTTGATTGGTGAGCAGTCCTAAAAGGACTTGAGGCTGTTTCTCCACAGTGCCAATTTTCTCCAAACAAAACTTAGTAAATGTCATAGCAGTGATGCCCTGAGGGTACACAAGCAGTTTCAGCATAGTGCCACCTGTAGCTGAAATAGCACTTTTTTGCTTAGAACTTCTTAATAGGCATTAATAACCTAAAATCACAAGGTCTCTGATTATTCCTTAAGCCTGGAATACATTGCACCAGAGTCCTATTAGGGGTGACCCGCTAATATTTGATGAAACGGGTGCGGTGCGGGTCGGGTCGGACGTGCGGTAGGCACGGGTCCAATAGCCAAGATTATTTCGACTCAATCCGCTACACAGTGAAAGGCAGATGCTTCCAAACGGTGCCGTGATTGTGTTCACGCTCTGTCTGCAGACCGTTAAAGGCTTCTGCGCAACTTGCCCCTTTAAGCACTGCCAGTCGCGCTGCATCTGATTGACGGCTATAGTGATTATATTAAAGGGAGCGCGCTTTGCTTGCTTTCTGTATTTAATCTATTCACAATAGGAATAAAAGTTTTAGCCTATTTTTCAAGCGTATAGCATGACCTGGTGATGTGATTTATGCACAATTTGTACAAAGTAGATTGTTCACTTGATGTATAGTTTTATATAGTTTACACGACAGATGTCTCTCTCTCTCTCTCTCTCTTTCTCTCTCTCTCTCTCTCTCTCTCTCTCTTTCTTCTTCTTCGTTGTTAACATGATAGGCTGCGTGTCTATTAATTGTTCTTGCATGAACTCATAATGCGTAATGTTTATTGCTTGCGTTACATTAAAAAAATGTATAAATGTTTTTTGTCTACTTCGTGCGAGAAATTTAATATGGGTACGGGTCGGGTCGCGGTTTTCATGTCAAGCGGGTCGGAAAAGGAAGGGAAATTAGCTTGTGGTAAGCACTTGGCGGGTCAGTAGAAAATAGGTTATAGCAGCAAACACACTGTGCACTGATCAAGCTGAATTTCTAACACTGTCAGAAAATTATAGTAGGCTATCTTTGGTCACAATATTGTGAAAACGGCCATCTTTGAACCTCTCTCACTGTGCGACATAGGACCACTGATTAGGAGCCACGATCACAGAAATCCCCACAATTGTTTCACGATGGCAATCTTTCATCTAGAACAGCCGAAAATCGTGCAGTGTTTCCCAGGCTTTAGGTTAAAGGATCTCAGCTCTGGCCCTCGATGTCCACATTCCTGCAGTTACCCCAAATAAGTTTTCATTTTCTAACTCCCCTACAGCATTCATTAGAGCTTTACCAAAGTTGGGGTATTTTTAAACAATGTGCAAAGAACATGAGTTATATTACACAAGACATATTCTAGCTCATTGATTTTTGTACATAAAATTACAGCTAATTATTCAAAGCTTAAAAAATAATAAAAATAAATATTTCATAGAAAATTAAAATCTCTATGAAAGTCATTAGTTGCTGTTTCCCAGCTCTGTTTAGTTTCTGTTTCCTTGGTTTCTGATTATTTCTGGTTACTTATTTGTGCCTGTGCCTCGTTTAGTTTCCTTTGTTTGTTCCCTGTATTTATAGCTCTTAGTTACCACTTTTTTTTTATTGGTTATCGTCTAGTTTAATCTGTTTATTACTCCTGCGTTCTCCTGTGTGTTCTTGTGGAATTATTAATAAACTGTGTTATTTCTGTCTTCAAAGCAATTACTTCAAGCCGCAGCGTGTCTTCATTGTTGATGTGTGTGTTTTTGTAGATTATCTGGCTGTATGGTGGCAAAGAAAGGCTGTGTTTATCTCGCTTCAGCTCTAAAGTCAAACCCCTCACACCTGAGAGAGCTGGATCTGAGCTACAATCACCCAGAAGTCTCAGGAGTGAAGCTGCTTTCTACTCTACTGAAGGATCCACACTATAAACTAGAGAAACTCAAGTATGTTGGCCATTGATATTCACATTTTCCTGTTATGTGGACATGTGCATTGCTTAAACAAATGTCAGTTTGTAAAAGAAGATTGAAGGGGAATAAAATGTTTTCGCCATCTGCTTGCATTACAGAACACATTGAAGCTGAAATTGATTAATCAACATTTAACGATTAAATTATTAATGGCAATTAATCATTCATATCCCTAATAGTTTGAAAAATCTTGTTTATACAGTGGGGTCCAAAAGTCTAGGACCACATGTAAAAAATGCCTTCTGTTTTGCATTTTTGTAATTTAATAATTTTCAGATCTTTATTAGGGGTCTAAGAACCACTCATACTGATTTTCTAATTTTTCTGTTTTAAATTTTAGAGACCCTAAACTTGGCAGAATGGCCCCAAACTTGTACCTCTAGTCAGAAGCACAGACAAATGTCCGTATAATAACTCTTAATAAGCATTGCAGAGATATACGTTTATTTAAACACTTAAACAGTGAGCCACATGTTTCACAAATTGAGCTATATCTGTTAAACGCAACGTCCAAACTTAACAAAAACTGATACACATAGCCCACAGGACATTCTGAGGACGCACACCAAGCCATGCAAAAATAGCACCTATAGGGGGTGCTATAACTGAAAATCTTTAATAACGCTGTAACTATATGATCGGTGAAGTTGGTATAAATCTTCTTTGGTGGAATCTCTTCTCTTTTATTAAATAATATGCAAGCATATTGCACCAATCAACATATAATTGTTTTTGTACAACAGAAGCAGTTGTATGTCTTATCAGTGTACAAAACATCTTTTGAGCTGATAATATATTTATTAAAGTGGTCATATGATGCCATTTTAAAAGTTAATTATTTTGTTTATTAGGTGTAATATAATAGGTTAACATGCATTAATGCTTTAGAAACATTATTTTTTCACATACTGTACATTATAAAAATGTCTGATATGTGCTGATTTCTACAAAGCCCCTCCTTCTGAAAAGCCCAGAGTCATCTGATTGGCCAGCTGACCCAGTACGTTGTAATTGGCTGAACACCTCAAGTGTGTGTCAGAAATGTAGCTCCCCTTAGCATAACCACGAGCTTCAGCTTCAGAGGCTTCTAAAGCAACTGTAAACACAAACAGTTAATAATGTTGTTAATGTATCAGTTCGAGCCAGAGTACGATTCTGAAAATGCACCTTTGTGTTATGTATAGCATGAGCAAAATATTTCACAGTGAAATTGTTTTTATTTTGTAACACTCTTACCTAAAGATATGATGTTATAACGGTATAATTTGTCTTCTTCATTGTAACAACTTTATGTCCTGAAGTGACAACATAAAATACAATTAAAAAACATACTGAAGTGTATATTTATAATTTATTTAGGTGTGTATAGCCAGCGTTGTATTCTAGCAGGTTCAGGAAGAGGTCCTCCGTAAAATGTGCTGTACACAAGCAAACCTTTGGGCTGTCCTGCTCAGGAACACAGCATCTCTGCCACAGCACTACAATTAACTAAAGCATTGTCTTCTTTTTGCGTATGCCCATATACTATGCAAATATTTCACATTGTGACATAGACGTTTTAAAAGTAATATCTGGACTTTGATCGAGGTGTTTTAGGCAGATCTGTAGCAGTGCTCTATGTTAGATAGAATAAATCCCTTTGTGGGAGATTAGGAGCTTTGTAACTTTTCAGATCATGTACATGCACAAACAGATACATTGGGTCCTGACCAAGAGTCAGTATCCGATGAGTTGTGAGTGAGAATGTGTTGACTTATATCAAGACAGGAGGCTGTCATCTCACCTTGCATTATCTAAACAGTTTAGTTCGGCATCCCCATCCTTTGATGCGCAGATGAAGAGGCACTGGGATAAGTCATTCTCCCATCAGGAGTTAGGATGAGGTGGCCTTTCCCTTGGAGCTAAGATATACTAATCCTCTGCTTTGGTGCTAAATGTGTCTGCTTCTTTAGACTTGGTGAAATCCCTTCGGTCCTGGTTCCCCATGAATAGGAAAATCAATAAAAACGTAACTTTTATTTACTGTGACGTGCCTCTCATGAGACAGGTCCATGACATTTACAAAATTATTAACCTGCATAGCTTAATGTTATAGGCTAGTGGGCAGAAAACTGTTCATGCAATCCAGGTTTGAGTTTAATCTAGCAGAAAGGGATGATAAAGGATGACTTTACCTGATATGAAGTGAGCACTACAAACACAAGCCTTTTTGATCGTAGCATTGTCCCAGTCTGCCCGTTTAATATCTTGCAGCCACAGATGTCATCTATTGTTTTTTTTTTTAAATGGATGAGATCCTGCAGGAATCCTGAAAAACTTGACTCCACAACTGGTGTGATTTTCACAGTTCATGTAGCAACAAGTAGGCTTTTTTTTCTTGATGAGAAATTCTCTGGTTAACACACAATTCAGTGGGATGGAGTGAACTTTCTGACCACGACATGCGCACTGCGAATTTTTTCCGTGAACTGTGAAGGGGTCTATAGCCGGCTGTGGGGCAGGACTTTGATGTAATCGTAATGCTAAACACCTGCAGAGAATTAAAATAGTTGTTTTGTTCACTGGCTTCTCGCTCTTAAGTTACCCTTTTGGGTCCTCTGTTATCTTTGTTATCATTTGTTTGCTTTATGTATTAGTTTAGTTTGGGGATTTATGTTTACAGGCCTGTATGTTATGTTGGAATGTGTCTTTATTACTTTGTGCTTTTGGTAATTATGTAGACTATTCTCCATTTACTTTGCTGTTCCGTAGCGGCGCTCTCCTCATTTAATTATTATGTTCTCGTTGCCTCCATCATTTGTTGCGGCTCTGAGCCGGTCGTGACAAATATGGGGGCTTGTCCGTCCGTTGTAATTGAGAACACTGGATTTTTTTACATTTTATGTTCTTATTAAATTAGTAACGCAGAAAGTGTCCTTCTTCTTTTACAGTGTAGATCATGTTGGATATGTCATGATTACAGCAGGACTACACAAGTGTAAGTCTACACAAATACACACACACACACACCTTTTATTGCTTTGTTGCTCTAAATGTTCTTTCCTCTTATGCTTCCTCTTGTGTTCAGATTCCTGTAATCTCACACTGGATCCAAACACAGTAAACGTTCATCTCTGTCTGTCTAAAAAGAACAGAAAGGTGACACGCTTGGAGGAGCAGCAGTCATATCCTGATCACCCAGAGAGATTTGATTACTTTCCTCAGGTTGTGTGTAGAGAGAGTCTGTCAGGACGCTGCTACTGGGAGGCTGAATGGAGCGGGTGGAGGGGGGCTGTTATATCAGTGGCACATAAAGAAATGAGCAGGAAAGGAGGAAGTGACGATTGTAGGTTTGGATTCAATGAAAAGTCCTGGAGCCTTGATTGTTCTGGTGACATGTTCACTGTCTGGCACAACAAAAATAGCACTGACATACCGGCCCCATACCCCTCTAAGAGAGTAGGAGTGTATCTGGACTGTCCAGACGGCACTCTGTCCTTCTACAGCATCTCTAAAACACACACACTCACACACATATACACATTTCACTCCACATTCACTGAACCCTTCTGTGCTGGATTTAGGGTTTTTATTGACTCCTCACTGTCTCTTGTGTAAGTTTCTTCAAACATTGTTAATCTGAAATTACTGATGAAAAGGGTTGCTACCAACGTTTCATTTATTTAATCAACAATAAAGACAACATGTAAATGAGAAACATGATGAAAATTAAACATTTGAATACAATAAAAAAACACGACAATGTTTTTGAAGAAAAATAAAAAAGTATGGTTGTTTGTTAGAATCCGTTCAATAAAAGAAATTGACCTGACTGAATTGAAAGAACACAAGTAAGCTGAACAAATTTACCTATTCATAATATATGAGATTATTCAGATATACACATTTCAAATCAAATCTGCACAAAAGGTTACAAATTCACACATAAACTTGAACTGTTGCATTAACTACTAGTAATTCACTACATTCTTTTACAGTAGTGTACGCCTAATGTTGTTGCAAGACAGTGTTGATTTGTTTTTATTTTATTTTAGTGGTTATTTTGATTTTTAACATTTCTGAATAACTATTTTAATTCTGAACTTTCTCAGAATAAAATGTTCTTTTGATGATTTTTTCCATTTTTATTTTGAGTACAAAAATATTGACTGAATTTAAGCAAATCAGCATTTTTCTTTTTGTTCATATAATGCTTTTTGTGTAACCCCAAATGTTTTTATTACCTCTTTATCACCTTTTTATTAAGGACATTTTCGTCACTAATAAAACAATTTGTGGCAGGAATTATGCTTCATACTTTATACACTGTGTTATCCAGATTTAATGTTTCAGTCCCACTTTACATTAGGTGGCCTTAACTACTATGTACTAACATCAAACAATAAGTACAATTTACTTATGGGTAAGTTTAAGGGTAAAGTTAGGGACAGGTGTGGTGGTATGGGTAAGTTTAAGGGTAGGGTTAGGGACAGGTGTGGTGGTATGGGTAAGTGTAAGGGTAAAGTTAGTGACAGGTGTGTTGGTATGGGTAAGTTTAAGGGTAAAGTTAGTGACAGGTGTGGTGGTATGGGTAAGTTTAAGGGTAAAGTTAGTGACAGGTGTGGTGGTATGGATAAGTTTAAGGGTAAAGTTAGGGACAGGTGTGGTGGTATGAGTAAGTTTAAGAGTAAAGTTAGGGACAGGTGTGGTGGTATGGGTAAGTTTAAGGGTAAAGTTAGGGACAGGTGTGGTGGTATGGGTAAATTTAAGGGTAAAGTTAGGGACAGGTGTGGTGGTATGGGTAAGTTTAAGGGTAAAGTTAGGGACAGGTGTGGTGGTACGGGTAAGTTTAAGGGTAAAGTTAGGGACAGGTGTGGTGGTACGGGTAAGTTTAAGGGTAAAGTTATGGACAGGTTTGGTGGTATGGGTAAGTTTAAGGGTAAAGTTAGGGACAGGTGTGGTGGTATGGGTAAGTTTAAGGGTAAAGTTAGGGACAGGTGTGGTGGTATGGGTAAGTCTAAGGGTAAAGTTAGGGACAGGTGTGGTGGTATGGGTAAGTTTAAGGGTAAAGTTAGGGACAGGTGTGGTGGTATGGGTAAGTCTAAGGGTAAAGTTAGGGACAGGTGTGGTGGTATGGGTAAGTCTTAGGGTAAAGTTAGGGACAGGTGTGGTGGTACGGGTAAGTTTAAGGGTAAAGTTAGGGACAGGTGTGGTGGTACGGGTAAGTTTAAGGGTAAAGTTAGGGACAGGTGTGGTGGTATGGGTAAGTTTAAGGGTAAAGTTATGGACAGGTGTGGTGGTATGGGTAAGTTTAAGGGTAAAGTTAGGGACAGGTGTGGTGGTATGGGTAAGTCTAAGGGTAAAGTTAGGGACAGGTTTGGTGGTATGGGTAAGTCTTAGGGTAAAGTTAGGGACAGGTGTGTTGGTATGGGTAAGTTTAACGATAAAGTTAGGGACAGGTGTGGTGGTAAAATAGCACTGACCTACCTGTCCTTCTACAGCATCTCTAAAACACACACACTCACACACTTATACACATTTCACTCCACATTCACTGAACCCCTCTGTGCTGGATTTAAGATTTTTATTGACTCCTCACTGTCTCTTGTGTAAGTTTCTCCAAACACTGTTAATCTTGTCAATGAAATTACTGATGAAAACATTTATTTATTTTTTATTTCATCAACAATAAAGACAACATGTAAATGAGAAACATGATGACAATTAAACATTTTAAATAAAACAATAAAATAAAATAAAAATTGAAGAAAAAGAAAAAGTATATGGTTGTTTCTTATGATCCATTCAATAAACGAAATTGACCTGATTGAATTGAATGAATGTAAGCTCCACCCACTGGCCCAACGGCGGAATCCAGCAGCTGGTTGAAGGACTTCTGCGTGTATGTATTTTTGGGCGCTTCTGGAAAAATCACTTTAAGTTATTAAAATGTGAGGATCCAATTTTACAATCTGACTCCATGAATGATTTAATTTGACTCCAATTTTATGTGACTTCGTTAAATTTGTTACGTTTATGAATTAATGGCTGATCAAAGGATTAGTTGTGATTTAATTTAGATCGTTGATCTTTCTTAGTACCTCTTATTTTAAAATATTCGTTCCACCATGGGACCCGGAGTCGCACAGAGGCTAAGCGTCGCGATTCGCTAGCTCACAGGCACAAATTAGCCAGTTCTGATATTACAGAGGATTGCAGAGTGAACTATTTTACCTTTAAGTGGTCGCACATGCTTACTTATAACAAAAAGTGTAATTTTATTAATAGTCACGAAAGCTGCAACTTGTTAATAACAGTGACAGTCAGAAATCGGATTTTCCCAATGCTGTGCTCCATGCTCCAGTCATTACGTCCTCGGTTTGATATGCCCTGACAGGATGATTTGCGGAAACTCCTACTTACTCTGCATGCGTCACTACTAGAATAATGATTTCAGAAAGATACAGAATAAATCATGATTAACATTTATTTTAGCCAGGCAGAACATTACAATAAAAATAATCAAACCAGAATTCGTGGTACACAACTGATCAGCATACAATATAAAACACAATTACAAAATAATATGAAAAGAGTTTCAAAGAGTCATAGGCCTACCTGGCAAGAGAGACAGTGTGGGAACTTCTGATTACAGATGCTTCCCTGAGTGGTTTGCCAATTCCCTTTAAATATTCAAATAGTACAAAAGAACAATAAACATTTAGCACCCAAATATTTATGCGGCTTTTGGTTGAACTTTTCTCGTGCCCAAATGGTCATGCCTAGCTTTGGGGGATGACAGCAAATGTTTATCAAAAGATCTTTATGAGCATCTCCTACACCAGGGGAACAAGCTTTTAAAATTGTGCCAGGTGGGGTCTTGTTTTCTCTTGTAGATCTCCTATTCAGATGATTGAAGTTTTATTGTCTTATTGCAGATTAGATTTCTTGAGTTCATGCTCAGGTGAAATCCATTCTTACACGAAGTAAACTGAACTAACTTACCTATTCCTAATGTATGAGATTATTCAGATATACACATTTCAAATCAAATTTGCACAAAAGGTCACAAATGCTCACATAAACTTGAACTGTTACATTAACTACAGGTAATGTAGTAATGTAGTAATTCACTACATTATTTTTCAATAGTGTACTCTTAATGTTGTTGCAAGAGCTTACGTTTTCACAAGGACAGTGTTGATGTGTTTTTATTTTATTTTAGTTGTTGTTATTTTGTTTTTTAACATTTCTGAATAATTATTTTAATTCTAAACTTTCTCAGAATAAAATGTTATTTTGATTGAAATTAGATACCATTTTTATTTTGAGTACAAAGTGAATGAATATGACAGTTGGATCATTGTTGGATCATCCAACAATCGGAACATGGTTGTAGAATCATTCAGACAGTAGATACATTTGTATCAGAGTATTTTTTGTAGCAGCATGAAAGCAACATTTCATCGAAGTCCAGGATGTCTGTACCTTCCAGTTTATTTACCAGTTGAAGCACCTGGAATGGAGACATGAATAAACACATATGTGACCTTGGACCACAAAACCAGTCATAAGGGTCAATTTTTTGACTAACTAAGCTTTCCATTGATGTATGGTTTGTTAGGATAGGACAATATTTGGTCAAGATACAGCTATTTGAAAATCTGGAATCTGAAGGTGCAAAAAAAATCAAAATATTGAGAAAATTGCCTTTAAAGCCCTGAAGGCATTTTTAGAGTTGTTTTTTCTGAGTGACACACACAAAAGTAAAGACCATAGACTGTAAAAAAATATGGACGTAGTGTCCATGTTGTCACCCATAGGATTCTGAAGAGCAGTTTTGAAGCGTGAAGTAGGGTTGAGCTGGCCGTTGCCATCTTAGCAGCGCGTCACTCCCGGATAACAGAAAATGGGCAAAGAGGCGGGACGTGGGTGGAGTTGAGGTGACGCGATGACTAACAGACAGCAGATAAATGGCTATCCACCTGTCACTCAAAGTGGCCACGCCCTTAATTATGCAGAACTTTAAGGCTTTATATAATGTAAACGAATGAGCTATAAAAAAAATTCACCCCCCTCACAGTTGTCATGAAGGGCAAAATTTGCTATATAGACCAAAACCACAATTTGTACCAGGCTGTAAACATGTTTTTTTCTGCTGTAAAATTGGGCATTTTAACATGGGGCTCAATGAGATTCTGCTCTCTTCTGGAGCCTGTCTTTAGCGGCCAGTCGATGAATTGCAGTTTAAGTCACTTCCGTATTGGCTTCAAGAGAAACTCCAAAACTATAGCAAGGAGAGTCAAAAGGTAGGTATCGTTTGATAGAACACTTTTTAAAAATTTTGAAAATATAAATTACATTACAATTGGACATTCTCATGCTGAGAAGCCAAATATGTTACATCATTCCACAAGTAATATCTTGTGATCGACACAATGGATTATGTTGCTTTTTTAATTGTAAGAATCTGCTGTAAATGGTGTAAGCAATGTGCCATGATCTATAATCTGTGCAATTGTCATTAAGTTAAAAAACAAATCTACATTTGTTTTCAGTTATCGCATGTGCGCTATTTTTGTTGTAAACTCAGTTTGTGCAGACTCATTAGAGGGTGAAAATAACGCAACAGAAGCATGTTCTGGAGGAGGCATGATCTGAACGTGTAAAGTTGTATGCAAAAAGAATTATTGTGCTAACTACTTGGTTTCAGCTACTATTGGCTCGTAAAGCAAGACACGCAGAGTTCAGATCCAACCCTGATCCAACATGCCTGTCAGTAATTATCAAGTTGTCCTGAAGATTTTAATTAGCTGCTTCATTTGTGTTTGATCAGGGTTAGAGCTGAATTTATAAATAAAAAAGAGAAGATGTCATCATTGCTTCTCTGATATCTTTTGTGAGCACTGGACCAAATAAGTTTGCTGCCAAATACAGTAAATGTTTTCACTGTACCATTTGACTGAACCTGTACTGCAGCTCACCTTTTCCAATGAAGATGAAGTTAATAATTTGGAAGTTTCTAGTCCAGTTTAATATAAATCTTTAGATGCAACAAATTACTCACTGATTAACCATTAAGACCATGTGAATTAAAAGATGAACGTGTTAAACCATAAAAATGTATTAAACTTAATGAGAAGAGATACAAATGAAATGCTTTAAACATTATGAAAGGTAATTACTTTGTGAATGAAAAGTTTATATATAGATGAAAGACTTATTATCTGTAGTGAAATAAATAGGTTAATTTTCTGCATTGCGTACAAATTGAAAAAAATAATTTATGATTATCTGCTGTGAGACTGGTACTAGGAGTTTTGAAAAATGGTCCCAAAGATATTAAACTGTATATGTTTCCATTTATAATATATTTATCTTTCTCTCCATTATGTCTGATCTGTTGCACTATTATTCACCCCCTCACTCTCTTTGGTCCTCTGACTTGAAACGGCTAACTGTACCTCACTTCCGTCTCTCATCAATGAGTGGTACATCATTCAGTGCTATGGCACCAAAACTCTGGAGCTGATTTGGAAGTGTATATTAACCAAATACATGTAAACATGAAATGAAACTCACTGTAGTTTACAGTATGGATTGTTCCGCAGACCATAGAGCAGCTTCACTCCAGAGTCCCCTGGTTTATTCTTACTTAGATTTAGTTGTCTCAGGTGTGATGGGTTTGATCTCAGAGCTGAAGCAAGGGCAACACAATCCTCCTCTGTAATACTGCAGTTAGACAACCTGCATAGAGTTTAAATAAAGAACAATTTCTCAGGTTCACCTGTAAACATGATAGTGAGTGTGTGTGCCTTACATGTTTAACCAGTAACAGATTTAAACAGTTTTAGTAACATCTTTATACAGTATGTGTAAGAACTGACAATTAACAGTCTACCAAAGATGCTCTCCATAGAAATATCCAGGAATATTCTTTTAACAATCTCACTCTGTTGTATCATTATGTTTCACTGACAACCAGCCTCTTTTAAACTGTGGGCTGTTTTATTATGGCGTGTTTTATTATTCCGGTTTGGCGTGTTTTAATCATTCAATGTCAATGTTGCCTCATATGCAACAAACTGTGATGCAATTTGCTTCTCAAATTGATATTAATATTTCTTTATAAAATTACCACAATATCATAATAATATGATAACACACACCATAGCTCCTCCAGTTTACAGAGTGGATTCTGCAGTAGATCAGAGATCTGCTTTACTCCTGAGTGCCCTAGTTCATTTTTACCCAAATTGAGTAATCTAAGGTGTGAGGGGTTTGACATCAGAGCTGAAGCCAGAACAATACAACCTTCTTCTGTAATACTGCATTCTTTCAACCTGCAGAGAAAATCAGAAACACATTATTCCATTGGCATGACTTTCATAATTCCATCATACAGCAAAGGAGATCTGTGTATTTGCAATAGTACTTCAAAGACACTCCTCCTCTTTCTAAAGCCCTGTCCTACTAAAACATTTTAGACTGTTGTAGTTATGTTATTTCACAGGCAAATGTCAAAGGCTTATTGTCACAGTTCACTGCTCATTGGCTTCAGTATTGACTGATGCTTGTTACCAAATAAAAAAAAACAAAAAACTGTAATAACCCCAGGGAGGATTTTGAATAATTGGTTATGCCATTTGGGTTAGTGCTGTAATCGGGCCTTAAAAGTTAGGCTTGACAAGGCCCGAGCCTGACAGAATTCAGTCCAAGGCCGACAGGTACATTTTGATGTCTTTACAGCAAAAGCCGACACACTTCTCCGTCACCGTTTGTTTCACCTTTGCAGGGATGGGTTTTGATGCTGTAACAAATGATGTGATTGTAGGTTGATCCTGGGCACTGGCAGGTGTTGAACAGCTTCGATCAACATTCAACAGCGACAAATTCCCTATCATTTTGCTGTCGTACTTTAACAGAATGTCACATCTTTTGCATTTCACATAACCCACTGGCTCATTATTCTCATTATGCACATGGTCAAAAGTTTTCCACACCTCAGACTTGGCTTTCTTTGCCGGTGCAACCAAAACGTAATCGCCAGAGGCCAGTCTCTGTTTCACCTCCTCAGCATCCATTTTCACGCTAAACGAAACGCATCACCTGACCGCTCATTTACCATGCAACCCGGAGCACAAGCCCAAGCCCGAGCCCGGCCTGGGCCAGTGTAAAATGATAGAAATGAAGACAGAACCCGACCAAACCTGTCGGGTTCGGGGCAAAGATCTTCAGCTCTAATTTGGGTCATCCACCCCCACAGTCTTCCAAGCACTGGTAAACGACATGCTGAGAGACATGGTCAATCAGTTCATTTATGTCTACCCAGATGACATACTGTTTTTTTCTCTGTTGTTCCAGAAACATGTTCAGCATGTCAGAGTGCTTTAGAGGGTGTTAGAGAATGGGCTTTTTTTCAAGGCAGAGAAATGCGTTTTTCATGCATGGTCCCATGAGCTACCTGCATTGCCCTTGTCCCCTGAACTGCCGGCACCGCCCTAGAGGATTCCGGTTATACTAAGACACACTCTCAGTAGCCTCCAGGGCAAACACCCTCCCACCCCTGTGGATATAACCTCCTCCCACCGCGAGGATGCGCCTTCCGGGAGGGCGGGGTACTGTCATGATTTGATTTTTGTTCATGTCTGTTTCTAGATTAGTTCTCACTGTGTTCAGTTCATGTCTCCCTGTGTGTCTGTATTTCTGTCATTCATGTTCATCAATTATCTCATTAGTCATGACAGCTTTGTCTCCTTTCTTTGATTAGTCCCTGTGTTTGGTTCAGTTCAGTTGTCAGTTCTATGTTGTGTTTAGTTGGTTTTTCTGTTCCAGTTTGTGAGTGTTATGTGAAGTTTTGAGTTTGTGAATAAAGACTGCTGCATCTCTGCTGCAACTAACGTGTGACACTTAACTCATTACAGTCTGTCAGATAGTCATTGCTCTGTTTGGGAGGCTGGCAATCCTGGTTGAATTCTAGTACTGCCAACACACAGTGTTTATCCATAGTGTCATTCCTGGTCTCACAATAATTGCAAAGCATGCAAATCATTACGACCAAATCTGGCCTTGAGCTGCCCAAATGCACACTCTATTACCATCCAGGCTCTACAAAGTCTAAGTCCAAAATATTGTTCTTGAGGAGAAGAGCCACCATTTGCATATTCTTTCATCAGGAAAGGCAGTAGAGGGTAGACAGGATCTCCCAAAAGAAAAATGTGCATCGCCTCCTCGTCATCCACAATCTTCTTCTCCAGGGCAGGGATATTTCTGGTCTTAAAATATATATTTAGCTTGGAATTGGTGAAGACACATGCGTCACAAACGCTCCTTAGCTATTTTATGACATCATCCATAAATCTGTAATGTAGTCACATACAGCTTACACATTCAGGGAATATCTACCCTATCCTAATCCATTGATCTTTATATGGCTCCTAAACACTGCATACCATACCATACCATACCATATGCACGTTCAAATCCGGACATTAGCTTATGGTCTTCGGGCACAGTGAAAGGCAGCTTTATGTATTTTGGACCTAGGTGAACAGAAATGTCTCTGCATGTTTGCCTGACAATAACAGACACAGTAGGCTGTGGCTATCCAAAGGCACTGGCAGTTAAGTAATACAGCATGCACGACACCTTTTTAAAGGAATCAAACTGGAGTTCTCATGTTGGTCTGTCCAAGCCATGCCGGGGTTTGTGTCCAGTGCCTCTGCACGGGCCTGGCCCGCCATCCCTTCCCAATGACTGCCCCCCTAGACTTCTGTTGGGGCTTTGGTTTTGTTTGGGCGTCTGGGGCCGCCCATAAAGGGGGGGAACTGTCACAGGGTGTTTTGGTTATGTTTCATGTGTTTAAGTTTGCCATGTTCACTGTCATGTCTTGCCACGCACTTCCTGGTCTTGTCATGTGATGCTGCCATGTGCTCCTTTGTCTTGTGGTCTGTCATGTTCTCATTGGTTTAATCATTGTTCACAGGTGTCTTATCTTGTCCTTAGTCCATGTGTATTTAAGCCCTCATGTTTGCCGTGTGTCTTTGTCGAGTATTGTTCTATGTAACCCTCTGTTGGTGAGTTTTTAAGCCAAGTCTGTGTCAGGTCAAGCTAAGTCTGTTTCAAGTCAAGGTCATCATTTGTTTGGTATCTGTTCACATTGTAAATAAAGCTGCACATGGGTTCACTTCAACTTGCCTCCAGTGGATAAATTTTACAAACACACAGCCTACGACATGGATACGGCGTACACTCAATGCAGAAGTATAGATTGGGCTTAATGTGGGACACACATGGGAAGACAATCACAGGGAACAAATCGTAATTAAAACTGCAAAAAAAAACGACAAAACTATTACAGGAATAAGGAAACTATGAAACAACTTGAAATTTCAAACAAAGCAGTGAACATATAACCGTGATATATCATATATATTTAAGCAACCATGTTTACATTTGTGCTGTTGTACTGAATATCAGCACAACTGTTTGAAAAAAAAAAAGAAAACTGCATGACCAACCAATGCAGAGATTGAAAGTGAAAAAAAACCCCTGGTAAAATTCAAGGACCAGGCCAAATTTACCTTTAAATAATATTATAAAATACACTTACAGTAGTTTCTCCACTTTACAATGTGGGTCTTTCAATAAAGTGGATAGCTGCTTCACTCCTAAATCTCCTGGTTTATTACAGTTCAGATCCAGCTTTCTCAGGTGTGAGGGGTTTGATCTCAGAGCTGAAGCCAGAGCAGCACAGCCTTGTTCTCCTATTCTGCATTTCCAAAGCCTCAATAAAGAAAGAAAATAACCTTTACACTTACATTTTAGCACAGATATTATATAATATGTGGTTACTGTGTGTGATTTGCTTCAAATGGAATAAACCATTTTATATCTTAAGTCTACTTTCAGGAAAAGACTATACTTGCTATAAAAATCAATCAAAAAGAAATACATTTTACACTAACTTTATTTGGAGTTAGACTAACAGAATTAAGAAAAAAGCAGAAATCCAAGTCTTTAATAACTTTATACAGTCATTCAGACAAAACTACACTGTACACTCTAACCAACTCTTAAATACCTGGTCCTTATGAATCATAAATATTGTTTTTTTTTTTCATCATAACTTTCCCACATTTGGCCATTAGTCATTCTTTTATTTTTTCCATATTACTTGGATCATAGGGAGTTTGACACTTTTTTAAGATCAGCCATATTGTCTCAACATAATTTTGAATTTGATCGTACACTGCTGTAGAATATAAGTTGTTCTCGACCACATACAATTGCCGTTAACAGCTCAGTTTCTAATTACCGTATTTTTCTGAATATAAAACAATGAAATACATCTGAAAAAAAAGCTTTTTACTAAAGGTTAATCTTGAAAAATGGGGGTTGTCTTATAATCAGGGTCATCTTATATTCAGAACAATACAGTACTTCAAACCGACAGCTTAGACTGAGTAAATTAGCAATCATTCCGGTGGACCAGTGCCACTTAGCAATCATTCTGGCAGACCAGTGCCACCCTGGCAATGGAACCTCATTCCTACATTAAATGTTTCTTGTGAATGTGATGCCTCCTCTGTGCTGCACAAACAATGGTGTTGTGGTCAATAGTGGTATATAGTATCTCACTTTAGATATAGCTTCTGATATATCACATTGTATCATGCACATGTTGCGGTCCTTTATAATTCCATAAATTGATCTGTGCCATAAATAATCTTGCCTCATCATGCCTTCATGTTAATGGCTGGGTGGTGTTTGTATTATAATTTCTTTTTTTAAAACATTGATAAGGAGACTGCATGTGGAAGGTTAATTGGAGATACCATTAAAATCATGCCACTTGGTGAAGCATAATAGAACTCATTAAATAAGAGCATAATATTAAGCTGTGTTCTTAGTTTTACACTCTTCAACAGCAGTTTGTTTGCGAGTGTGAGCAAACGCACAAGCAGATATATTTCTATTTGAATATGTATTTGATAATACACTCATTATTAATTAACAAAAAATTGCACTCACTTGAGTTTCTCCAGTTTACAGTGTGGATCTTTTAATAAAGCAGATAGCTGCTTCACTCCTGAATCTCCTGGTTTATTACAGCTCAGATCCAGCTTTCTCAGGTGTGAGGGGTTTGATCTCAGAGCTGAAGCCAGAGCAGCACATCCTTTCTCTTTAATACTGCAATTAGATAACCTGCAGCACAATGGAAAAAACATCTCACTCATACAGCCCAAAACACAAAAATGTATTATGAAATTTGAAGTCATTTAGTTTACTAATGACTTAAGGTTCATTAAAGTATCCATTATTAAAGTGATGAAACCTTATTTTTTTACAAAAAAACATTTGTATAATAATATATGTAATTTTGGCAATAGTGGCATCAAACATCTATTCATACATTTTTACAAACCACTGGTTCTATGTAGGGTCATATGTTTGCTGGAGCCTATCCCAGTATCTCACAGGCACCCCAAAGTATTTGGCACACTTTACTTGTTTACATGTTTTTAGTATGTATATATAAAGCTTGTCATTTTTCTCATGTGTATCTCTCATTCACAATTAAAGTATTAAGAGTTTCAGAGGTTTAGTTATACACAGAATACACAGAAAGAGTCATTCTCATCTCCAAGTTTGTTTGTATATGCAAATATTTTTTTTTTATTCTGCAAAAAAAAGAAAAGGAAATGATGAATACTGACTTTAGTTTCTCCAGTTTACATTGTTGGTCCTTCAGTAGAGTAGAGAGCAGCTTTATTCCTGACTCCCCTGGCTCATTGTAGTTAAGATTCAATGCTATCAGGTGTGAGGGGTTTGATCTTAGAGCTGAAATCAGAGCAGCACAATCTTCCTCCCCAATATTGCAGTCATACAGCCTGCAAAAAAACTTGTCACTCCTGAACAATTCTTATCAATCCTTACCAATCCAAATAAATGAATAAGAACAAAGTAATAAATATTAATAAACATTGTTGAAATGTGTGGCTGTATACCTGTGACATGTCAAGTGATTAGAAAATATAATAAATGTGCACTAACATTAATTTCATCAATTTACAATGCTCATCCATCAGTAGAGCAGAGAGTTGCTTCATTCCTGAACATCCTGGTTTATTATAGTTCAGATTGAGTTCTCTCAGGTGTGATGGGTTTGATCTTAGAGCTGAAGCCAGAGCAGTACAGCCTTCCTCTCCAATATTACAGTCCCACAGTCTGCAGAAAGGAGGATAAAAGCTTCAGGGAAAAACAAATAGGATAGTGAGTAGAAAAAGAAGAATGATGAGCATGAGTTGCATGTGTGTTAAGAGTTAGTCATAAATTAAACATGTAACTGTTCACCTGCTGTGGCCTGGCTTCGTATTGATACATTGAAAACAATGTTGTTGATTACCACTGAAAATAATACTTGTAATAATACTTGCAAGGAGTTGAGCAGGCAAGGATATAAATCACAGACTTTATGGAAATCACACAGGAATCAAAAGACGACAATTCAAAAAGAAAAGAAACAACAAAAGCTCAGTAATTAAACTAAGACAATAACCAAGGAAAAATAAGGAACTAAAATACAGGTCTATAAATATGCAGGGATAGTGAGAACTAAACTAGAAACGGTTGAGAACTAGGGGTGTAATGGTACAAGTATACGTACCGAACCGTTTTAGTACAGGACTTCCGGTACGGTGCACATGTGTACCGAATGCAATCTTTAAAAGTTAACAGTGGGCTTGTTTTACGTGCGGAACATGCCTAAAATCAGAGTTCCCACACAAACATATTAAGTATTCTATCCATTTAATCACAAAATTTAAACAATGCCGTTTTGACACTCTTTAATATGACGTGAAAGATCACTGTATAGGCGCGTCAGTTCAAGCGGCAGCACGGTAATGTGCAAGTACCCTGTTTCCTGGGAAAATTCCTCTCTGCCCAGTCTGTAGTGGTTCCATCCCTGTCTAGGCAGGATCTACTGCAGAGATCTTCCATATGTAGCACTGCCCCATGGGTCAGTCCATATGTGCATTTCCATATGCTCCTCCCTATGGGTAGGATATGGCTTCCGTAACATCTCTTTCCATCTAGACTTAAGACTACTTCACCAATGTTATACAACAAATTGTGGCTGAATAGGGTAAAACAGAAAGAAACAGCAGCTATAGACCTTGGAAAGTTCTGTCCTTCCATCCCACCAGGTATGGAGGTCTGTTCGACTTACATGGGGTGCTGGGAAGGGTCAGTGGTTGTGACACTGTCCATAGGGAGCCCATAATGTCAGTATCAACTTAACATTGACTGGACTCGTGTCTCGGTTACTCTTGTAAGCCTCATTCCCTGAAGCCGTTATGTCCCTCCTGCCACAACCCTGTACCACCCCGTATATCTGGGGGAAAGGCTTGGCATGCAGATCTCACTCACCAATCTTCATTGGCCTGTTTTTTTTTCTAACCGGAGGTGATTGGGCTCCCAAGTGAGACCCCATAACGTCAGTATCGATGTAACATCTCTGTTCCCACCTTCAGGGAATGAGGTTTACAAGAGTAACTGAGATGATCCCCTAAATAGATTTGGTGATGGTAATTAAAAATTTAATTTAAGTGCATTCCCCAAGAAACTTGAATTGTGTGTTCTAAAAATGCAGTGATATTAGGATTTTATAACAATCCACAAACATCTCTGTGAAACCCCAAAAACATATAACTTAACATTTGCTTTAAAAAAATGTCACTTTATAAATTCTCATTTATCCGTTTGCAACGACAGAATTGTGTAATCTTTGTTTCTGTTATTCGACAGTGTGACAAAAAACACTTACTGCAGTTTCTCCAGTTTACAGTGTGGATCCTTGAGTACAACAGAAAGAAGCTTCACTCCTGTGTCTCCTGGTTTGTTCCAGTTTAGATCCAGTTCTCGGAGGTGTGAGGGGTTTAATCTCAGAGCTGAAGCCAGAGCAGAACAACCTTCCTCTCTAATTAGGCACCCAGACAGCCTGCAGAGAAAAATAGTCAGTTCTTAGCTATTCGTAATTAGCCTGCTTACAAACAGCCTGTTGTAAAAAACACTCTCTATCACACACACATCAGCAGGGAGAAAAGTAGTGTAGGGGTTCTCACAAGTGGCACCAAAATATTTTTTTGCGTTTTGGTCACACATCATCTAAGGTAGTGGTTCCCAACCTTGGTCATAGAGTACCCTCAACACATTTTGTATGTCTTGTATGACTGTTGGGGTACTCCAGGACCAGAGTTAGGAACCACTGACCTAAGGTTAGTGTGAGTGTCAGATAACTCCTTTTTTTTTCTTTGATTATGAGGGCACCAGCTAAGAGTTTCACCATAACAGTAAAGTACAACCAGAGATTGTTGAACAAATGATTATGCAAATTGAATGGAGTGTGTCACCTGACAGTTAAGGAAGTGCGAAGGTACATCATGAACATCACGACTTCTGAGGTAGTGCAACAGTTTAATGATCATGTGAGCAAAACAGAGTGAGCTTTGATGAGAACTAAACAAATATTTAATTACAATAGTAATTTCTATCTAGAAATGACATCAGAAGTGGAAAAACTGACCAGCAACCGCAACTTTCAGATGCCATCTTTCTTTTTCTAGCTCAACTGTCACCAAATGGAACGCATAGATTTGTGGGATATCAAAGGCAGCAAAGGATACATCTATGCTGCTTTCAAAAATCAATCAGGACGTGGCAGATAAGTGGCGGGAATAGAAGATAACATTGGATTCGGATGTGCCTTGATGACTTCCAACCTTGAAATGTCTTCCAAAGGCAGCATTTTCCAGTTTTTGGCTCAGCCATGAATTAGGCGTGTCAGATATGGAAAACACACAAAAAGCACAGTTCTGGGGTCCTCTAAGACAGGTTTGAGAACCCCTGGGTTAATTTACAAAATAGACAAATGTACCTTAAAAGAAAAATGGAAGTTTGCTCGCCGGAGTTTAACCTTTAACCTCTCTGGGCCAGAGACTCAGATCTTGGTCAATGTGTTTTTGTCTCCCTGCCGTGGCGAATCAGGACGTGCTGTATCTGTTATTGTCTTGCTGTATGAAGACTCTAAACGTAGTGTCTATTAATGGCTCTGTGACGAGGCGGGAGACTTTAATATGGATCCATGTGTAGCTTTATTAAGGAACAATCGTAGTAATACAGGCAGGGGTCAAATACCAGCAATGACAGTGTTCAGGGCAAAGGCCGATCATAAACAGGGACAGGCAAAGGGTTGGGACAGGCGGCAGACAAGGCAGGATAATCCAAAAAACAGGCAGAAGAGTTCGTGGCAGGCAGGAAACACTCACGAGGGTAGCAAAACAGTTAAAGGTCAAAACACGGGAAAAACAATCAACAGGGTAAACGTTCAGTATTGTAAGCCAGGGCAAAACAAGATTTCGAGTGTTTGTGTGCAGCGGCTTAAATAGTCCAGGTAATGGGAAACAGGTGTTGTGAGTAAAGAGCTCGGAAAAGGGATGATGGGAAATGTAGTCCAGCAAGATTAGTACTCAAGTAAGGGAGCCCTCTGGTGGCGATCGGAGGGAGCCACAGAGGCCAAGTTTATGACAGAGCCCCCTCCCTGCGAGCGGCTCCTGAAGCGAGAAGGCGGTCGTCGCCTGGGTCTTCCACGAGGGCGAGGGGCAGGTCTCTCCGGGTGGTTCCTATGGAATTCTTTGATGAGAGACGGGTCCAGTATGTCATCTGCGTTGACCCAGGACCGTTCTTCCGGGCCATACACCTCCCAGTCGACGAGGTATTGTAGAAATCTGCCCCGGCGACTGGAATCCACGAGTTTGTGTACTTGGTAAGCCTCCTCGCCTTCCACGATTAAGGGAGGGTTCTCTGGTCACTGGCCTCATCTAGGTTCTCCTCTCCTCTCCTGCGGGCTTGAGCAAAGAGACATGGAAAGTGGGTGAGATATGGTATTTCTGGGGTAACGCTAAGCAATAAGAAACTGGGGTTATTTGTCTGATGATTCTGAATGGACCCACGTACCTGGGACTGAGCTTTTTACAGGGTAATTGGAGACAAAGGTCCCGGGTTGATAGCCAAACCCATTGACCTGGGTGGTAATCTGGATGTGAGCGACAGTGGCGGTCAGCCTGTTCCTTCTGTCGCCGTACTGCCCTCTGGAGGTGAACGTGAGCCTCGTTCCAGACAGCCTCACTCCGTTGAAGCCAATGATCCACGGCTGGAAGATCAGAGGGTTCTCCTGACAATGGGAACAGTGGGGGCTGGTATCCGAGTATGCACCTGAAGGGTTCAAACTGACGGGAAAGAGCATCGGCCTTGGTGTTCTTGGAGCCGGGTCTGTAGGTAACGGTAAATTGGAATCTGGTGAAGAACAGGGCCCATCTGGCCTGCCGGGGGTTACTCCAAATTCCAGTGGTCAGTTAGGACTATGAATGGGTGTTTACTTCCCTCCAACCAGTGCCGCCATTGTTCCATCGTTTCATGGCCAGTAGCTCGCGATCTCCCACATCGTAGTTCTGTTCGGTGGGTGTGAGTTTGCGTGAATAGTAAGCACAGGGGAACAGCTTGGGTGGATTGCCCTGACATTGGGAGAGAATCGCTCCTAAACCTGTGTTAGAAGCGTCCACCTCGACCAGAAATTCTCGTTTGGGATCTGGATGATGTAGAATGGGAGCCATTGTGAACATTTCCTTCAGCTTACGAAAGGCCTCCCTCGACGTGGTTGACCAGACCAATTTTGTGTTCCCTTTCTTGAGCATAGAGGTGAGAGGCGATGCAGTTATACTGAAGTCCCTGATGAAACGTCTGTAGAAGTTTGCGAAGCGTTGCAGTTCTTTTAGAGTGGTGGGTAATGGCCAGTTTATTACTGCTTGGACCTTGGTGTCATCCATAGCGACCCCTTCAGGGCTGATTATGTAACCCAGGAAGGATGTGATGGTCTAGTGAAACTCACATTTCTCAGCCTTGGCATAGAGTTGGTTGTTAATGAGTCTTTGGAGGACAGAGCGGACATGACGGACATGATCGGGGGAGGTGTCTGAATAAATGAGGATGTCGTCAATGTATACGATGACCCACTTGTTGAGCATATCCCGGAAGACGTCGTTGATGAAGGCCTGGAAGACGGACAGACTATTGACTAGCCTGAATGGCAAGACCCGGTATTCATAGTGTCCCGTAGTGGTAGAAAAGGCGGTCTTCCGTTCGTCTCCCTCTCGGATGCGGATCAAGTTGTAAGCACTTCGAAGGTCTAACTTGGTAAAGTATTTGGCCGTGCGAAGTTGTTCTAAGGCAGCAGGTACCAATGGCAGTGGGTAACGAAACTTTACCATGATCTCGTTGAGGCCCCGGTAGTCAATGCAGGGTCTTAGACCTACGTCCTTCTTTTTCACAAAGAAGAAACCAGCAGATGCAGGAGACGTGGAGGGCTGAATGAATCCCTTGGCCAGTTCCTCCTCGATGTAATTTCTCATAGCCTCAGACTCAGGTTGGGAAAGGGGGAAAATGTGACCCCTAGGGGGCGTTGTACCTGGGATGAGGTCAATGGCACAGTCGCTGGGGCGATGTGAAGGTAGCTGGGCTGCCTTGGATTTACTGAAAGCTTCAGTGAGATCTTGATATTCAACTGATAGCTGGCTGGTGGCAGGTGGATGGCTGGGTGAATTCGACAGGCCAGGGGTCTGTAGACAGTTACGATGACAATGGGCAGACAACCAAATCACTCATTGGTCTGACCATGAAATCTGGGGGTTATGGTGCCGTAGCCATGGTAGTCCGAGAATAATGGGGTTCTGAGGTGACTTGATAATTAAGAAACGAAAGAGTTCGGTGTGCAAAGCCCCAATTTGAAGAGACACGTCATCAGTGGTGTAGTGAATCTGTTCTGTGTCTTAGCGAAATCAACATCCATGAAATTACCAGCTGCCCCAGAGTCGATCATGGCTTGAACATTCACTGGCTTATTCTTTACTTTGAGTTTGGCTGGAATTTCAATAATGAGAGAGGGAGGTAGGGAACTCACCGTAGTACCGTTTCTGCTTGTGGGTCGCATGGGACATGAAGCTCTCAGATGGCCGGGTTGACCACAATAAAGGCACAGATGGTGCTGAATACGTCTGTCTCTCTCCTCAGAAGACAGGTGAGTGGTGCCGATTTGCATGGGTTCGGAGTTGGTCATAGGTGGACTAGGAACAGGAGATGACGAGGCATTTCTCAGGTGACGTCGTGAGTGGATTAAGTTGTCGAGGTGGATTGCCAGATCAATGAAACCGTTCAGAGTTTTCCCCTCATCACGACAAGCCAGTTCAGACTGAAGGTCCATGTTCAAACCCTTGCGAAACAGTAGTTTCAGCGTGTCTGGTGAAGTCTTCTGTGACAAGGCGGGAGACTCGTTGGGATCCATGTGCAGCTTTATTAAGGAACAATTGTAGTAAACCAATTGGGAAAAACAATCAACAGGGTAAACACTCAGTAGTGTAAGCCGGGGCAAAACAAGATTTCCCAATGAGTGTTTGTGTGCAGCGGCTTAAATAGTCCAGGTAATGGGAAACAGGTGTTGTGAGTAATGAGCTCGGAAAAGGGATGATGGGAAATGTAGTCCAGCAAGATTAGTACTCAGGTGAGGGAGCCCTCTGGTGGCGATCGGAGGGAGCCACAGAGGCCAAGTTTGTGACAGGCTCGTTCCTCAAAGACTGGGTCGAACATAGTTCCATCTGTTGTTAATTGTTGCTGCCTCACAAGCTGTAGACTCAAAGCATGAAATCTGTTGCTGTCTCTTACTTTACAGTCTGGAGACCCATAATTTGGAGTGTCTGTTACTGTCTCACCAGACAGAAGACTCAGAACAAGGAGTGTCTCTTGAAAGGGTACATTTATCCCTTTCCAATGAGGAGGAGATTGCAATTTGGCAGTTCTCCATTCCAGTGCTGTGATTGGCTGCTGCCATTCAAGGGGCACACACAGTGGTCCACCCTTCTTTTTCCTGTGGAACTCATTTGCATAATCTAAAGCACACAGTTAGAACAGTGTCTTTAAAATTTTACCAATGCATTACTCTCTTCCCAAACCACTACCAGAATACATGTAGGGACTCTGTATCAGGGAACCAGGTCTATTTAGCTCAAATGAATTAATTAATTCATAGGGCATTTTGAAAGTCTATTTTACGACCAAGCAAATGACTCGTCCAGCGTTCATCTATCAACTCTGCAGCGGATATTAATATCCACACAATAGTGAAACTGTCAGGACACAGACGGAGGCAGAGAGACAAGTGAGGTGAGTGTGGTTTATTTAACAGAGACACGAATACAGGCAAACAAGGGATGCAGGAATGATGAGAACTAGCACTTCAAAGTCACTTAGCTGGGTTATCTTGAGAAAGGTAGCTGGATGATGGAGAACACAAGGAGACAAGGAACTGGAGTCGAGGAAAGCGTAGGAAGGAGTCGATGGGGATCTCTGGTGAGTAGCAAGTAAGGAGTCCAGGTACGTGTAACAAGACCAGACAGTGAAGTGCAGGGAGAGTGTGCTTCTTACAGTGTCTGTGATGATGAGGTGCAGGTGCAGGTGATCAGTACTCTGGGGATTGTGAATGAGTGGGCAGAGCATGGAGATTTGGTGACGATGCCTGTGCGTTGGTGGGTGTTGGCTGTGACTCTGTGACAGAAACACTATTTAACAGCTAGGTAACTTAGATCAGCAGTTTAAGACATTACATTCATAAGCACATAACACAAGAACACAAATGAAACTTTATTGATTACTCTAACACGTAAAACTAATTTCTAACACAAACACACACACACACGCTCACACGCGTTGCAGAAAGGAAGAAAGTGAGGAAAGAATGAGTTTTAAGAGAGTGAAATGATGAAATCCCAAGTTTCTAGCAATATATATATTTATAACACATGACCTGAATGAACCACTGATCATTAATTTAACCCTCCTATCAGTATCAAGTGGGTCTTGGTCTGCCTTGAACGTCTGATCGTCTATCTCTCCTTTAGACTGACTGAACTGCACTCAATTTCAACTGATTTCTTTGTACGTGTTCTGGATTTAAACTCAAATTTGTTTGCCCATCCTCCTGGATGGATTGACCAATTGGGAATCATCTTTGGTTCAGAGGTGACTGTTGTTGATTTGTTGAGTTGTGTTTTGTGTGGAATTATGCCCGAACAAATCATCTGGAAGATTAATTTGTGTCTGATGCGTCCACAATTCCTACATACATTTGCCTATGCTCTGCAATCATGATGGGAAAAGATTGGATGCATGCATTTATTTGCATGTTAACAGCTCAATTTGTGTAAGATGTTGCACTACATATAGCTGTCATTGAGAATACTTATTTCTCATAATAAGTATAAAATGTATGTGTTTTAGTTCTATTTTATGGTTTCCAGAGATAGTTATGAATATTTTTTGGATGGATTCTTGTGGCCTCTCTTTGTTTCAGTCACCACTGCTGCATCCAAAGTGTCCCAAGGAGTTTTCTATGGCGACCAAAACCTTAGGAATTAGTCTCAAGAAGGGTGAAGGGCAGAAGTTGTCTGTGGACCAATGAGAAGTTCTGCAGTTCCCAGGCTTGATACTAAGGGCCTTCTTGCCCTGTAAGAGGTGTCTGTCAATTGTCCTAGCATCCTCATCTGATGGTGCTGGACATTTGTTTGTGCTAGTCCACCAAGATCCAGTTACAATGCAGTCAGGGGCCATGCCATAAAACTTGGCCCTGGAATGTGCTGTTACTACATGTAATTGGAACGGACCAATGGTACTTTGGAGGTTTTTACCAGCCGGAGCAAACTTTTCTGAAAAGGTTTCTTCGGCAAGCTGTTTTGAACTCCAGAAACACATCTCCAAACAAACTTCGTTTTGGTCTGAATTTGTTCAAAATAATGTCACACCAGTTTGATTTGGCTTGAAGTATATCAGGGCCTTAATTACAGCTCACTTATTTTAAACAGAGCTTAACAGGTGCATAAGCAATCTTTCACCATTGTGACTTGCGTGGGCTTCTGAGTTCAATATGGATGGAATAAGATGTTCCAATAACAGTCTGTGGTGCCTGTCTTGGTGTTGATGAGGCCATGTCCTGAGTACTCCAACTGTGCAACTAGCACGGCTGGTAGGATTGGAGCTCCCCGTATCCTCAGTCTGATCTCATCAGTTTTTTTTTTTTTGCCTTCACCTGATTGTCTGCGTTCTTTTGTTCTTACTGTGCATGTCCTGTATTGTGTGAGTTTTGGTTTGCTAAACAGGCACCATGTGTAACTGAGCCCTTCTTTTCTCTGGTTGTACTGGTTCTACAGTTTACCTGGCTCTGCCCGGATTCAGCTGTTGTCCTCACTGCACTCTTAGAGTTTTTTTTAACCTCACAATTGAGTCCTCATTTTTTTTAAACTTGAGAGCTAACTCTAATAGTGGCAACAAAAAAAAATTCAATCTTTCAGAAAATAGGTTTCATTTACTACTCCAAGGAGAAGCCTGACAGTTAATGTTAAGTTTTTATATAACCTAGGCAGGAAGAGGACTTAAGTTTAGTTTTTGGATTGAACTTCTGTTTTGACATTCAACAGTACAATCAACAGTACAATCAACATGGGAAAATCTCAGAGTAAAACAAGCAGCTGTGAAAAATATGATACACCGGTGTTTTGCCAGATGAGAAGTTTATCTATGTATCATCTTTTTACTCTTTTAATTAATTTTATAACTGTATAATCTTTATATCTCTTTTAATTCCTTTTATAACTGTTTTAAATTTATTTTACTTTATTTTATGATTATTTTAATTCTTTTTCTGTGTAAAGCACTTTGAGTTACCATAGTGTATGAAATGTGCTATATAAATAAACTTAACTTGCCTTGCCTTGCCTAATGAGTAATACAGTTTATGTACTGTTTCCAATAAGTTATTACCTGTACAGTGCAATAGTTCAAGTTTCACATTAAAAGTTAACATGTTTGATGCAGTGTCTTAAAAGCTTCATTAACGGCATAACGGCTTTCGTTTTTGTTTGGGTGTTTACATCTTATAAATAATGTCAAACAAATCTTTAAAAAATTATTATTTAACACCTTTATATATTTTTTTCTCTAAATTAGGGCCATACATCCAAAAGTGGTATGTTCATGTAAACTGAGACCAGTAAAACTTATTGTGACTGCTATGAGAAATCTTACTTTAATGTCTCCAGTTTACATTGAGGATTCTTCAGTCCAGTAGAGAGGTGCTTCTGTCCTGAATCTTCTAGGTTGTTGTTACTCAAGTTCAGCTCTCTCAGACTTGCAGAGTTCGAGCTGAGAGCTGAGGCCAGTGCCAAACAACTTTTTTCTGTCAGACCACAGTTACTCAGACTAGGAAAAAAAAACATGTATTAACGTTAAATATGTAAGCAGCACAAAATTGTGTAAATTCTTTTAAATACACTATATAACTAAACAAAACGTCTTGGGTTACGACTGTAACCCTTGTTCCCCGAGAAGGGAACGAGACACTGTGTCGTGGTGACGACACTTTGGGAACGCCCTCAGCGTAGCGTGTCTGAAGCATGAATGAAATCTATTCCAATCCTGATTGGTGCCACGTTATGATTAGCTTTGCGATGAAGCAAGCGCTCTGCCCGTGATAGGTGTGGTGACGAGACACAGTGTCTCGTTCCCTTCTCGGGGAACAAGGGTTACAGTCGAGATGTTCCCCTTCGAGTGAACTCGCACTGTGTCGTGGTGACGACACTTTGGGAACGATATACCCACTATGCCACACCGTAATCACGCCCGCCCTAGTGTCTAGCTGGAAGCCCAGGCACACTTAGGACGCGAGCACTCTGGCGCCAGGCGTCACAGGGAGTTGCAGACTGTAGAATCTTATGAAGGTCTGCGGGGTGGAAGCGAGACTCCAGAAAGGAGGGCCACCGAGGAGGCCATGCCCCTGGTGGAATGAGCCCTCACAGCCATAAGTGAAGGCAAATTGCGCACCTGATAAGCCGTGGCTATTGCCTGGAAAATCCAATTACTGATTGTTTGTTTTGATGCAGGCAGCCCTTTCTTCGGTGAGCCAAAGCACACCAACAACTGGTCTGACTTCCTCCACTGTGAAGACTTCTCCAGGTAAACTCTTAAAGCTCTGACCGGGCAGAGCAGGTGAAGTCTCCCTTCTTCCGCCGTCACGTGAGGTTGGGATGGAAAGCCTGAAGAACCACTGACCGTGCCACATTAGATGGCACCTTGGGCACATAGCCCGGCCTTGGATGTAAGATGGTCTTCACTCCGCCAGGGGCAAACTCCAGGCAAGTCGGCATAATCGCCAAGGTAAGTGACTGCAAGGAGAAAAGCCACCTTAAGGGTCAGATTCTTTGCCTCAGCCAACTCCAGTGGCTTAAAGGGGGCCTCAGACAGCCCTTCAAGTACCACCGCTAGGTCCCAGGTCCCAGTCGCAGGCCTCATCCTCAGAGCCCCACGGAGGAACCGTAAAACCAGATGGTGCTTCCCCAAAGGCCCATCACCTACAGGCAAGTGGAAAGCCCCAATGGCAGCCACATACACCTTAAGCGTGGACGGGGTAAGACCGGCGGAGAAACGATCTTGGAGGAACTCCAGCACTGAAGCCACTGGGCAGTTAACTGGGTCCACCTCACGCGCTCTACACCAAGTGGAAAACACATTCCACTTCAGGCTGTACAGTCTCCTGGTGGAATGAGCCTTGGAGCTGAGTAAGGTCTTGACAACACCTGCTGACAGGCCAGCCTCTAGGTACCAAGCCCCCTCAGGGGCCAGACCCAGAGGTTCCACAACTCTGGCCGGGGGTGGAATATCATGCCCCCTGCCTGAGACAGCAGATCCCTCCTCAGAGGGACCTGACATGGGAGGCCGTCTAGCAGTGCTACAATGTCAGAGAACCATACCCGGGTCGGCCAGCAGGGTGCTACTAGAAGTAGGCTGATCCCTTCTCGGCGGACACGCTCCAAGACACCCAGGAGCAGAGCAATCGGGGGAAATGCGTACAGACACAGCCTCGGCCACGTCTTTGTCATGGCGTCCAGCCCCAGCGGAGCTGGATGCCTGAGAGAGAACCACAGTGGGCAGTGGGACGTCTCTTGAGACGTGAACAGATCCACTTCCACTGGGCCGAATCTCACGTACATGACCTCCACCACCTCTGGGTCAACTGCACCTCTGTCTGCTCCCTGGTTTTGGTCCCCAGGGATTGCATTGCTCTGAGAGACGACAGTTTCCCCTGGGACCACAGGAGGATCTGATGTGTCAGTCTGCATAGAGGGGGCGTGACCTCAGACCCTCCTGATGATTCAGATACGAAACCACAGACGTATTGTCTGTTCGTATCAGGACATGGTGGTCACGGAGGTCCGGGAAAAAGCTCCTCAGAGCTTTGTAGACCGCCAGCATTTCCAGGCAGTTGATGTGCCAGGAGGAATGCCGGGTCTCCCACAGACCTCTCGCAAATTGGCCGTCCATGACCGTGCCCCAACCAGTGAGGGAGGCATCTGTTGAAACGGTTTTCCGGCAACATGATGCTCCCAGCACTGGCCCCTGGGACAAGAAACAAGGTTTCTTCCATATGACGAGGGAACGAAGGCATCTGCGCATTACCCTAATCATACGGAACAGATTTCCCCTTGGGGAAAACCCCTTGGCTCTCAGCCACCACTGTAGGGGTCTCATGTGTAGCAGGCCAAAAGGTATTATGTTGGACGCTGCTGCCATGAGCGCCAGCAGTCTCTGGAACTGCTTGACTGTGAGGCTGCGGCCTAGCTTCACTTTGGAGACATTCGGCCGCATCGCCGTCGAGTCCCATATGACTCCCAGGAACATCGTCCTCTGGGAAGGCGTCAACACACTCTTCTTTGTGTCGAGTCTCAACACCAAGCACCTGATATGGGCCAGAACGACATCTCAATGCCGAACTGCCATCTTGCACGACTCGGCTAATATGAGCCAGTCGATATAATTGAGTACACAGATGCCCTGGAGTCTCAGCGGAGCCAGCGCTGCATCCATGCACTTGGTGAAGGTGCAAGGGGAAAGAACTAGGCAGAAGGGAAGAACCCGATATTGGAACGCTTCGCTCCCGAAAGCGAACCTCAGGAACTTCCTGTGACATGGAAGGATGGAAATATGGAAGTATGCGTCTTTCAGATCTATCGTGACGAACCTGTCGTTGAACTGGATCTGACTCACGAGGGCTGGAATTGTGAGCATCTTGAACCTGAATCTCCTCAGAGAACGATTCAAGTGCCTGAGATCTATTATTGGACGCAACCCCCCATCCTTCTTGGAAACTATGAAGTACCGGCTGTAGAACCCGTACTCCCTGTCCAGCAGAGGAATACGTTCTATGGCCTCTTTGACCAAAAGGGATTGTACTTCCTGTTCCATAACCCAAACCTGCTCTGGGCCGACCACCCCATTGAACTTTGGTGGAGGGGAGCTGAACTGCAGTCTGTAACCCAGCTCTACAGTACGCAGGGCCCATGCAGATATATTTGGAAGGCATGACCATGCACCGAGATAATCTGCTAAGGGAACCAGCCTCTCAAGGCTGGCCTCAGGAACCAACCGAGCCTTGTCCCTGACCCCCTGAAGCGGCTGAACGGCAGGGAGCAGTCGAAAATGATTTTCGGTGTGCGGACGTGTTCGCCGACCAGCTGCAGGTCTTTCTAGAGGCTGCTAGAGTGGTGTGCGTACGCGGGAAATCAGTGTGGCCCGAGGTGCACTGGACGGCAGGAACGCAGCACTGATTTCCCAAGAGTTCCAGGGGGGACAGCTCTCGGTGGTCCGGCCGAAGCTAGGACCGCTTGCTGGAAGCCTTCTTCACCCTAAGGACGGTCCTCAGATCGACCTTCGGCTCAGAAGTCTTCCCGCGAGAGCACTGCCTCCTTTGCCAAGCTCCCTTGGGAGGGGCGTGGGAAGCGAGACTCTCCTTCTGCACCTGCCGGCAGCCTTCCCCAAGGAGTCAGGGCAGCGTGGGAGATATTGCTGGAAAGCCGTCGACTGCTTTTTCACTTCCTGAAACCTTTCAATGACGGTGTTTAGTGATAGCTGAAGCATCGGGTCCTCCACCTCGCGGGAAGAAGCCGCTTCGCGGGATTCCGTACGGGGAGGGAGAACATCTGGAACATCGAGGATTGGGAAGATGCCTCAGCAGTCCCAAGCCCTGCTGTCAGGTCCATTTGTGAGCCCCATGATTTTCGCCGCCCAGAACTACGGTGCTCGCGAGATTGGCCAGCCTCATTGAACACGGCCAGCCGAGAGCGCAACACCCTGAGCGGCAGCTTCTCACATTCACTGCAGGCAGCCCCCTCGAGAACTGCCCAAGTGTGCTGCATGCCCAGACATTGCACACACAACTGGTGTGTGTCCGTGCCCGAAATGAAACGGGGACACGGAGGCACACACTGTTTAAATTGCTCGCTCGCCATATTATGCTTGTGAAACATAAGACAAACAACACCAAATAAGACTCACAAAACACAGGGCGCTTAGCTGAAGAGCTAAGCTAATGTGTTGTACGAGCCGATGTCCCTTTGTACCTTCCGGGTATGCCGTCATCTACTACGTCATGATGCAGCACCAATCAGGATTGGAATAGATTTCATTCATGCTTCAGACGCACTACGCTGAGGGCGTTCCCAAAGTGTCATCAACACGACGCAGTGCGAGTTACCTCGAAGGGGAACAAATTATCCACCACCTGAATCCTTAACTTTATGTGATCACATTCCACACAAGTTTACAAGTTTTCTGGTCATATGTGATGTGGAGATAAATACTATCTGTTCAATCAACACACTATTCATGAAATGCATTTGTATATGTGAAATATACAACTTTGAGTTATGCAATACACAGATCTGTTTAATGTATAGTGTGTTATTGTGTTAATTACATATGTACAACTTGTTTATATACCTGTAGTGCAAATTCTCTTTATTTTTCTGCATTTAGATTGTAATGTATTCTGTACAGTGTTTGCCTATTGTATTATATTACACAAAAAAGTAACATACTCTGCTTTTCTAGATGTTTTCAGTACTGGAAGCAGCCTCAAAAGACATTCCTCTGATGGATCATATTTACTTAGATTAAACTCCTCCATCTCTTCGTCTGAGTTTAGCAACACAAACACCAGAGCTGACCACTGAGAAGGAGAGAGTAGGGCTCCAGACAGTCGACTTGCACCCGTTTTGCTCAGGTATGCCTGGACTTCCTGTACTAGTGAATGGTCATTCAGTTCATTCAGACAGTGGAACAGATTTATGGATTTCTCTGGAGAGGAATTATCCCTGATCTTCATCTTAATGTGCTCAACTATTTCCTCTTGGCTGGAGGAGATGCCTTCTGTCTGTGCCATCAGGCCACATAGAAGAGCCTGACTGGACACTGACGAGAGACCCAGAAGGAATCGGAGGAAAAGATCCAGGTGTCCACTCTCACTCTGTATGGCCCGGTTCACTTCACTCTTTAGAAACTCAGTTATTTTTGAGTTGTGCTCTTTGTTCCCAATAAAGGAAATGAGCTTGAATAGGGCTGCAAGAAACTCCTGAATGCTCAAGTGCACAAAGCTGTACACCTTCCCCATGTACAATTCAAACTCCTCTCTGAAGATCTGAGTGCAAATTCCTGAGTACACTGATGCTTCTCTGACATCAATGCCACACTCTCTCAAATCCTCCTCATAGAAGATCAGGTTCCCTTTTTCTAGTTGCTCAAAAGCTAGCTTTCCTAGTAACAGAATATTATTCTGTGTCAGCAGAAGATCTACTTCACATTTCCCATCATACTTTTCAGTCTTCAGTTTGGTCTGGTAGATCAGGAAATGAGTGAACATTTGAGTGAGAGTCTTGGGAATATCTGCACTCTCTGCTTCACACAACATTCTCTCTAGAACAGTAGCTGAAATCCAGCAGAACACTGGGATGTGACACATGATGTACAGACTTCTTGATGATTTCACGTGTGAGAGGATTCTCTTTGCCAGACTTTGATTGTGTATTTTCTTCTTGAAATAATCATCCTTCTGAGGGTCATTGAACCCTCGTACTTCTGTTACCTGGTCAACACACTCAGGAGGGATCTGACTGGTTGCTGCTGGTCGAGAGGTGATCCAGAGGAGAGCAGAAGGAAGCAGATTCCCCTTGATGAGATTGGTTAGCAGCACGTCCACTGAGGCTGATTCTGTTGCATCAAACAAGTTCTGATTTTTTGTGAAATCTAAAGGAAGTCGACATTCATCTATTCCATCAAATATGAACAAAATCTTATAATCCTCATAGTCTGTTGGTCTCAGTTCTTTCGTGTCTTTGAAAAAAAGACGTAGAAGCTCCATGAGACTGATGTTTTTCTCCTTCATCAAATTGAGCTCTCTGAAAGGAAGTGGAAATATGTAGTGAACATCCTGATTATTGTTTCCCTCTGCCCAGTCCAGAATGAACTTCTGTACAGAGACTGTTTTTCCAATTCCTGCAACTCCTTTAGTCAGCACAGTTCTGATGGGCTTGTTTCGTCCAGGTAAGGCTTTAAAGATGTCATTGCATTTTATTGGTGTCTCCTGTGTCTCTGGTCTCCTTGATGCTTTTTCAATCTGTCTCACCTCATGCTCAGTATTGACTTCCCCAATCCCTCCTTCTGTGATGTAGAGCTCTGTGTAGATCTCATTAAGAAGTGTTGAACTCATTTGATAGAAGATTCCTTCATTAATTCTCTGAAATTTTTCTTTAAGTCTGGATTTGAGTTTTTGTTGACATACAGGGGCACATTCTGAAAGAGCAAATGGCAATCAAAATATGTTCTTTTTCACAAATATAAAGTCATAAACATGTAAAATCCTCAGTGCAAATCCTTAATCTCAATTATAACAAAAACTATTTTCATTAAACTAATATTACATTTAATTTGCTTATGTTATATTACTGGTAGAACACCAAAAATGTACATCATTGCATGCCTTTATCCAAATGTTAATTTTGTTTTCTCAAGAGATCATTAAATACAGTATGCATTTTTGAGTGAATGTGATAAAATCTCTTACTGGTTTGCAATGTATTTGCGAGGTCTGTCTGGTTCATCTCCCTCAACACGTGCAGTGTGATTTTCAGAATCCCCTCTTTGACTCTGTCCTGACCTTCACCATCATCCTCCTGCTCTCTCTCAAAACATGCTGGGTAATCTGGGCTCAGTAATCTCTTGAACCTCTTCAGCTCTTTCTTCATCAGAGAAATGATTTTGGGCTTAAGCTCCTGAAATCAGTAATCACAGTGCATATTCAAAAAAAATGAATCTCCATTCAGTAACAGAGAGACTCAACAAAAGCATCAGTGTACACAAGTCACTAAGTTCATTGTGTTTAAATTAGTGCTGTCAGCGTTAACGCATGCAATTAATTCCTTATATAAGTCCTTAACGCGTTTAAATAACACAATTAATGCAAATAAATTAAAGTACTTAAAGTACTTGAAGCTGTGTAATTAACGTAATTTTTGTCACGCAGTTAGATGATCTTAGAAGACGGGAGTTTATCACAATCACTTTGAGCATCTGCAAGCACCTGTAATCCTGGTAGGAGGAAATTTCCATTCTAACTCTTTAACCCGATTTGATTTCGCTTCAATGTTTCAGGCCATTTTAAGTCATTAAAGTAAAAGTTTTCAGTGATCCTGTAATCGAATTCATTCAAACAGTCCAAAACAGCGCTAATATAAAGAAGGCCAGACTGATTACATCAGACATATCAGAGAGAATAGAGACTCGCATTATTCATTAGTGTGTGCTTTGCTTTAAAACTGTGATTGTTTCTGAAGAGCACAATTTTGGTGACGTACAGGAGTTGTACAGTAAGCGCGTGAGAGTCTGTTATATTGATGCACAAAGAACAAACCATGCTGCATTCATGTACAGACACATTTCAGTACTGTGATACTGTCAGTCTGTTTTGTTGTGTCCTTGTCTGTTAACTAGTTCAGTTTCAGTCAGTTTTCCTTCGCCCCCTGACTGTTTGTTCCCATGGTTTCTGATTGCGTTATCTCTGTCACCTGTGTTTTATTAATATGATCCTCAGTTCTGTCTATTTAAGCCCTGTGTCTAAGACTTTTTCTATGTACACAAAAGGCTTATTTCTCTCAAATATTGTTCACAAATCTGTCTAAATCTGTGTTAGTGAGCACTTCTCCTTTGCCGAGATAATCCATCCACCTCACAGGTGTGGCATATCAAGATGCTGATTAGACAGCATGATTATTGCACAGGTGTGCCTTAGGCTGGCCATAATAAAAGGCCACTCTAAAATGTGCAGTTTTATCACATAGTACAATGCCACAGATGTCGCAATTTTTGCAGGAGCGTGCAATTGGCATACTGACTGCAGGAATGTCCACCAGATCTATTGCCCTTGAATTGAATGTTCTTTTCATAAGACGTCTCCAAAGGCGTTTCAAAGAAATCGGCAGTACATCCAACCGGCCTCACAACCGCAGACCACGTGTAACCACACCAGCCCAGGACCTCCACATCCAGCATCTTCACCTCCAAGATCATCTGAGACCAGCCACCCGGACAGCTGCTGCAACAATCGGTTTGCATAACCAAAGAATTTCTGCACAAACTGTTAGAATCCGTCTCAGGAAAGCTCATCTGCATACTCGTCGTCCTCATGGGGGTCTCGACCTGACTGCAGTTTGTCGTCGTAACTCACTTTAGTGGGCAAATGCTCACATTCAATGGCATCTGGCACTTTGGAGATGTGTTCTCTTCATGGATGAATCCCGATTTTAACAGTACAGGGCAGATGGCAAACAGCGTGTATGGCGTTGTGTGGGTGAGCGGTTTGCTGATGTCAACGTTGTGGATCGAGTGGCCCATGGTGGCGGTGGGGTTATGGTATGAACAGGTGTATGTTATGGACAATGATTTTATTGATGGCATTTTGAATGCACAGCGATACCGTGATGAGATCCTGAGGCCCATTGTTGTGCCATTCATCCACGATCATCACCTCATGTTGCAGCATGAATGCACGGCGCCATGTTGCAAGGATCTGTACACAATTCCTGGAAGCTGAAAACATCCCAGTTCTTGCATAGCCAGCATAATCATCGGACATGTCACCCATTGAGCAAGTTTGGGATGCTCTGGATCGGCATATACAACAGCGTGTTCCAGTTCCTGCTAATATCCAGCAACTTCGCACAGCCATTGAAGAGGAGTGGACCAACATTCCACAGGCCACATTCAACAACCTGATCAACTCTATTCGAAGGAGATGTGTTGCACTGCGTGAGGCAAATGGTGGTCGCACCAGATATTTTTTTATTTTTTCATGAAAAATGGGGGCAAAAACAAATCTCGTTGTTGTTGCTCTGTATACATACTATACACTATTAATTCTGTAATGTTTTTTTTTTTTTCATGTGTGCTTAGGTGTGTATAAATTTATAATAGAATTATATGGACTCCTTATATTTGGTTATTTGGTGTCCTTTTGGAGTCTCCAATGATCGTTGAAGCTTACAGAAAATACAGTTTTGTGAGAATCACCCTTCAATCTGATAGTTTACTTTGCTGGATATAGCAAATAATGACAAAAGGAATATGTTTAATGAGATAAATGGTGTATGCTTAATTTCAGGTTAAGTGTACGATCACATAACACGATTCAAAATTTTAATCGATTGACAGCCCTAGTTTAAATGAATGGTCTTCACACCAAGTATTATATATTTTTATTTTTATTTATCCTGACTAGTCTCCCAGTTCCTGCCGCTGAAAAACATCCCCACAGCATGATGCTGCCACCACCATGCTTCACTGTAGGGATAGTATTGGCCAGTTTCCTGGTTTCCTCCAGATATGACGCTTACCATTCAGCCCAAAGATTTCAATCTTTGTTTCATCAGACCAGAGAATTTTGTTTCTCATGGTCTGAGAGTCTTTCAGGTGCCTTTTGGCAAACTCTGTCATGCTGTCATGTGCCTTTTACTGAGGAGTGGCTTCCGTCTGGCCACTCTACCATAGGCCTGATTGGTGGAGTGCTGCAGAGATGGTTGTTCTTCTAGAAGGTTCTCCTCTCTCCACAGAGAAATGTTTTTTTCTTTTTAAGAAATTTGCAAAGATTTCAAACAAACTTCTTTCATGTTGTCATTATAGGGTATTGTTTGTAGAATTTTGAGCAAATAATTAATTTAATTAATTTTGGAATTAAGGCTGTAACATAACAAAATGTGGAAAAAGTGAAGCGCTGTGAATACTTTCCGGATGTACTGTAGTTCCAGCACCATTGTTTTGAGGTGTCCTTTATATACGGTTACTGATTAGAAGAACAGTTAATACCATGACATTTATATGCATCACTTAACCATGTCAGTGATGCACATCACTAAATAGTAGGATTCAACTTGTTGCTACACCAAATTGTTATAAATTGAACAAAACCTCAGAGGTTTTATCAGTCTCAGCATGATGATGAATTTAAAATTAAATGACAAATTAATAATTAATAACATTATACAACTACTATAAATATTCAGTACATACCATTTAGCATTAAAGGATTAATTCACTTCAAAATAAAAATTTCCTGATATTTTACTCACCCCCATCTCATCCAAGACGTTCATGTCTTTCTTTCTTCAGTCAAGGTTTTTGAGGAAAACATTCCAGGATTTTTCTTCACATAATGGACTTCAATGGCAACCAATGGGTTGAAGGTCCAAATCGATGCAGTTTCAAAGGGCTTTGAAGGGCTTCAGAGGGCTCTGCACGATCCCAGCTGAGGAATAGGGTCTCTTGGATGAGATGGGGGTGAGTAAATTATCAGGAAAATTTAATTTTGAAGTGAACTAATCCTTTAATGCTAAATGGTATGTACTGAATACTTAGTTGTATAATTTGTTATTAATTATTAATTTGTCATTTAATTCAAAACCATCTGTCATTTAAAAAAAAAAAATAATAAATTATATACTTTTGAACGTCAAATGCGCGACTTCTGTGTTGTTATTCTTCACTGCGTATGACGTCATTACGTCGGAAAGGTCACGAACGGGAGGTATGTGTAAGTACCGACCCAGTGTTAAAATAAACGTGCATAGACTAAATCAAATGCCCTTTACAAAAATCAAGGTAAAACAACGATGTCGGACAATTTTAAAGTTGGAGGAGAATATGAGAAGATGAGATGAGTTTTTCGGCACTGGGTCGGTACTTCCACCTACGTCATGCATGACCTTTCCAACGTGATGACGTCATACGCCATGAAGAAGGACAACACAGAAGTCACGCATTTGAGGTTCAAAAATATATAAAGGTTTATTTTTTTTCCGAAAATGACCAATGGTTTCGCAAGATAAAATCCTATTCCTTGGCTAGGATAGTGCAGAGCCCTCTGAAGCCTTTCAAAGTCCTTTGAAACTGCATTGATTTGGACCTTCAACCTGTTGGTTGCAATTGAAATGCATTATGTGAAGAAAAATCCTGGAATGTTTCCCTTTAAAAAACTTAATTTCTTTTCGACTGAAGAAAGAAAGACATGAATATCTTAGATGAGATGCGGAGTAAATTATCAGGAATTTTTCATTTTGAAGTGAACTAATTTAATGCTCGATAGTAAACTATATTAATGGTCAGTGATATTTTAAAAGTTTATATCTTATAAGTATATAAAGTACATCATACACTTATATGCATACATACAGTATACTCACTTAAAGCAATATGTACTATATACCAAAAATCTCTGCTGCAGTGTACTTACAAATGATGGATGCTGCCTTTAGCTCCAGATAGTCTAAAGCCCTATTCGGACAATAATTGTTTCTGATGCATAAATTTGCATGCTACCTCAGTGATAAAACTCAAATAACTTTGCATTTGGATATACTACTTATTTCACAAGCTGTTTTCATACTGCGGTGGAAACAAGCTTTCACAGTGGCCTAAAGAGCAGGATGGAGTAATAATTATTAGCTTAATTTAAGAACAATGGGAGGTCTACACCAAGTAGAAACCAATGTTAGTATGTGCATGCATTATGTGTGATATTATGAAATCACTACAAAGACATATACAAATATACAAAAAAATTAAATGTCCCACTCAGTAAAAAACACACAAAAAAATCTTACCTTAAAAATAGAGTCCAACTGCTTCTTTTCAATGGATTTTGATTCATCCTGTTTGTTACTGATCAGAACATTGGAAATTATTCATCAAAAATTTTAAATATTCAAGTATTTAATACACAATACTACATCTATGTGTCACCATTATGTTCTGTTACTTTCTTTATTATGGACTTTTAGTCGACCTTCATTCTCATCATGTGCTCCTTTGTTCAGTTTTCCCGCACCTAATTATTAGTTAATTTGTGTCAGCTGTGTTCTATTAAGCATCCTTGTCTGTCTTTGCTATATAAGTTGGTCCTTCACATTCATTTTCTGTTAGATCTACGTTACATTTAGTAAGTGTTGCCCTGCCTGCCTGCCTGCCTGCCTGTTCATTCATTCCCTTTGTTAAATATCAAATTGGAACTTAAACCTCATCTTTGTCTGCCTTCCTGCAACCACCCGTGACAATATGGATGCATATGTATTCTTTCAGTGTTTTCCAACCATGTTTCTGGAGGCACACCAACAGTACACATTTTCAAACTCTTCCTGATTAAACACACCTGATTCAACTCATCAGCTCATTAGTAGAGATTCCAAGACCAGGGCTGTGTTCGAAATTGCCCCCTATACCCTTAAATAGGGCACTATTTGCGAGGAGCCATTTGTAGTGGTGTCTGAAACCATAATGGATGTTATCGAGTGCACTCATTCAATCCCACAATGCACTGCAATAATGAGTGTACAATGCTCAATGCTCAATTTTATGCTCAATGGCTAGAGAATACCCATAATGCACCGTGAGAGTCGCGAGCTGAATTAATTCCCCCATCTGACCTGAAGATGGTGCCCACAGCTGAATCATCTATCCATTAATTTTACAAACCTAATTGTACAGATTTTTACAAAGCTAATATCATACAGGTATAAATTCCTTTTTACTTGATTATTAAATTGTATACTTAAGGTTTATACATGTTAGTTCCTTTCAAGCTAAAATCACTGTGGGAACGCCTCTGCATGATTGCGTCATGAAGCACGTGTGGAATTAGTCCAATGGAGTGACAGAATGTCATAGGCGGGAGAGGTCATCAACCAGGAAACTATAAAGCACACCTGCATCAAACACGGTTAGTTTCTGTGTCTTCAGCAAGCGCTCTGTGTGAATCATTGTCTGTCAAAACTTGGTGTTTTTGTTAGTCTTTAGTTTGAGCTAGGCAGAAGTTTTCACCACATACACAAAAAAAAGTGACACTATGGCGAGTGAACAACATTTCAGAAAGTGTGTTTATCCCTGCCCTCGTTTCATTATGGGTGGGGATACACACTATGTGTTGTTTGCATGGGAGTGCAGCATGCTCAGGCAGCTCTCGAGAGCACTGCGCTCCTGCCGAGCGCTCTTTTAGGAGAGCACTTCAGCTCGCATTCCCCGCGGCTCAGGGTGCTGCTTCTGCCGAAGCAGAGTGGCGGCTTCAGTCACGGGGATCGCAAATGGATCTGGCAGCGGGGTTAGAGGCAGGCGCTGCCTTATCTCTATCTCTACTACAATTATCCAGTTCTAAGGAATTGGATGTTGTTAGTATCGGGGCAGGAGAAATGGAAGATTCACCACTTCATTCTCCTGCCAGTGAGGAGCTGATGGAGGTTTTGAGTCGTGCAGTGGCCAAGCTGAGTTTAGTTTGGCCACAAGAAAGACAGGAGTGTTGATTAAAAAAAAATGAGCTGGATGAACGCTTCCTGCCCACACGCACTGCTCAGCCTCCACGTCGGGGTTTACCGTTCTTGGTGTTGAGGTCATGGAAAAGACCGGTATCATCCAGAATTTTCAATTTACAGCAATATTGTAAGGCTGAAAAAATATGGATATGGGCCGATGTCCCCGACATTGCCCTCCAAGCCTCTTAGAGCCACTTCAGCGCTGGTGGGCAAAGCGTACTCTGCAGCGGCGAGCTTGTACACTATGTCCATCGTGCAAGAATACCAGGCTGACCTGCTTAGAAACCTGGGTGATAGTGAGGAGATCAGAGCTGATGTCATCAGTGAGTCAAGTCAAGTCAAGTCACCTTTATTTATACACTCACCTAAAGGATTATTAGGAACACCTGTTCAATTTCTCATTAATGCAATTATCTAATCAACCAATCACATGGCAGTTGCTTCAATGCATTTAGGGGTGTGGTCCTGGTCAAGACAATCTCCTGAACTCCAAACTGAATGTCAGAATGGGAAAGAAAGGTGATTTAAGCAATTTTGAGCGTGGCATGGTTGTTGGTGCCAGATGGGCCGGTGCCAGACTTGAGTTGACTCACTGATGACATCAGCTCTGATCTCCTCACTATCACCCAGGTTTCTAAGCAGGTCAGCCTGGTATTCTTGCACGATGGACATAGTGTACAAGCTCGCCGCAGCCTGACCCGCTGCAGAGTACGCTTTGCCCACCAGCGCTGAAGTGGCTCTAAGAGGCTTGGAGGGCAATGTCGGGGACATCGGCCCATATCCATATTTTTTCAGCCTTACAATATTGCTGTAAATTGAAAATTCTGGATGATACCGGTCTTTTCCATGACCTCAACACCAAGAATGGTAAACCCCGACGTGGAGGCTGAGCAGTGCGTGTGGGCAGGAAGCGTTCATCCAGCTCATTTTTTTTTTATCAACACTCCTGTCTTTCTTGTGGCCACTGCACGACTCAAAACCTCCATCAGCTCCTCACTGGCAGGAGAATGAAGTGGTGAATCTTCCATTTCACAATCTGCTCAATTACTGGGATTTTCACGCACAACCATTTCTAGAGTTTACAAAGAATGGTGTGAAAAGGGAAAAACATCCAGTATGCGGCAGTCCTGTGAGCGAAAATGCCTTGTTGATGCTAGAGGTCAGAGGAGAATGGGCCGACTGATTCAAGCTGATAGAAGAGCAACTTTGACTGAAATAACCACTCGTTACAACCGAGGTATGCAGCAAAGCATTTGTGAAGCCACAACACGCACAACCTTGAGGCGGATGGCTACAACAGCAGAAGACCCCACCGGGTACCACTCATCTCCACTACAAATAGGAAAAAGAGGCTACAATTTGCACGAGCTCACCAAAATTGGACAGTTGAAGACTGGAAAAATGTTGCCTGGTCTGATGAGTCTCGATTTCTGTTGAGACATTCAGATGGTAGAGTCAGAATTTGGCGTAAACTGAATGAGAACATGGATCCATCATGCCTTGTTACCACTGTGCAGGCTGGTGGTGGTGGTGTAATGGTGTGGGGGATGTTTTCTTGGCACCCCTTAGTGCCAATTGGGCATCGTTTAAATGCCACGGCCTACCTGAGCATTGTTTCTGACCATGTCCATCCCTTTATGACCACCATGTACCCAATGTCTGATGGCTACTTCCAGCAGGATAATGCACCATGTCACAAAACTCGAATCATTTCAAATTGGTTTCTTGAGTTCACTGTACTAAAATAGCCCCCACAGTCACCAGATCTCAACCCAATAGAGCATCTTTGGGATGTGGTGGAACGGGAGCTTCGTGCCCTGGATGTGCATCCCACAAATCTCCATCAACGGCAAGATGCTATCCTATCAATATGGGCCAACATTTCTAAAGAATGCTTTCAGCACCTTGTTGAATCAATGCCACGTAGAATTAAGGCAGTTCTGAAGCGAAAGGGGGTCAAACACAGTATTAGTATGGTGTTCCTAATAATCCTTTAGGTGAGTGTATAGCGCTTTTTACAGTTGTTTCAAAGCAGCTTCACAGTGTTAACAGGAAAATAATGCAACAGAATTTGATTTGGCTGTACAGCCGCTCTGGAGAAAACGGTGATGTCATCCAGCTAATCTCAATTATCATATAGTGTCAATGCGAGCAAATCAGTAATATAGTTGCAATTTTAGTGTGCCCAACTGAGCAAGCCAAAGGCGACAGTCGCAAGGAACCAAAACTCCTTCAGGGGCCAGAATGGAGAAAAAAACCTTGGGAGAAACCAGGCTCAGTCGGGGTGCCAGTTCTCCTCTGGCCGACGAACAAACAGTGTATGATTATGATTCTGGCAACATTACAGGTCAGAAGTCATATTAGATCGAAAGATATTCGTAAGATTATTCGAAAGATTGGCGTCGTCACGCCAGAGACGGGTTTAACAAGGCTGCGTCGAAGAAATCCTGATGCCAGTGGTGTCAGGATTTTGAGGGTAGTCCCCTCTGAAGGCAGGTTGTGTCCACCTCATTATACGGTGCCCGTCTTGTTCCACCAACCCAGCCGGAATGCCGGGGCGTGGAGAGCCCTCGTGAGTCATCTGAGGATGGCTGTAGGACAGTCAGTCCTGTTGTTCCCTGCCGGTTCACCACTGCAGGCTTTCACCGCCTCACATTGTGTCTATTCTCTCAGCAGTAAAAGGGGTGAAGCTAGACAGTTTCAGAGACTGTTAGGTCTAATGGCGGCAGCATCTAACGTGATACCTTGCGGCTTGCTGTGCATGAGACCGTTGCAGTGGTGGCTCAAAACCAAGGGATTTTCCTTGAGGGGAATCCTTTTCGCTTGATCAGGGTCACAAGGCGATGCCTTTGTGCCTTGGTTATATGGAAGGAGCCTATGTTTCTGTCCCTGTGTTGGGAGCTCCATGGCGTCACGTCACGCTAACGAAGGATGCTTACCTCACAGGTTGGAGGGGTGATGAGAACATGGCAGTAGTTAATATTGCTCCCACTGCTCGCAAGCACATTCAGGTCACAGGTAGCAGTTCAACAACTCTTCTAAATGGCCTCAATTCTTTTTACATCAGATAACAGCACTCAAGTGGAAACAATCATTTCTACTTTAAAACTTTAACAGTTTGCCTATCGCACAGGCAGAGGGGTGGATGATGCAAAAGTGTTTATCACAGTTATTGTCCATAATCATAAGAATCTTGAGTCTCCTAATACCACATCTAGATTTTTGTTCGCTTATTTTTCTCCAGCATTCAATACGCTACAGCCACATATTCTTGCTGAGAAACGTATAACTTAGAAACGTCTTACTGTCTCTGTTATCAGGCCCTCAACAGCATCATGGCCCAGCTCTTCAGGAATTTGTGGAGTGGTGTGACAACTCTTGTTTGGAACTTAAAGTAAACAGTAAAACTAAAGAGACGTTGTAACCTTTTCTAACAAGCAGAGGCAGATGGCAGTCACCACTGTTATTCATGGAAAGCCTATACAGATTGTCGAAGAATACAAGTACCTGGACACAATTTTTGACAATATGCTAAAATTCACCTCTAATACAGAGGAGATATTGAGGAAATGCCAGCAGCGGCAGTATCTTTTAAGGAAGCTCAATTCCTTTGGGGTTAGTAAAAACATCCTTACTATGTTTTACTACTCCTACATTGAATGTGTCATTACATTCTCTATTGTCTGCTGGTTTCATTCCATCAGCCTTCAAAATAGAAATTGTCTACAGTTGCACAGTTAAAGTCTGTTCAAAAACTATCGGACTTCCTATTAGGGCTCTTTCCATCATAAGTGAAATGCAAATGCTGAAGTTGGCTGGCAGGATTTTACAAGATCCTTCACATGTCCTTTTTTCTGTTTTTGAGTGGCTTCCCTCTGGGCGACGGTTTTGTTATCTGGGCTGTAGGACACAAACGAGGAGGGCAACCTTTGTTCCAAAATCGGTGCAGCTTTTAAATTTACAACCATCTCTAACCACCATCATGTTTAACATGCAGTGAATTATTATACATTTTTTCTACATACATTTTAATTGCACATATTTATTTATATATACATACACTACCAGTCAAACTTTTGCGGACACCCCGCATGTTTCGTTCGGCGCTCCAGATGACGACGAGATATCGATCGCCGCATCTCAAGGTGGGCTGGAGTCCTCTGGGGATGAAGATTCGGCTATGCTGCCGCCTTAGGGCGTGTCAGCATTGCCCGAGTCCGACCCGGAGTTGACAGCCATGTCATTTCGGGGGATGATTGGTCTTTGGTTGTGGTCCTGACAGCTGTCGGGCCCCGCACCCAATTACTTTTCAAGGGTACACTGGGGTCCCCCCTGTTGACGCTCAGTTGCAATCACGGTCGAGACTCAATGACCCCCGTATGGAGGTAGAGTCCCCTCTGCCACACCCCATTATCCTCTCCACGTGATGGGATGTTTGGCTGGTGGCCACTGTGACCTGAGGGCTGCGTTGTGGCATAAACCCCGACGACTATTCCTCGGGCCACACCCCCCTCTTGCACAGAGTGCTTCAATGGGCGCGGTGATCCTAAGCACCCCTCCAAGGCCTGTATGTTCTCGTCTACCTTTGGTGGCGAGGTACTGCAGAGCTGCGGGGCAGGCTGCCGCCTCTCAGCACGCCATGGCCATCCTTCAGGTCTACCAGGCCAGGATGCCCGCGGCGTGCCCACCATCTCGTTCTATGGAGTCAGAAGCATCTGAGGTCCCTTCATGCTGTCCATCAGGAACCCTGAACCGTGCAGCCGACGAGCTCTCACGGCTTCAGCCACTTCAGGGAGAATGGAGACTCCATCCCCAGACGGTTTGCCTCCCCTCGACTCTTCCCATTGCCGCCTGTTTTATTCCCTGACCGAGGGCCCCCTCGGCACGGATGCTCTGACGCACAGCTGGCTGCGGGGCCTCCGCAAATATGTCACTCTTCGTCACCTGGTGTTCTTCTCGCCAAGAAGTCCCCTGGATATGCCCGATCGGGTCCGTGCTCTCATTCCTCCAAGAAGGGTTGGAACGAAGGCTGTCTCCTTCCACCTTCCATCTGCAGAGGGCTCCCTTTGAGCCATTGCAATCAGTCAAGCTTAAGTTCCTGTCAATGAAGACAGCGCTTCTGATCGCTTTGGCCTCCATCAAGAGGGTAGGGGACCTGTAGGCATTTTCGGTTGACGAAGCGTGCCTAGAATTCAGGCCGGCCAACTCTCACGTGATCCTGAGACCCTGGCCTGGATATGTGCCCAAGGTTCCCACCACTCCGTTCAGGGACCAGGTGGTGAACCTGCAAGCACTGCCTTTGGAGGAGGCAGACCCAGCCTTGGCACTGCTCTGTCCAGTACGCACCCTCCGTGCTTACGTAGACAGAACGCAGTGTTTCAGGACCTCAGACCAGCTCTTTGTCTGTTATGGTGGGAAGCCGAAGGGAAAGGCTCTCTCCAAGCAAAGGTTGTCTCACTGGATAGTGGACGCTATTGTCTTGGCTTACCAGACGCAGGGTGTCCATGCCCCCTTGGGGTCAGGGCACACTCCACCAGGAGTGTGGCCTCCTCTTGGGCTTTAGCGCATGGCGCCTCGCTGACAGACATCTGCAGAGCTGCAGGCTGGGCGACACCTAACACATTCGCCAGATTCTATAATCTCCGAGTGGAGCCAGTTTCCTCTCATGTACTCGCCTCTACTAGTGGCCGGTAATGGACTAGGCTGTCTTCGCTTGCTCGCCATTCCTCTCCACGGATGGGATACGTGCGATATTTTCCTCAGGTAGTTTCCCTGAAACCCTGAGTTCCTCCAGCACTGTCGATGCCGACACCTGTGCGTCTGCCCACTCGCTCAGGCCCTCGTGTCAGGCTAGGTGCCATTGTGTGCATGGTTCCCCCTATGGGCGACCCCCACATGTGTATTCCACTGTAAGCCTCTCTGAGCATGTGTATTTCCCTCGGTAAGCACTTGCCTCCCCTGAGGGTAAAATTTTCCACCTTCGGCTGGTTACTCCAGAGTTCTTCCTTATGCAGCCCCTCGCGGGTCATATGTGTCTCCTTAAGTCCTCCCTACGGGTAGGCACTTTGGCGCATACTTCCACCTGGAATTGCTTCCCAGTGTACCTTGGTATTCCTGTGCTAAGTTGGAGTCCTTCGTCCGTACTAGCTTACAACAGGGAGCTCACACTTACGCAGGGCACTGGACGACAGCCGAGTGGCGTGATTAGATTGGGACCCCCATTCGTCAGTCACTGACGTTACTCGGAGTGACTGAACGAAAGGGACCGTCTCAGTTACGTATGTAACCCTCGTTCCCTAAGGAGGAAACGGAGACGTAACGTCCCTCTGCCACTTCCGCTGTACCGCTGAAACGGCCAGGAGTTCAGTCTTGGCTCCTCAGCAGGTAAACATAATGCGATGTTGCCAGCATACTTCCTTATATACCCACACTGTGGGGCGGAGCTACGCTATGCAAATTCCGCATGCCCATGGCATTGGCCTGCCATTGGGTGTTTTCTAAGATCTCGAAGATGATAGGCTTCTATCATCTTCGAAACCCCCATTCGTCATTCACTGATGTTACTCAGGGAACGAGGGTTACATATGTAACCGAGACGTTTCATTTACGACACCTGCTTGAGGTGTTCGGTCAATCACAACACACTGGGTCAGCTGGCCAATCAGAGCACACTACACTTTTTGGAAGGGGGGGCTTGGTAGAAATTAACACGTTTTAGAATGGCTGGGCAAGAGGAGCTACAATAATGTACAGTATGTGAAAAAATATATATATATATATTATTTGAACATTGGAGTATGGTAACATATTCTATTACACCCAATACACAAAATAATGATCTTTGAAAATAGCATCATATGATCCCTTTAAAGCACGTGTCCCAGGTTCTAAATAATGTACTCTTTGTATTTGTTTTCGTTTCATATAATGTAAAACATAAACACTGAACCATGAGATTGTCCTCACCTCACATCAGCAGAAGATTCCCTGAAGTTAACTGGTGTGCCCAGTGATTCAGTGCTCTTCATGGACACACAGCTGGGTTCAGGAGATTTTCTCTCAACTCCACTAAAACACAATAGAAATTATGCAAAATTTAAAATTAAGCCACACACATGGTGAGGGGATTGAGGTTTTCCCAACACATAACAAGACAATTAAAGAAAATAATGCAGCAAAGTTTTACCCAAAACAAATTTTTCCCTGTGTGTGAGTAAAGTTGGAAAACTCGTTTGTTCTTAGTCTCCAAACCCTTCCCCCATTCTCATTCTCAAAAACATGTACAGCAGGTGATAAGGCCAGCTGTAACCAAAATAAAAGTAGTAAAAAAATTAAAAATTAAATTCAAAACCATTAATTTTTTATAATAAGAAATTCCTGAGCCATGGCAGGGCTTCACAATAAAAAGAAAGTTTCAATGATAAAGAAAATAATAAATGTTTTACAAATCTTGTGGCACACGTGCCAGGTTCTTAAAAATGTATTAATTTTATTTGTTTCACATAACCCTCACAAAAAAGAAGTTTATTCAAGTGTTCTATTAGTGTACTTCTTTTAAACTAAAAATAAGAAAGTATACTTTCAGTCTACTTTTTATATACTTCTCAGAAATATACTTAAAATTGCACTTAAGTATATTTGAATTATACTGACAGAATAAATTGCACTTAAGCATACTTGAATTATACTGACAGTATATATGGCCTATACTTGTACTAAATCTTTTGATCGAGATATACTTAAAAGTATAATTAAGTATTCAAAGTAGTATACTTGTAGTATGGCTTGTAATTGTGTTTAATCTTTTGATTAAGTAGCCTATTAAATATACTTTTTTTACATACAGTCTTATAAACATACATTGTTTGAAAATATTGATTAGAATATTGATATAACACAGATATGTACCTAATTATGTGTATCTGAATGTTTGTGTAAGCTAGAGCACTGGTATTGTACATAGGAATTTTCTTAAAATCTACTTTACTCTTTCCCCACCATTGACTGAATTTTCCAGGTATCCATGTTTTTACTGTTATACGGTAGGGGGCGCTATGACACATCTTCTAGTACAGAATCTCCAGTGTTGGCCAAGCTACTCTGAAATTGTAGCTTTACAAGCTACAAGCTACTTGTAAGTTAAAGTAGTTAAGTTACATTCAAGCTACCCTTTTGAAAAAGTAGTTAGCTACACTACAAGTTACTATCAAAAAGTAGCTAGCTGCATTGAAACTACTTTTCTTTTTTCTTTTCTTTTTTTTTTTTTACAATGACATTGTTACAAATAATTGAATAATTGTTAATGAAGAATGTTATAATATTTGGGGTTTCAAGCCACATAATGCAATGTAATTATGATTTCAAAGGGTATAGGGTGAATTCAGGTTGATTGGGACACTTTTTTTCCCAGTCATTTCAAGGGCAAAACCTGTCAGAATCATTTGATTTTGTAAACTCTCCGATACACACAATACTCAAATATAGCCTATATCTCAAACTGACTGTCAAAATACTCAGGAGTCAGGTTAAACTCACAGCACATGCAGTGATGGAGCATGCAGAAACGCTCAGAAAGTCATGAGCTGCTCGCGTGAACAGTGCACATTGCTTGACTATTTCTTTTTTGTTTCGAATTGTTTAGTTTAAAAGTGGACATTTCAAGCTTTCTATACACATATTTCTCATGTCTGTGAGGGAAGTTACCTGCTTAGTTTTGGTTTATTTATGAGACGCGCTCCAGTTCATGTGCAACGCAAGTGATCGCTCCGGTGCCTCCATGTCACGATTATTGTCTGCTATAGTCTATTTGCTTCTTATTTATTAAATCCAGGCAATTGACTGATGAAACATTGATTAAAATTAAGATACAATTTATACAAAACGAAATTCACTTTAAAGAAAGGCTTTCTACAAAACAAAACTAAACTTAATGACGTGGTCAAAATAATTTCTGATTTCTGAATTTCTGTCTTTGACATATATTATGCATCTTTGCACTTTTCATAATCAATATAGCCTAGATGAAATTTAAAAATAACATTAAACATTAAACAGTATGCGTAAATCAAAACTACCTAATGTTGCTGAATGAAATGTCGAACCCATGAAGAGGAAACTGAAGCTCTGAGGTGTTGATGGACTCAATCTACTCCATCTGTGTTTTGATCATCGTTCTGAATCTGATCCAGGCGTAGTCTTTGACAAAAATGTGATTTTCTCAACTTTTTGTTTACAAAACAAATTCAAGTGTTGATAAAAAAAAAATGTTTTTTTTTTTAAATTAGTTAAAGTACAGTTAAAGGTATATTTCAAGTATAAAAAAAATTATATCTACATTTGAAGTGCAAAAATAATATATAAATTGTAATCTATAAGTATAATGTTATGTTCACTTAAAGAAAACTTACAAGTATACTTGCAGTATAAACTACTGAACTAGTAGTTTACTGAGAGTACACTTCAAAGTGTACTTTTTATAAACTAAAAAATTTACTACTTGTATTAAAATAGTAAACTATTAGTATACTTATAAGTTCACTTGTAGTACAGATGCAGTACAAATGAGAAACCTAGTTGTACACTACTGTTACACTTATAGTACACTGAAACGTATACTTTTATATACTAAAAGTGGGCCAATTTAGTCCCAATCAGTAGTTTACTACTAGTACACATTGATTAGTATACATCATTAGTATACTTACTACATAAAGTATACTTAAAATATACTTGAACATTACTCAAGTATACTTCATAAAATTAACTTAAAGTGTACTTCTTTTTTGTAAAGGAATGTAGAAAACTTTTATTAAAATTATGATTAAAAAAAAGAAAAACACTACACCATGAGACTGTCCTCACCTCACATCAGCAGAAGATTCCCTGAAGTTAACCGGTATACCCAGTGATTCAGTGCTCTTCATGGACACACAGCTGGGTTCAGTAGATTCTTCCTGAATCGGACTAAAGCACAACAGAAATTACAACATTCCAATCAACCAATCAGATTTGAGAGAAAAGTTTACCATTTATGTCAAGTTTAGATTTAAAACCAGGGTCAGGTGCTTGTACACAGGGGTGTCAATTTTGTATGGCAGGGTATGGCCTGGTCAGCTCAATGTAAATAATATATTTTTATTGCAGGATTAATGGAGTTATATTACTATGTGTAACATATGTAACATTCCTTGGAGTTAAAGGACAACTGTGCAGACGAGCCATAAAGAACATCCCTGAGGCTGCCGAAAAAGCCTCACAATGGCTGTGGATCTGGAGGGGGGATTTGTGGAGTTGCCCGCCACTTGGACACAGGCCGGGGTCTGATCACCTCCGGCAGGGTCGCCCGGGCGAGGGTGTCTGTTGATTAAAGACCCGAAACACCTGTTGACCCCGGGATCATCACTGATGACGCGTCCAAGTAGCACCAGGCGGTGTATGTTAGAACATTTGTATTGTTAAATAAAACAGAAAAGTAAACAGATTAAAGCAATCTGGTTGTTATATGAGTTCAGCGGTGCTGCAAAAATGCCTATTTACAGCGTGATTTTGCAGAATTGAGTATTGTAGCCAATCGCAGGGATTTCTGTTAAATATAATGTCCAATCAGAGGTGTTTAAGTTACCAGTAGTGAGAATACTGGTGTTTAATAATAAATAAAAGATTATTTGTGCGGTTTTGACAGATTCATTGATTAAAACGGGAGTTTTCACACTTTTTGAGCTGAACTGACTGACATTTAGACCGATTTGGAACTTAAAAAACACTTGAAAACTGTAAAAAATGTTTAGAATTCTCTCACCTCTTGACAGCAGGCGTGTTATGTACCACAAAAAAACTTCTTTTGGCAGCCATACTGTAGCTCTGTCTAAAGAGTACATGCAGACAGTCAGTCACAGCCTTAATCATGGTAGAATGTGCTATTGTTGTAGTACTACAACCACAGTGGCACTTTGAAGTACTTAGTTGATCCATAAATGGTTGAAGATTAACCTCAAAAGTGTAACAATTATATTCTGTTATTCTATACATACACAAAATTTAACTTTAACATTCTGTACTCACTGTGTTTCTCACATGTCCTGACTTGAAATGACCTCCAATAGCGCTTGGAAGCTGCTTATCGTCTCACATTGCTTGAGAGTGCTTTGTTTAGTACAGAATGATCTGGAGATGGAATCGCTACTTTCCAGTTCTACAACTAGTTACAGTAACTGTCATCTATCCAGGGGCGGGACATACTGTAGAAAATTATATAAGGTAGAAAAGGAGTGCCATTATAACTAGGGGTGACACTTATGAGTGAAACAATAACACTTAAAAATGAAATGAAGAACTAATTTATTAAAATAAAGATTTTTTTTTTCCTGTCGTTTTGGTACATTTCTTGAATCCTCCTTAACATTTGCAAACCAGTAAGTACATTTTGCCGAACAATTTCTACAAACTGCACCACATAATGGATTAAAGCCTGTAACTTACTTAACATCTTTAATTCATCTCTTAATATTAAGTATTTATGTCACTGAAAATATCAGTGCAATCAGAATGACAAGTCCTTGTGTCATTGTACACAAACAAGATAGTCAAAGTGCTTAGCCATGTTAACATGTACACTGACAGTATTTCTTGATGTAAACTATGGCGACGACAGTTTAGATGACGGTGATTGAAAATGCATAAGTCTGCACTTTTTCCGTATCTGTCATGCCTTATTTTATAACAGAACTGCAAGAATAGAATACAAATAACATCACATTAAAGAGCATTAGAATTAGACAGAGGTTAAAATATTAATTATAACTAAAGTCTATTTTGGTTGGATCAAATTAAAGGTTTGGGGGAAACAAAACAATAATGTTCGCATTTTTTCATGCGTTTACTTTACGACGCAATCATCAATAATTAGATAAAATTGAAGTTGTTTAAATAAAGGAATACACTCACCTAAAGGATTATTAGGAACACCTGTTCAATTTCTCATTTATGCAATTATCTAATCAACCAATCACATGGCAGTTGCTTCAATGCATTTAGGGGTGTGGTCCTGGTCAAGACAATCTCCTGAACTCCAAACTGAATGTCAGAATGGGAAAGAAAGGTGATTTAAGCAATTTTGAGCGTGGCATGGTTGTTGGTGCCAGACGGGCCGGTCTGAGTATTTCACAATCTGCTCAGTTACTGGGATTTTCACGCACAACCATTTCTAGAGTTTACAAAGGATGGTGTGAAAAGGGAAAAACATCCAGTATGCGGCAGTCCTGTGGGCCAAAATGCCTTGTTGATGCTAGAGGTCAGAGGAGAATGGGCCGACTGATTCAAGCTGATAGAAGAGCAACTTTGACTGAAATAACCACTCGTTACAACCGAGGTATGCAGCAAAGCATTTGTGAAGCCACAACACGCACAACCTTGAGGCGGATGGGCTACAACAGCAGAAGACCCCACCGGGTACCACTCATCTCCACTACAAATAGGAAAAAGAGGCTACAATTTGCACGAGCTCACCAAAATTGGACAGTTGAAGACTGGAAAAATGTTGCCTGGTCTGATGAGTCTCGATTTCTGTTGAGACATTCAGATGGTAGAGTCAGAATTTGGCATAAACAGAATGAGAACATGGATCCATCATGCCTTGTTACCACTGTGCAGGCTGGTGGTGGTGGTGTAATGGTGTGGGGGATGTTTTCTTGGCACACTTTAGGCCCCTTAGTGCCAATTGGGCATTGTTTAAATGCCACGGCCTACCTGAGCATTGTTTCTGACCATGTCCATCCCTTTATGACCACCATGTACCCATCCTCTGATGGCTACTTCCAGCAGGATAATGCACCATGTCACAAAGCTCGAATCATTTCAAATTGGTTTCTTGAACATGACAATGAGTTCACTGTACTAAAATGGCCCCCACAGTCACCAGATCTCAACCCAATAGAGCATCTTTGGGATGTGGTGGAACGGGAGCTTCGTGCCCTGGATATGCATCCCACAAATCTCCATCAACTGCAAGATGCTATCCTATCAATATGGGCCAACATTTCTAAAGAATGCTTTCAGCACCTTGTTGAATCAATGCCACGTAGTTCTTATTCAAAAATAACTGGTTTGATAATTGTAAATGTCCGTCCATTGACAATAATGCAGGCAGAAATTTCTTTGCGCTACTAATCAGAGCCGGATGTGACGACACGCAGACTGTGATAAAGGCCTATTGTACATAATCAATGGCTTGAATGTATTAAAGTACTGGTTCAAAAGAGAGAGAAACTGTTTTTATGATGTGCACATGTGGCTAGATGATGTGGAGGTTGAATAAATAGTTTTGATCTGAGAAATACACCAAAGTGACTGTATAAAGAATACACTAAATGGGCCACCACTAAAGGGCGCCAAAGGTCTTGTTTAATCATTCAGATGGGCCATTGTACATGTGATCTGCTGTGGAAACCACTCTCACAAGACTTGAGTATGAGGTTTAAAATGGCTTATGAGAAACTGTACAGAGGTTGAGTTTCCTTGAGTGTTGCAGAACTGTGAAAGAACAGGTTTGACTCTTTCTGTCACAAGGGTCTTTGTTTTTCTGAAGCTGTTTTCATTTGCATCACATCATCGCAGTGGACGTGGTTAAGCTTCAACATATAAAGGCTGACAGTTTAAAGGTTTTATCAGTTTTCAAATCTTAAATCTACAAAACTGTTTGCAAATCCACACTATTTTTTTGTATTTCTGGATGAATATTATGGTTCTCTGATTTACACAAATATCATTTTAAACTCATAAACATTGTCCCTCGCCAATGTCACTGTCTATATACATTGCTGTAAGCAATGACTCCATTCATTCACACAGTCAAAGTAACGTCTCGGTTACGTATGTAAACCCTCGTTCCCTGAAGGAAGGGAACGGAGACGTTACGTCAGTTACTGACGGAATGGGGGTTTCGCTTAGAAGCCAATCACCTTCGAGATCTACAAAACGAGCCAATGGCATGAGAATGCCATGGGTCTGCGGAATTTGCATAGCTCAACTCTGCCCCACCTCGTAGGTATATAAGGAGCTGAGCGGCAATCTCACATTATGTTTACCTGCTGAGGAGCTGAGGCTGAGTGCCCCCAGCCATACCAGCGGTACAGCGGTTGTGGCATGGCGACGTAACGTCTCCATGCCTTCCTTCAGGGAACAAGGGTTACATACGTAACAGAGACGTTCCCTTTCAGTCAGTACACTACGAGTTACGTCAGTTACTGACGGAATGGGGGTTCCCAATTCAATCTCGCCAAGAAGGCTGTCTTCCAGCGTCCTGCGCTGACCTGAGCTCCCTGCCGTGAGTCTTTAGCACGAGCGAGGGGCTAGGCTCAACGCCAATACCAAGGTACGCTGGGAAGCCTATCCCACGTGGAGAAATGCAACACAATGCCTGCCCGTAGGGAGGACTTAAGAATACACATATGACCCACTTATGGGCTGCATATGGAGCACTCTGGGTTATCCAGCCGCAGGTGGAATATTTCAACCCCAGGGGTGGCAAGATGACTTGCCAAGGGACTTGCCGTGCTCGGAGAGACTTACCATGGAATACACATATGGGGGTTAACCAACGGGGGAACCATGCACATGGAGGCACCTAGCCTAACACGAGGGCTGACCAAGCGGGCATGCACTCTGGTGTCGGCGTCAACAGTGCTGGAGGAACTCAGGGCTTACTGACAAACTCACCTGAGTATGTGAATACAATCAACCATCTTAAAGCTGTTTAACCCATGACACTTTGCTTCTTGTCTTTCTTCCAGCACACTTTAACTTTATTTAAGCTTGCAAAAATACCAAACAAAATCATTATGCTGATAAAAGTCTGTGGTTGACACCCAAAAAAAGGGTGTGTACTGAGAAACTAGGAATTTGTGGGAAGCATCTTGCCGCCTTCTTTTTTTATGAGAGAAATAAATAGATGTACTGGTGACATTCAGAGAAATGTTCCTTAGAGTGAAATAATATTTATAATGACAGTATTTACAATTATGTCTTCATGCCAGATTTATATTGCTCTGTAAAGCAGACAGACAGACAGATGGACAGATGGATAGACAGACAGACAGATAGACAGATAGACACACAGACAGACAGACAGACAGACAGACAGACAGATAGATAGATAGATAGATAGATAGATAGATAGATAGATAGATAGATAGATATTCAGGGTTTTCTTTCTCTCTCTCTGTGTGTGTGTGCGCGTGTGCTTGTGTGTGTGTGTGTGTTTGCTAGTTGGCAGGTGTTGCATCTGTTTATTAGGCTGAACTCTTGATCAGTCCCATATGTGAATCTCTGTTGCTGCAACATCACCATGGCTGGGAAACTCTAGACTAGCAAATGATGAATGTGCAACACTCATCAGAAACATACTAATTATCAGAAAATGCCAGTCATCTGAGATTCATAAAAAAAAAATTCAAACTTATAACTGAATCTAATAATTGTATAATACATTTGCTGTTTAACTGAATATGGTGTAATATTTGAGAATGAGTAGTATGTTTCTTGAGAAATATACCAGGAATCAGATGACTGAATCTGTAGACTTAGCCTAGAAATCTAGACGCAACCTAGTGGCAGCAAATGTAATTTGCAGCCAGGATCGTCTAGCAACTCTCCGTTGGCTTGCAAGCTTGAAAAACCAAACTCTAGTCAGGGCAATCACATTGTGTATAGAGTCGGTGGGCGGGCTTAACATAATGACGGCAGAGTTGCGACGGTTCCGCGTGCTACTTGAAAACAAAGAAACTGGCGAACATCGGTCTTTCGAATCGGCTTTGGCTGCGACTCTGGAAGACTTGGATTCTGTTTCCCTCATAATGTGAAACAGCAAGCTAAAATGTAGTAATCAACAAAGAGAGTTCGATGTCCTTTATGTTTAGAGCACTTATGGATGGATTAGAGAGGATGCAATTAATTTATCATTTTCAGGATAGGCTCTTCTAGCATTTTCCCACAGTCAAGATAAACAATTAGAATATACATATAAATTAAACTCTGACTAATCAAAACAATGAATTAAAACAATTTCATTCACACAACAAAGAGATACACACAAGCATCCACAAACACAAACATATGTCAAATCCCTTCTTCCTTCTAAACTATTCAGCTGTAGGGTGAATCCAAGTGGTATGCTTTTTGACATTAAGAGGCTCAGTTTACCTGAATTCACTCTGAATTTGGAAAATGAGCTGCTTCAGGGATGTCAGACCGCCCATGACAGCGGTTATCAATGGTTTTGCATCAGAAACCAGATTTTACACAGGACATCAACTGGCATCTCAACACATTAGGCCCACCAAAATTGTTTATACTGTACAAAATTAAACTTCAGTTGTTTATTTTATGCTCTATGCAGCCTGCATAAAACAACTCACTGTATAAAAACACATTGTGGTCAACCAATCATGTTCATCCCAAAAGTGAACACAATTTTAATGTAGTCTGGGTTGTATTTATTTTACTATGCTAATTTATTATATATAATAATTATATGGCTAGTTGCCTTACTTTATTTGCATTTAGCATTGTTTTTCCCGGCTGTCCGCAACCATATCAGAACAAACCTGCCACCCATTTTTGGTTTGCGACCACACCAGTTGACAACCACTGGCTTATGATAAAAGAACAACACAATAAGAAAGTGCATGTGAGCACACATAAACACAGACACAGACACTCTCTCATGCCCAGATGCCTTTAAGCAAAGGAATATGAGTCTGTGCAGAGACAGACAAACAATAAATCAAAGAGAGAGAGAAGATAAGAGGGTGAGAGCTGAATGTGTGAGAGAGTGTTGAGAGAGTTAACTAGTAACTTGTGTCCCAAAAATGGGTCACCTATCTGTTTTCACAGGGGTGTGGATGGCAGAGAAGAAAACAATGTTAGGATAATACTATAAAAATCTAATAAAATTAAATGCTACAACAGTTACATTCTGTTCCTCTTCATTAGTTAATTAGTTCACACCTGTTCTGATTCTCCCTTGATTACCTCTAGTGTTTATAGCCTTATTTAAATACAGCCACACGTGACAAAAGATCTAACCTATAAGAATAATAGATATGGACTCACCAGTGTTGCGCCTCCTCTCTCAGAATACCGGAATTTACTGGGGTATTTGGGCTGGATACTCTGGCACGACGACCTGCCCCTCACAGCCTGCAAACCAGAGCAGACTAACATCAAAGCCCCGGAGTCTACGCATGCTGCTCAGTCCATCTCAGAGCCAGGAGCAGACCTGTGCCTGATAGATCTGGGGTTTTGCTGATCCAGTTTCCACCCAAGTCCCCACCCTTTTCACTAGTCCCTTCTTGATGTTCCCACCTGACTTCCTAGTCCTGTCTCCTACGTGGTTAGGGACAGCCCCCTGGATCCATCGGCTCTGATGGTGTCGTCCAGCTCCTCGGCTCTGCCCCCACTGCTAGCTCTGTGCGGCTCTTCATCACCGTCTCGGGCTTCCCTTCCACCAGCTCACACGAGGCTAAGTCCCCGGCTGCACCTCAGGCCTCCAGGCCCAAGTCTCCACCTTGGCCTGTCAGCCTGTTAGCTACACCCTGGCTCTGTGTTCCCTTGACTCCACCGTCATCCGTAAGCCCTAGGACTCCTCCGGGCTCCCGCGTCCCTCCGGGTCAGCCTCAGTTGTCGCTCAGTTCATGGACTTTGGATCTCCTTCCCTCCTTCTCCCCATCATTGCCCCGGTCTGCCGAGCCCCCAATTCAGCCTCAGTCCCGTGAGCCAGCAGCTCCACCTTGGGCTTCCGGTTCACCTTCTGCACCGGATACTCCACGCACCCTGGTTCTGCCTCCATCAGTCGATCTCCGGGTTCCACCTGGGCATTCTGCCAAAGCTCCACCCTGGGTCCTCCCACCTTCAGCTCCACCATGGAGCGTGTCTCCACCAACTCCTCCTACTTGTTAAAAAGAGCAAGGATTCTGTTTTGGTTTTGTTTGCTCTGTTTCAGTTTGCCTGTGCTCATGATCATTAGTTAGTTAGTTCACAACTGTTCTGTTTCTCCCTTGATTACCTCTAGTGTCTATAAGCCCTGTGTTCTTTTAGTTCTCTGTCTGATCTTGTTGAGTTTTAGTGATTGTAGTGTATTGCTATTTCGCCACCTTGGAATTTTAAGGTTCTATCTGCATTCTGAGCCGTTTTGAGATATTGAGCTTCAAATTTTTTGCATTCAGTTCGACTTTGTATATAGAACCTTTTTATTTTCTAAACAAAAAGTCCACACAGCATAAAAAAACCATCACATAATGTAAACAAGTTGTTACAGAATAAGAATATGTGATTTACTAAATTTTGACAAAAATGTCAGATAGAACCTTATAATTGCAAGGTGAAGATTTTTGGATTTAAAAACCTATGCACTTCATGGTAATATTAGCCTAATAAATTTCAGTGTTTGGTTTTAAGGACATTCCTGTTCATGTTTTTTTTTTTTTTTTCTGATAGTGCTGAGCCACATTTCCTGTTGAATATGTCTTGATGGAAAACCAGTTGTTCTCAAATTTAAGATGAGAGTTGTATGTGTATCTCAACTGAGGTGAGTTAAATGGAGAAACTGTGATTATGTGAAATGATACTGTGTCCTAAAATGAGCACTCATTTGGGTGTTTGTGTTTGAACTTGATAAATGGGAAGATTCTGCCAACATGTGTGTGTATGTGTGTGTGTGTGTCTGAGAGAGAGAGAGAGAGAGAGAGAGAGAGAGAGGGGGGTCATTCAAGTAAAGTACTCTGGTGGTCTTAAACCTCATATTGCAAAGCAATATAATATTTTTTTTCTGAAAATGAAAGTGCTTTCCTGTACAAGACTTGATGCTAGGTGGTTACTAAGGTATACGCTTTGATCAAAAGAGCTCACCCTAAGTCAATGATATAGCTTGGGTCCTTCAATGTACAGTAAGTGCATTTGACTTTTTCAACCTGCCTGCTGGGTTCAAATCGCAAGTCCTCACCTCAACAATTCGATTTGAGGTGTCGTTCATGTATGTAAAAAAACAAATGTCAACAGTAAAAAATAACCTAGCACATTCTCTTCTAACAAGTATTATGCACATGTGAGAATGAGTGTATGTCAATAATGACACAGTGCTTGAGGTCGCTGCTATTAGTGTGAATCACAAAGAACATTCTCATCACCATGCTCCTTTAATTCATCTTCCTCTCTTTCATCACTGACAGTCATCTAAACTGTGATTAAGCACACGTGTTGCTGTGTGCATCAGCCACACAGTTGATCAAGCTGGAGTGGAAATAAAGGGAGAACGTAAGCGTGTGAGAGAAAGAGAGAGAGAGAGAGAGAGAGAGAGAGAGACAAATTACAGATCTTGCTGAGTCTGTGTGTCAGTCGTCTGCCTGGTCTTGGTTTGAGATTTTGGGCCACGTACACAAGTTTTGTGAGCGAATTCCCTAGGGATTTATGTGGGAGGGTATGTGGAGGAGACATCGAAACATAGAATTGAGATTTTTACAAATTGCATTATATTTCTATTTATTTATTAACTAATGGTCGGTTAAGCGTGTACTGCAAAAAAATAAAAATAAATAAAAACTTAGATGCAATAATGTTCTCAATCAAAATTATTATCAAGTATTGCTGAGAAAATCTAGTTCCTTGATATATTAGGCCCCCTTGGGGTGGCTGGGTGGGTTGGGTCCCTGGATTTGTAAAATCTTTTTTTTATTTTTAGAATACATGAATTATTCTTGAACATGTAACAGGGATAACCATAGCAAACTTTGGCATCTGACTGCTGCAAACAAGACACATGGATGACAACAGTTTAAGCTGCCAAATGTTAGCTATTTTTGACAAAACAAACACCAGAAATGCTTTATCATTTAACAACTGTTAGTAAACTCCCGCCAACAATGTGCTGTGTTTTGTTTATGCCTATGGAGCTCTCTCTGTACTGTTATGTATGGGTTTGTCCCAAGAATGCAGGATTGGTGTAAGCATCTACATTACTGAATCAAGATGCCAAGAACAATGGCAGTCCTAAAGGTCTACGTCAGATTCTTGGATTTGTAGAGGGGCGGCTACAGGTAGCTAGTAAAGTGAAACCAGGTGGGGTGCATCATTAGCCTTGTATGGTTCATTGAAGACCATGTTCTGGAGTATCTGCAAAAGCTTAATTATAGCCAACACAAAATCTCAGTAGTCCAATCTTGAAATTAAGAGCCCGGAGTTTGCCTTTATGATAGTGTCCATTGGGGTTCTGTAGATAAAGATGATAAGCGGTCCATGCACTGAACCCTGAGGTACCCCAGTGGTGAAATTACTCATAATAACATTAACTTGTTAAGATTACCTCCATCTTGCTGATGAAGATAATGGATCCAGATGAATCACATGCTCAAATGTCTTGATTTCTATTGGTAGTCACTGCATTGCTGCATACCTGTGGCGGCTGATGAAAAATATTGTAGGTGGGGCTGTTTGTGCGGGGGTTCTGGGGGTCCTCCCCCATAAAATTTTAAATTTCGTAGATGTGATTTCCTGCATTCTGGTGCATTTGAGGCCATGTCCCTTGCCTATTCCAGTAAAAGAACTCAAACCAGCCAATAACAATAGTCTAAAAAGACAATATTAATTGAACTGCCATGTAGAAATCACAGGTAATGATAATGAACAAGTTGCATGTTTATTATGCTTCGTGTCCAGATAGAAAAAGTGCAAACGCATAACGATAAATTATAATGGGGAATACAACAATTTAGTTCTTTAATCAATCCCCAGCTGTAGACTACATATCTTTAAAGTTCACTGTAGACAAATTGACAATTGGATAATGGAGAACAGTCTGTGTTGATACTAGAAAAAGAGAGAGAGAAGGCTCTCAAAGAGAGGGTGGGACAACATTCTTGAAGTGAACACCAAGTATGAGAAGAAAGATGATTTTAACATTTTAACTAGTATTAAACAGTAATCCAGCTCAGAACTTAGAAACAACAAAAAAATACAGTTACATTCCTATTGAGATCACTATTTTAATGGCAAATGTGTGTGTGTGTGTGTGTGTGTGTGTGTGTGTGTGTGTGTGTGTGTGTGTGTGTGGTTCAAAGTGAGTGAGTTGGAGAGATAGATGGAGGGTGAGTGTGTGTGTGTGTGTGTGAGAGAGAAAGAGAGAGTAAAGAATAGAGAGAGACTAAGATATGGTGTCTGTGACAGTTAGATTTGTGTGTATGAGAGAGGTAGATGGAGTGAACGTGTGAGTGAACGCAGGGGATGGAGAACTCTTATTTGTACAGGAACTTTGCTCATCTATCTTTCTGAGTGGCAAATCTCTCAATGACCCTTGTGTTGAAATCTGGAATGTCCCGTGTGAGTTTTTTCTCTATAGATAGCATAGCCAGAAAGCCTAAGGGAAGTTTTTAATCCTCTTTAAAGTAGAGAAGCACCTCTCTGATTCTGCTGTTGTCATTGGTGTGGTGATGAGGATCTTGAGAAGACTTACAGTTTCGGTGTCTTGAAGGTTATTTTCCATTAGAACCTGAAAGAGAGCCAGTGCACCACTGCAACCCTGGAAGTCCTCATTTTCATAGAACAGTTCTGTTTTAAGTCTGGCTTTGTCCAACATGGGATAGGCATCCACCATGGTTCCTAGTGCTGAATCTGGGAACTTTCTGCTGTATTGTAGGAACAAGTCTCCTTGCAACAGAGTGGCACTGATGAGATGCTTGGTGAAAGAAAACCTCTCCTTGGCATGGCTCATAATGGTATCACATACCTATGAAATGATACATAAATGTAGAAAAGTAAACACAGAAAACATTTCTCAGTTCAACAATATAATAAAATAAGCATGATCATAGCAGTAACCATTTTGTTATGAGCAAGTACATTTTATTAATTATAATTATAATACACATACTAGCTGTCATTCTCTTACTCAGTCTCACACACACACTATCTCAATTCAATAAGCTTTATTGGCTGTCTCTTTCACTCTCTCTCACTCACACATTCACTCACTCACTCACACACACCATATACACAATAATTATTAAAAGCATAAATGTGAAAAAAATCATATAATTTCTGCATTCTCCAGTAGATAGATATGTCTAATGATGACAATTCAAAATACAAAAGGGTGCAAACACCACAAATACATATAGGCTTATAGAATACAGAAATAGAATTTCTGTTACTGCTTACCTCTATTGCCAGATGCTGTTGCGTTTTTTTCTCCCATTGCTCTCTGTTTCTTCGGGGGTGGTTCCTGTACAGGTCCCCTATACTCCTCATCATCAACTAGAGAAGGAACGGAGTCCCTGATCCAAAACAAGTTTCACAAGTCACTGTCCACCCTGAAATTACTGTATCAGAAACCAACTTGCTAGAGAATAAAACTGTATTAAAATATGTGCTATTGTTGTGTTGGGCCTAGTCAATGTTATCTATTAATTCACTAGTCTAACATGGTGGCGAAATTGTGATATTTATGATAGGTTCTATTGTGCCCTGCTATGTGGATTTATGTTTTTATTGTTTAGGCTACATAAGCATGTTTTCAGCCAATATGCAAAATCATAGCCTACCTGAAAGCCTGTATGCTGTGAGTGAACCTCTGGGTGATCCCTGCGATGAAGACAGAGTCTATGTTCCTCTTCTGCAGATGGTTAAACAGCATGTCTACATGTGGCATGATTTTGTGGAATAACGCCAGGATGAAACAGAAAACCTCATCTTCCAACATTCTCATACAACCCCCGGCCTCTCTCTTCGATATGGGATCAAAGTCTCCTCTGTCTCGAATGGTTTGGAAGCACTTAACCAGTTCATCTTTGTGATCGTAAACTGTGTTAACAGCACGACTGTGGATGTTCCATCGTGTTGTTGAAGCAACTGGAAGTCGGTGTGCCAACACCTCATCCAGCACTGCCGTTCGTTTGAATGACTTGGAAAAAAATGTAGAAAACCCCCCAATGTCTGAAAAAAACTGGCTGATCTTTGGGATGTGGGATGTTGCCTGCTGCATGATGAGGTTCGACTCATGTGCATAACAGTGATTGTAGTATGCACTCCCGTAGATGTCTTGCACTTTACGCTGCACCCCTCATCACTGCGGCACCGTCATAGGCCTGGGCAATTAATTTTCTCTCTTGTCCCGCAGGAAGGATGGTGCTCAGCCTTTCCAATAATGCAGTGGCAATCGTATCAGCGGTCGCATTTGGAAGTGCAATAAACTCAAAAAAGCGTTCTTGAATGTTGTTGTGGCCATCTATGTACCGTAGCACAAGCACAAGCTGACAATGAGTCCAGATGTCGGTTTTCTCGTCTGCCTGAATGGCAATATAGTCCGATTGTTTCCCCTCTTCCAGAATGCGGTCTCTGAGAACTGACAACATGCAGTCTAACAGTTCATTTTGCACGGTCTTCGAAGTGCCTTTAAAAACAGTGGCGTTCTCCAGGTGCACCTCTAACTCACAGTCGATTGAGGCCATGAGGTCAATTAGACCCAGGAAAATGCCAGGGTTTGTGTCACTCTCATCGTGACCACACAAAGCAAGATCAAAGGCACCACAAAATTTCATGGCATCAATGATCTTTGACAAAATATGCCGATTCCTGTCCACCTCGTTGTGCCTTCTTATGGCAATGCGGTGTCCCTCATCTAGCTGTGTGGCTATGCTAATTCGGCCTAGCATGGCTAGCTTCACAGAGTTGTCCATATGCACTCTTGCCCGTTCATGTTTCTTCATGCGTTCTGACATATGTTTCAGGTCTGTCACCCCTGTCTGTGTCCACGAGCTATCACAAGCATTTGTTTTAAACAGTAAGCAAGGGAAGCAAAAGACGGCATTGGCGTAACCACAGCTAATTAGCCAAGCCTTTCGATCGAACCAACCTCGGGCCTGTTGGGTTATATTCACTTCTGGCTTGTCTGGTCCGAGTTCTTTTACTATTAGTTTTTCCGCTAACGTTCTTCGTTTGAAGGGATACAGGTGTAGAGATTTAACTGAATTTGGGGCTAGCTCAACTCCCACGACTACATTGCTACTCGACATCACTGGCGCCGCCATGCTGCACTCGCACTCCTCTCTGAGGTAAATGTCCCGTGGTGCAGCAGGTGCACTGCTCTAATCTTGGTACTATGAGCGATATTTTCAGAGCCCCCAAACCATAAAATTCAACGACGATGATTCGCGAAATATAAACTTTTTTGCATAGCAACCGGGGAACCATTGGCTTGCATATGCATGTGCGTTGGTGGGTGTTGGCTGTGACTCTGTGACACTACCATGGGCCCGTTTCAATCAACTCTAAATTGACTGACTCTGAGTTAAGCGCGTGCACCACGACTACGAAAAGCCATGATCAATGGAGCTCCGAAATTATGATTCACCATGGCAACAGCACCCAACAAAAGACATCTGCATACTTCCGGGTCAATATGTAAGTTTAACCCCCCGGGGCTAAATCTGCGTATTTTTGGCAGGGTTGCCCTGCTAAAATTTGCATTCCCGGGGCTAAATATCACATTATTGGGGCCGCTTCAACCCACTGACATGAAAAACAGCCCACATAATTTGCGTCTCTTTGATGATTGGTTGATATACCAAGGGAGGCTAGCCATGGCTCTGTCATGTTGTTTTCTCAACACTCCTCATCGCTGAAAGTGAAATACTCAATGGAGAATGGCTAATTTTTTTTTACCAATGGAGGCACAAGTCTCCGGCTATAGATTTGCTTCCCCCTCCCATTCTCTATCCCATCAGACTCGCATTTCACAGATTTGGCACATTTGGGGAAGAGTGCAGTGGTTACACTTACAGAGGTGGAATTACAAACAATAAATACATATTCTGAGACATGTACTGAATAACTGGGAATTTTATTAACACTAAATCCCATTTTCACCTCAAAATTTTGGCTTTTTGGATGTGCCTCCCTTGCCTCCCCCTGACGAGCCATCACAGAACTTGCCTGCAACGCATAGCCAACACTCACTGTTGGTCACTGTCAGTTACGTCAAATCTCATTAAAAATTACTGACTTTGGAAGCTTTGTTGCTCAAAATTGTATGTGTGAGCACTCTTAAGTCATTTCTATGTAGTCTCACATAGTGAGACTTTTGACTTAGGTCAGAAGGTCTGGACCTTTTCACTGATTATTCTGGTACAAGAGCCACCCACTTGTACTGTCAGACTAACATCTTGAGTAACCAACCATAATTAGCTTATTTCAATGTGATGCCTGAGGCTGGTCTATACCAGATATTGACTACAGTGTCTGAACAAACATGGAGACAAGACTGATAGAAACAAACAGGAACATCCATCTGTCTTGATTTTTACTGTCTGTTTTATCAAAGTATATCATAAATTTCAGGTTCAAACGTTCAGTGTGTGTGTGTGTTCACATTTTTATGACCAGATTCCTCGGTTTGACCCGATTGCTTTTGTTGGAGATAATCTGCCCCAGGCACATGCACATTTGCATGGGATAGACTTTTAGTGACCTTTAACTTGAAATTGTTTGTGCAAGAGAGAGAGAGAACTCATAGCATTTGCAAACAACCCATTTGTTTTTCTTTTGGTGTTTGCCTAGATAAAATCTGAATTGGACCGAGTTTAGTTTTTCCTGGCTGATAAACAGATATTTGTTCTTTTGTGCTATTGTGCAGACTTGTATAAATTTCCTGCATAATTGATCCCTTCATAATTGACCTTTTAGTGAATCAACAGAAAATAAATAATAAATATACTCAAATACACTCCTGTAAAATGTAACTGTATCATAATAACAGGTCTGAAACTGATCTAATTACTCACATATATAGTTCACACAAGCCACCAAACATATGAGTTTGATTAATTTATAGCACAAATAGAGGTTCATAAATCATGATATCTCTGGTATCTCAATATCTCAATTTCATGAACTTTTAAAGTATGTGTGCATGTTTGTGTGTGTGGTCCTGGTATTCCCTACATTATGGGGACCAAATGTCCCTACAAATGTAGTAATACCAGTAAAGTTTGACCTTGAGGGGAACAACTCAAGGTTTGACCTTGATGAGGAAACAAGCTTATAAATCATACAGAAAGTTTTCTGTGATGGGTAGGTTTAGGGGTATATGGTTATGCTTAAACCATTACGCCTATGGAATATCCCCATAAAACATGGAAAACCAACATTTATGTGTGTGTGTACAATCAACTGTGGGAATGTTTCATCTTTCCGATGAAAGCAATCTTTCTGAGCTGTTTTAGCTATTATTTTAATCAAGAGAAGCAGGCTTGAGAAAACCACAAACTTTTATTCATAAACAAGTCACACTTGTTCCTGATTCTGATTATATGAGTAATTTTCCTTCTATTTTATGAACTGGCTGTTTAAATCAAAATTCTAAACAGATTGATTGAACCTGCAACGTTGTACTGACAATTCACAGGCTCATAAGACATAATCAGTTGCAGACAAAAACATCATTATTTATGCTGTAGCCTGAGGATATGTATGCGTCAATGAATCTGTGTCTGTGTGCTATTTTGCTAGCCTCTGCAAAATCTGTTTATGTCTACTAAATTAAGTCTTATTCAGCATGAGCCATGGTTAGGAACTGAGAAAATGTTAACTGAATAATTTTCATGAATCTGGGTTCAATTAATGGTTCTTGAAGGTCTGTCTATGTGGGCATAACTGCTGATTGTCTGTAGTGTCACTGAAAAAACGAATTAACATTCACATGAGCATATGATTCTTAGGATTTTGCTCTTTAAATAAATTAGTCAAAAAAGTTTTTGGTTACCAATTCACTCACTGAATTATTACTGAACCATAAAATTTTTTGGCATGTTTAACACACAAACTGGACCGTGAACTGATACTGTTTTATGTGTACTAAACGTTTCATTGAGGCCTAAATCTTGAAACCTAAATATGTGTAATTACTGGCTGGTTGCTCATATGACAACGTACAATTAAAGAGGATATGTTATAAAGGATGTGTCCTTAAAATACTAGGAGAACCATAAACAGATTTTCATCCCTACTCATGTTTAAAAAAAATGTGTTTTTGAAAAAAAAGTTTTCACTGGAGCCAGAAAAGTAACATTCTGGTCAACTCATTTGATTTGAATAATACTAATATTTCATATTCATACACTTTGGTTTGTAGAAGTTCAGTGCTTGATTCTGCTTTCGCTTCAATTTTCTTTGACAGAGCAAATAATGTGTCCACATTGTGTCTGAAATGTCAGGTGATTAACCTTTTGTTTATAGAACTGTCTGAAAGCATTATTACAATCACAGTTGTGCTGTTGCTTGTTTGATATTGCGCTGATAAAGCTTGATCCAGAAAAAAGACCTCACATTTAGAACTCTGTAACGTAGTTTGTATGTTCAGGGAAGAAGGGAGGCGGGAACCGGCGAACATTTTAAAGACTTTAATAAAAATAAATAAAGAAAACGAAAGTAAACCGCGGGCAGCCCCTCACGGACGAGTGCCACGCACACACATACAAAACGTAAACAAAACACAACGTAAATCCAGGCCTGGTCCTCTCTCGTCTTGCACTGTCGACGTTCCTCCTTTTATGCTCCCGTCACTCCGTGAGACGAGACCGGTGTGGCGCGCAGCTGGAGCTCATTATCACTCGCCACCGGCCCGCTCTCACGGTCCCTCGCCTCGCTGCTTGCCACAAACTCATTAAGAGGAAAACATTAAAAGAACATTCAAAAGAATGTTCTGCTTAGTTATGTTGAAATTAACCCATGCATGCCAGCGCACTATAACCTTTCTCATACAGAAATATATATATATATATATATATATATATATATATATATATATATATATATATATATATTTCTGTATTAAACATATCCTCTTTAAGTGTACGTTGTCATATGAGCAACTAGTCAGTAATTACACATATTTAGGTTTCAAGATTTAGGCCTCAATGAAACATTTAGTACACATAAAACAGTATCAGTTCACGGTCCATTTTGTGTGTTAAACATGCCAAAAAATGTTATGGTTCAGTAATAATTCAGTGAGTGAGTTGGTAACCAAAAACTTTTTTGACCAATTTATTTAAAGAGCAAAATCCTAAGAATCATATGCTCATGTGAATGCTAATTAGATTTTTCAGTGACACTACAGACAATCAGCAGTTATGCCCACATAGACAGACCTTCAAGAACCATTAATATTATACCATTATATATATATATATATATATATATATATATATATACACATACAGGTGCTGGTCATATAATTAGAATATCATCAAAAAGTTGATTTATTTCACTAATTCCATTCAAAAAGTGAAACTTGTATATTATATTCATTCATTACACACAGACTGATATATTTTAATTGTTTATTTCTTTTAATTTTGATGATTATAACTGAAAACTAAGGAAAATCCCAAATTCAGTATCTCAGAAAATTAGTGAAAAGGTTCAATATTGAAGACACCTGGTGCCACACTCTAATCAGCTAATTAACTCAAAACACCTGCAAAGGCTTTTAAATGGTCTCTCAGTCTAGTTCTGTAGGCTACACAATCATGGGGAAGACTGCTGATTTGACAGTTGTCCAAAAGACGACCATTGACACCTTGCACAAGGAGGGCAAGACACAAAAGGTCATTGCAAAAGAGGCTGGCTGTTCACAGAGCTCTCTGTCCAAGCACATTAATAGAGAGGCAAAGGGAAGAAAAAAATGTGGTAGAAAAAAGTGTACAAGCAATAGGGATAACCGCACCCTGGAGAGGATTGTGAAACAAAACCCATTCAAAAATGTGCGGGAGATTCACAAAGAGTGGACTGCAGCTGGAGTCAGTGCTTCAAGAACCACTACGCATAGACGTATGCAAGACATGGGATTCAGCTGTCGCATTCCTTGTGTCAAGCCACTCTTGAACAACAGACAGCGTCAGAAGCGTCTCACTTGGGCTAAAGACAAAAAGGACTGGACTGCTGCTGAGTGGTCCAAAGTTATGATCTCTGATGAAAGTAAATTTTGCATTTCCTTTGGAAATCAGGGTCCCAGAGTCTGGAGGAAGAGAGGAGAGGCACACAATCCACGTTGCTTGAGGTCCAGTGTAAAGTTTCCACAATCAGTGATGGTTTGGGGTGCCATGTCATCTGCTGGTGTTGGTCCACTGTGTTTTCTGAGGTCCAAGGTCAATGCAGCCGTATACCAGGAAGTTTTAGAGCACTTCATGCTTCCTGCTGCTGACCAACTTTATGGAGATGCAGATTTCATTTTCCAACAGGACTTGGCACCTGCACACAGTGCCAAAGCAACCAGTACCTGGTTTAGGGACCATGGTATCTCTGTTCTTAATTGGCCAGCAAACTCGCCTGACCTAAACCCCATAGAAAATCTATGGGGTATTGTGAAGAGGAAGATGTGATTATGCCAGACCCAACAATGCAGAAGAGCTGAAGGCCACTATCAGAGCAACCTGGGCTCTCATAACACCTGAGCAGTGCCACAGGCTGATCGACTCCATGCCACGCCACATTGCTGCAGTAATTCAGGCAAAAGGAGCCCTAACTAAGTATTGAGTGCTGTACATGCTCATACTTTTCATGTTCATACTTTTCAGTTGGCCAAGATTTCCTTTCTTTGTATTGGTCTTAAGTAATATTCAAATTTTCTGAGATACTGAATTTGGGATTTTCCTTAGTTGTCAGTTAAAATCTTCAAAATAAATAAACATTTGAAATATATCAGTCTGTGTGTAATGAATGAATATAATATACAAGTTTCACTTTTTGAATGGAATTAGTGAAATAAAGCAACTTTTTGATGATATTCTAATTATATGACCAGCACCTGTATATATTGAATATACACTCACCTAAAGGATTATTAGGAACACCTGTTCAATTTCTCATTAATGCAATTATCTAATCAACCAATCACATGGCAGTTGCTTCAATGCATTTAGGGGTGTGGTCCTGGTCAAGACAATCTCCTGAACTCCAAACTGAATGTCAGAATGGGAAAGAAAGGTGATTTAAGCAATTTTGAGCGTGGCATGGTTGTTGGTGCCAGACGGGCCGGTCTGAGTATTTCACAATCTGCTCAGTTACTGGGATTTTCACGCACAACCATTTCTAGAGTTTACAAAGAATGGTGTGAAAAGGGAAAAACATCCAGTATGCGGCAGTCCTGTGGGCGAAAATGCCTTGTTGATGCTAGAGGTCAGAGGAGAATGGCTGATAGAAGAGCAACTTTGACTGAAATAACCACTCGTTACAACCGAGGTATGCAGCAAAGCATTTGTGAAGCCACAACACGCACAACCTTGAGGCGGATGGGCTACAACAGCAGAAGACCCCACCAGGTACCACTCATCTCCACTACAAATAGGAAAAAGAGGCTACAATTTGCACGAGCTCACCAAAATTGGACAGTTGAAGACTGGAAAAATGTTGCCTGGTCTGATGAGTCTCGATTTCTGTTCAGACATTCAGATGGTAGAGTCAGAATTTGGCGTAAACAGAATGAGAACATGGATCCATCATGCCTTGTTACCACTGTGCAGGCTGGTGGTGGTGGTGTAATGGTGTGGGGGATGTTTTCTTGGCACACTTTAGGCCTCTTAGTGCCAATTGGGCATCGTTTAAATGCCACGGCCTACCTGAGCATTGTTTCTGACCATGTCCATCCCTTTATGACCACCATGTACCCATCCTCTGATGGCTACTTCCAGCAGGATAATGCACCATGTCACAAAGCTCCAATCATTTCAAATTGGTTTCTTGAACATGACAATGAGTTCACTGTACTAAAATGGCCCCCACAGTCACCAGATCTCAACCCAATAGAGCATCTTTGGGATGTGGTGGAACGGGAGCTTCGTGCCCTGGATGTGCGTCCCACAAATCTCCATCAACTGCAAGATGCTATCCTATCAATATGGGCCAACATTTCTAAAGAATGCTTTCAGCACCTTGTTGAATCAATGCCACGTAGAATTAAGGCAGTTCTGAAGGCGAAAGGGGGTCAAACACAGTATTAGTATGGTGTTCCTAATAATCCTTTAGGTGAGTGTATATATTAGCAATATCCCACTCGTAGCTGTGCAATATGACTGTATATCAGCACGGCTACGAGTGTGATATTGCGTTTATACAACAGTTCAGTGGCACAAGTGTAAATCAGAAACAACAATGGCGTGTCTCTAAAAACACTCTTTTGTGCAGAACTACTTCCTTCAGATTAAAATCTCAAGTTGACAGTTTGACAGTCGAGCCCAAGCCTCCGTCACTAATTCTGAAACGCCACTTTAGAACTAGCAACGAAGGAACATTGAGTCACTTCATTGAAGATGATTGTATTATGTAGGGTAGAGTAGCCTATTATGAGAGAGCATCTGATATAGTATTCAATTCATTCTTCAGGTCGATGCCCATAATATTATATCCATTAAAAAAAATCAGTTTGATCGTTCGCTGAGGAAAGCGATAGTTTTCCGTAACTTTTAAAAGTCAAGAGGATTTCCATGACAGCGCTAAAACAACGTCCTTGTTCTGACCAGAGACATCTAATGGCATAATAATGTAACTTTCACTGAAGTCCATTTCACGATCACTAACGTACTGCTTCTTAATACCAAATACAGCATATAACGGCATAAAATAATATTTATTGAATTTTTATTTTTTAATTAACAACAATAGCCATTATGAAATAAACACAAGTAAACAATTCAGTCAAATGTACAAAAGCAGCGCTCTAGTACAGGATTTAAGTTAAATATAGCCTAAATATAAAGTTATCAAACTTCATTTTCCCCTTAACCCAAATCGGTTTGCTCTGGAACAAGTAATAGATTAAGACCAATAAGACCAATGATTGCCTGTTTGATATACCCAAATTAATTATATCTGTTTACCTGCTATCAACATAAGAGCCAAGAGCAAATCCTTGATGAAGCTGAGATGAAGCTGTTCTCGATGGGTACATGAGCGCTGAACGGCCGCTGACGTTTACATTTTTTTTAAACAGGCAATTATGTTTATATACAAGTCACATATTTGAGGTCTAAATAACTACATTCTTGCCTAAAAAACTCTTAAAGCTACATTTCAATACAACAACAGTAGTATTTTTAAAAAAATGACAGTCATCGCAAGCAGAGTGATACAAATGGTGAAATGGTTCCAGTGATGATACTTGTTACAATCCACGCCTGTCCCGGACTACTGTAACAATACTGGGGGAATATCGCACAGCTGGAAAAGGCTCTCAGCCAGTCAGATTCAAGAACCAGAAAGAACTGTTGTGTGTGTGTGTATATATGTAATAGTTACATTTTAGTTATTTATGCTAACACATTAAAGTCAAGTCAACTTTATTTATATAGTGCTTTTTACAATGCAGATTGTTTCAAAGCAGCTTCACAGTGTTATACAGGAAAATAATGCAACCGAATTTGATTCGGCTGTACAGCCGCTCTGGAGAAAACGGTGATGTAATCTAGCTCATTTCAATTATCATATAGAGGCACCGGCATGGCTTGGACGGGCCTGGGGGCGTGGGGGCGTGGGCGGACCTGGACCATAAGGCGTGGGCGTAAGCGGACCTGGACCATGAGGCGTGGGCGGACCTGGACCATGAGGTGTGGGCGTGGGCGGACCTGGACCATGAGGCGTGGGCGTGGGCGGACCTGGACCATGAGGCGTGGGCGTGGGCGGACCTGGACCATGAGGCGTGGGCGTGGGCGGACCTGGACCATGAGGCGTGGGCGGACCTGGACCATGAGGCGTGGGCGGACCTGGATCGGCGGATTGGCTTTCAACAATGAGATTCCGGTCAGTTAAGAAATAGATGTGCGTAAGAGAAAGTTCTTTATGTTCATGGGTGTGTGTTGAAGCCTCATAACATTTAGTTGATTTAATATGCAGTGTAGAGCAGCTTGTGCAATATGTCTGAAGCACATGCTAAATATATGCTAAATACAGTCAGATTTATGAGCGTATATACTGTAGGTGCCGTGTGTAAGGGAAAAGGTATGTTTGTAAGTGGGTTGTATTGTTGTTATCTTCAATCAAAGCTGCAGTTCGCACATCGTAATTAACCTGGGAATAAATGGTTTGCACAAAGATGAGATGGCAATAGGTCGGATAATTTGCAAGCAGCAGAAGTGGTCAGATAGTTGCATACCTCCACAGTCCACACATGAAAACAAGTCGTGGTCAGGCCCTGGCTCTAAGGCTGAATTTAGTGGTCAGAACAACAACTGGACACCACTGCATTAGTTTGTTGGCATCTTCATGCTTTATGACCGCAGAAATACCTGATTTAGCAAATGATGGTAAGATGAAAAGGAGAGAAAAACAGTGGACAGAAAGCAAAATAGCTAAGCTTCAGTCACGATGACTGAATATCTGTAGTCGGTTACACACACAATGTATATGAAGGCCACATTAAAACCCTCTTAGAAACTTTTTGCCATGCCTTCATCAATTACTTTTCAAATGCCTTTTATGTATAGATTTAACATTTACTGGCGAGTTTACTGACGACAGACATTATCAGACAATATCAAACCTCCGAACATTTCTAGTTGTTTCTAGTCAATAGAAAACTGTACGCATGCTGATTGCAATACGTTAAAATATGCGCTTTAAGAAATAAATGGATTAACATCTTTCTATCTCTCTCTCGTAGATGCACATTAAGCAAGAGAAAAGCTGAAAAAAGATTGATAAAAGTAAAACGTAGTGCTAGGTTTAAAGGTTAGATTTTATTCATGTTTTAACAGGCTGGCAATCCAAAAGAGCCACCCAGCTACACCACAGTAAAACAGCGAGCGGTGTGAGTTAATGTGACTAACCTGTGGATGCGATGTCTAATAAAATGACATTCCGGTGTCTTTAATTGTTTTCCACACATTCTTTGCATCTAGCCGATCTGACACGGTAATACATCCAAATGTGAGAACATATGGCACGATGGTTATTCAAATATAATCAACTACATTGTCAAAATTTAATTTTAAATATAATAGTTGATTTAGTATTTTACATTAAATACACTAAAAAGTGCTATTTACCTTATTGTAGGCCTATATAGAGAAGGCATAAAGTTACAATATTCCTAATCCATAGCTATAGCACTTTACAAAGCCTAAACAAAAAGAAATCTTCCAAGACTGTGTGAAGAAGATTTTGTATTATTTAGGCTATTATATGATAGGCTTACCTTGGTAAAACTTTAGTAAGAGATCTTAACTTGGGATCTACTCGCTGTAAATATAGCCTATAAAACTGGCCGTAGCCTCGTTTAAACGGTCTGGGTGTGCTTGCCACAAATTACTACCCCCCCCCCCCCTCTCTCTCTCTTTCTCTCTCTCTCTCTTTCTCTCTCTCTCTCTCTGTAGAACTGAACGGTCTCGTGCATCACAACACAGTCAGCGCGCGCTGCTCCACAACGCATCCATCCATTCGGTCTGCTCCTTGTCACTTGGATACATGCAGTTACAGAAGAGTTCACAGTTTTCATCCGCAGTTTTCTTCTCTCATCATTAGGTTTGAGGGTGAGTTCGTTTTTTAATGACTTTTTCCCTCAAATGTAAAAGTAAATTAGAAACATGCTGCGAAAAACGACACGAGTAATCCATATATTTTGACAATAGTATTTACGTTATAAATACATTAGGAGTTGAGCTGGGCACAATCTAACACTTTTTGACTTTCACAGTTTGGGATTATTAGGTTAAGTGAAATTTGACAGCATGCCCCATAGATTGTAATTATGTGAGGGGCACATCTGATAAAATAAAATAAAAAAATAAAAAAATAAAAAACTAGACAAACTAAAATATTTTGTCAATAAAATACAATTATGAACTTTTTCTTAAAATAATGGATTTTTTAAAATAATTAAAAATAAACAAATTTTTGAGTTTGACAAACACACCGCAAAACACAGCTAAACAGCATAGTTCAAAACATAACAATAATGAATAACTTCTGAACATTGACTCTCAGTCTTCATTCACCTTTTTCTCATTGTTTCTCAATAGAATTCATAAAAGTATAGAATAGAATATCATAGTTCTAATAGGGGCTCATTGTAACGCAGTGTAAATAGGATTTTAACCCGGCTTGTGTCTTCTGCTGGTTAGATCAGTGTTAAATAACTATCTCAACTGTTAAATGACAGATTGGAGATTTAAATGAGAGCAGACTTGTCACATTGTATATAAACACTATAAACTGGGAAGTAAACATATTTTCAGATGATTACATAAATCTTCCAAAGATTTTTTTTTTTTAATTTTGGAGCAATTTTTTCTCTATATAGTGTTGATATGGCAACTAGTAAATACTTTTAATAGTATTTACTAGTTGAAAAAAAAGTAAGTTTTGTCATGCTAGCATGTGTTACAACTAGCCCCGCCTTAGGTTGTGCCCTGCTCACCCTAAATGCAGAAATATCATGCTTCTCTTTACCCACTCTCACTATGTACTCACTGAATTAGCAATAAATAAATTCAGCAATTACACAAGCCTAATCCTCAACTCTTTACAGAGTTATTTACTCTGCATTATTCATGTTTAATGCAGCAATAATATGACTAATTCTCTGTTCTTTTAAGTTATGGCTTAATTAGTAGACACAGTACAATTTTAAACATTTAAACTCCCCCACTGCAGGGAAATTTAAGAAATTAAAAATTACGAAAAAATTTGGTTTTCCCTTAAAAAACACAAAATCAATCTGTGTTCATGCTAACTTTAGTCCTGGACAGAATTATTGGCAGCCCTTAATTCTAAGTACAGAAAAAGCTGCTGATTGTTTGCAGTTTTTCACAATGGTGGTGACAAGAGAGCTGTCTGAGAGCATCAGAAATGCTATTATTCAGAAACATAACAAATCCAAAGGCTATGCAAGGCAATTGGCAAAGACCTTGAAATCCCTGTTTCAACAATTCATAATGTTATCAAGACGCTTCGGAGTCACAAAACTGCCAAGAAGAAACTCGGTGAGAGAAGGCTGCGAAGGTTGGTGCAGATTATGGAAAAACACCAGGCAAAACATCTAAAGAGCTTCAGGCTGACCTGAATGAATCAAAGGAATGATGAAATCAGAAGATTACCATTAAGCATTTTAAAGTGAAATGTGTTAAATAGTGCCAAAAAACTAGGTTTGAGCTGAAGGTCTTGGGTCTTTCAGCAGGACAACGAGCCAAAGCACACATCTAACAGCACCAAATATTAGCTGAAAAGGCCAGACCTAAATCCCATTGAAAAATTTTGGAGAGAGCAGAAATCTCCCAGACAGCAACTTAAGGTGATGATACACAGGGCAACTTTTTGAGCAATGTTGGTGGGCAATGTTGTCGTCAATGGGCAACCAGGTGAGACACAGGGCCCACGACCGATCTAAAGTATCCAGATAGAAATTTGTTGCCCATTCTCAATGGAAAGGTGCCCAAGCAACATTGCTCAAAAAGTTGCCCCATGTATCATCACCTTTAGTGTCAGCCCAGATCCGGCCCACATCTGGTACGCGTGGAATCCACATGTACCAAATATGTCCTGGATCTGGACAGACACTATGTTGCTGTCTGGGCTGCCTTTGCAAAAAGGACTCCTGTAAACTTAAAAGAGCTTGAGTGCATAGCAATGGAAAATACCAGCAGACAGGTGCAAGAAGCTTCTGTATGGCTACAAGGAACATTTAGAGGCTGTCATTGTTGCCAAAGGTTCTGCTGCCAAATATAAGTAAAGAGTGCCAATAATTGGGCCTCATTAATGAAACTTTCGTCAATAGCCTATATGAGAAAAATTTCAGAGTAGCCTAATTTGCGTGTAAAACAGACCTTCTGGAAAACTCAACTCCAGACTCAACAACACTTCGTAAACATCAAATTTGGTAGTTAAAGGTGTCCTATATTTCTCTGATGTCTCTGATGGCCCCAGAGTGTGTAAGTGAAGATTTAGTTCAAAATACCCCACAGATAATTTTTTATAGCAAATTGTCACTTTTTGAGGATTAGCAAAAACGCGCCGCTTTTGTGTATCTCTTCAAATGCAAATGAGAAGAGGGCGGGGCTTCAAGAGCTTGTTTTAGCAACTCCGATGACCTCACTGAAAAGGTCAGAAACTGTTCAGCCTTTTATGCTCAAACCGGAGTCGGACAATGATGGAGAGACTCAAGAAGAAGTGACAACATGTAGAATGCAAATGAATTTATGTAGCTGATGTGGAGTTAACTATCTTTAAGTCATTGATTAGCATAGTCTGTCATGATAATCTATAAATCGCTCGTGTGGGAACTGTTGTAAAATGCCTACAGAGCCAGAGAATATCTGCTGCATGAAGAGAGAACAGGTATAATTTAGTTTAATTATGGTTATAACTTATGTTGTCATGCAACAGCTTGAGCAGACTCCCAAATGTGCTCTACTACAACAACTCTTCCTCTTCTCAACATGGCCTCTAACGCCATATCACTAACCCGTGAAGAAGCTCGTTGTAGTCCCTACCAGCTGTTTGTTGTAGTCCTTAAAAAGCGATTTCTGTAAAAGAAAATACCTCCCTTTGCTTTGAACTTTGCCGATGTTGTTTATGCTCAAACAGCTACATTACACACTAACTAAAGTTAAAAAAGTGAATAATCAACCACCGCTTTAAACTTGTGTATGTTAATGAATTCCAATCATTCGTAAATAGGGCACACATGCACGCACATTCACAATTAGCATAATCCCCGCCTATGAATTACAACTACGCAAATTATAGTACGTCCAAACGCTGTGGAATTTTCTGGATTCCCTTCTCAGGTTTGGCTCCAGTATATTGCATAAGTGCAAAAGAGACTAATAGGCTATATGCCTAACAAAAAAAATTCAATTAACGCATGTCCACAAAAGCGTTTTTAGCCAGCAAAACTATGAAAGAAGAAAACGGCCTGCTGGTGGCGCTTGAGAGTGCTTTGGAGTTGCAGCGTTTTTCCAGCTGGGGCGCTTTGGTTGCTATGATGTGGAATATCCACGGCAGTAATGTGTTACTAGTATCTCATTTTGAAGAATATTTCTGAATATAAAAATGCAGTAACCAGCAATATTAACTTCTCCACTGTTGTTCAGGTGTTGTACAAGGAGGATGGTTGGTCGGTGTAGTATTTTTCCCGCCCCTCCTCCACTGTGATTGGACGACTGGAAAACTTGAGTTAGTGAGATGGTGGTCTAGTGGGTTAAACCACTGAACTGATACACAGAAGGTTGCTGGTTCAATCCCAGCAGTCTCTTGGGATTGGGAAAGTGCCTTGCACTCTTTGTGCAAGGCACTTTACTCCACGTTGCTCCAGGGGAATAAGTGCACTCACTGTAAGTCGCTTTGGATAAAAGTGTCTGCCAAACGCATAAATGAGTTACCCCCAACACTGCTAGTTCTTAAGACACTAAATCGCCCCCTAAACCCTCAATCACTATTCCCTACTTTAGTCGACTAATACAGTTCACTTGAAGGAGTGAATGAAAACGAGTGCGTAAAGTTGGACAGCCGTTGAGTGTACATAGGCTGTACACTCGTTATTGCGGTGCAATGTGGGATTGAATGAGTGCACTCAATAATGTACACTATGGTTTCGGACACCACAACAAATGGCTGTCCCCTCAAATAATGCCCTATTTGAGGGTATAGGGGGCGATTTCGGATTCAGTCACAGTCTTCACATAATGGCTATGTTTATCCAATTGGCTCCTGAAATCTTGTCTCTTTAATTTCAGGTAGAGCAAAATGACAGGCCCTCCACCTTTGTTGTTCATTCTGACTGCATTGGCTGTATCTTTGGTCTCTATTGGTGCTTCTACCAAAAACTATGAAGACGACTGCCACTTGACACAGATTAAAGTCCCAGTGATCCTGGACGAAAGCACAGTGCGGCTTCAAAGCCCGGAATTCACTGCCGACGACATAAGCGAGCCAGGAGTGATGTGTGGGATTGAGTGCCAACGAAAGCTGCCAGAACCGGGGCCTGCTGAACTGGAACGACTACTGTCTTATGAAACAATCTACGAGAATGGAACACGTATCTTCACCAAAGTAAAACTGGAAGGGGACACTGAATTAAGAAACACGTCCTCTTCTGTTGTCTGCAAGACAGGACACCTTACACGCAGAAAACGGCAGGTTTACGGCATGGACGGGCGCTTTGTGATCACAGATAAACACTTCACCACCAATTACCCCTTTTCTGCCTCAGTGAAGCTCTCTACGGGTTGCTCAGGCATCTTGGTTTCTCCAAAACATGTACTGACTTCTGCCCACTGTGTCCATGATGGACAAGTCTATCTGAAAGGGACCAATAGGCTCCGAGTGGGTATCATGAAGCTTCGCTCCAAACGCAGGGGAGGGCGCCAACGAGGAGGCAGGAGGGGAGGAGAAAAGAGAAGAGGAAGTGAAGATATAGCCACTGAAGGAGAACTACTTCAAAAAGTTAGAGAACACAGGAGGAAAAGGAAGAACCGTTTTAGGCGAGACACAGAGTCCAGACAACCCGTGTTCCGGTGGACACGTGTCAAACTAACTCAAGTGCCAACAGGTTGGATGAGGAGAGCAGGCAAGGAGGTCTCAGCTGACTACGATTACGCCCTTCTGGAGCTCAAACGGCCCCACAAGATGAAGTTCATGGAGTTAGGCGTTGTTCCGGTAGTCAAGGACATCCCAGCTGGAAGAATCCATTTCTCTGGTTTTGATAATGACCAATTAGGGAAAATGGTCTACCGCTTCTGTTCGGTCTTAGAGGAATCTAACGACCTAATGTACCAGTACTGTGACGCGCAGAAGGGATCGAGTGGAGCCGGGGTGTACGTAAGGCTACGAGATCAGGCAGGAAAAGGGAAGTGGAAGAGGAAGGTAATTGGTGTGTTCTCTGGACACCAGTGGGTGGATGTCGATGGGATACAGAAGGACTATAATGTGGCAGTCAGAATAACACCCAACAAGTACGCCCAGATATGCCACTGGATCCATGGAGATGCTACTCAGTGTAAACTGGCCTGAAATAGTTGATTAAAGTTTAAGTTACAATTTTTTTGGAAGTAACTCAATTTATTACATCCAACTTGCCAATAGCCGCTTTTCCAGTGTCGGGCCTGTCCGAGCCAGGGCTAACAACGTGCCGGACGAGGCCAATAGCCTCGGACCTCAAGCACCGAGCCCAAAATGAAGTTGTTTCCACTGTCAGGCCAGTAGCCCCGCAGCACTACCCTACAACCCGCCCTTAAAGGGATAGTTCACCCAAAAATTACCCCATGATTTACTCACCCTCAAGTCATCCTAGGTGTATATGACATTCTTCTTTCAGACGAATACAATCGGAGTTATATTAAAAAAGTCCTGGCTCTTCCAAGCTTTATAATGGCATTAACTTAATGGTTCATTTTTGAAGTCCATAAAAGTGCATCTATCCATCATATAACCGCTCCACACGTCTCCGGAGGATTAATAACGGCCTTCTGAAGCGAAATGGTGTGTTTGTGTAAGAAAAATATGCATATTTAAAACTTTATAGACTAAAATAACTAGCTTCCGGCGGTCAGCGGTACGCAAGTCGACTGATGGCGAAAGAGTAACCCCTGACCCTTGACGCATGCATATTGACGAAGGTAGAAGCGCAGAGGATAGAGCAAAACAAAACACCGGTCATGAATTGACATGAATTGAAAGTCTAAAACGACAATGTTTAAAGAGAAATGGCGGAGGATTTTGATATAAGAGAAGAGGGGCTTGAGTTTGTTGACCAGCCCTATCCGCGAGAGGCGTCAAAGCTTGCGATGCTCCTGTACATCGCGTCAGGGGTTACTCTTTCACCATAAGTTGACTGGCGTACCGCTGACCGCCGTAAGCTAGTTATTTTAGTCTATAATGTTTTAAATATGGATATTTTTTCTTACACAAACTTGCCACTTCGCTTCAGAAGGCCTTTATTAACTCCCAGTGGCGTTGTTTCACAAAAACCTAGGGTATGGCATAAGTTCTTCTGGCCATACAACAACAACGTAATCAACAACGTAAAAGAATCACATTATATGTAAACAAAATGTGGACAAAAATCCACTAAAAGAATTTAACAACAATACAAAATCAATGCAAATACTGAAACCCTATATCCTATAAGCCTTCACTGTGTCCTAACCAAACGCGACACGTGAGACAAAAATATATTTATTTTAGGCTACTGTTTTTATTTATGCAGCGTTGTGGCTGGAACAACATACAAAGTATAACAAGTGCAGATTATGTGCTTTATTTAATGTAAAAAGAATTTAAAGTGAGTTTGAATATCATTTTTCGTGACCTTTACAAACATCCTTACTGAAACCAACAATGGATAATTCACCTCAGATCTTGAAAATAAATTAAAGGAAACAACTATGTTCAAACTGTCAAGGTGAACAAACAAGTGTAAAAAAATGGTTTCAGTCACTCAGTATGTATTTTTAATAATGCTAAAATTGTGTACTATTTAGGAATTCGATATTGTAGGCTACTTATCAATTTCGTTGCGAATGTAGTCATGTAGTCATGCGCTTGCAGAGAGCCCGCCCACATGCCCTTCTGATTGGCTGTGATTTTTGATTGATTGATCTCGGGTCGAGTCTGGTTTGCCGCTGAAAATCTTGTCGCATCGCGACTGGTTAGGACATGGCGGTAGACTGTTTAAATTTGCTTTTCAAAGCTGCAACAGAACTAAAGAGCAGCATCATGAGCGGTTTATTTCCCCTGCTTGTCTGAACGCCAGGGTATGGCAACTGCCATACGTAAACGCCGCCCCTGTTAACTCCCTGGAGCCGTGTGGAGCAGTTATATGATGGATAGATGCACTTTTATTGACTTCAAAAACAAACCATCAAGTCAATGCCATTATAATGCTTGGAAGAGCCAGGACTTTTTCAATATAACTCTGATTGTATTCGTTTGAAAGAAGAATGTCATAAACACCTAGGATGACTTGAGGGTGAGTAAATTATGGGGTAATTTTCATTTTTGGGTGAACTAACCCTTTAACACGCCTACATAGAACGTCACACAACCCCACCATTTCACCAGCTGACAGAAAACTAGCTAATTCGCAAAATGAGCATGACAGAAGTGGTTGTTTGGTCTTAAAGACTTGAGATTCCAGAATCGATATTTGACCAATGTTTTACAATAAATAAATGAAAAGTTACAGTGGCAATAATTTATTAATTTGTGCCAGGAGTGCACATCAATCATGCTGAATCAAACTGGTATATTTACCATTTGACACATAGCTATTCAGTTGCTCCTGCTTTCATTTATATGAGGGCCCCAGTTGGCTGACTTTGGACCAAGGTATTCGGCAGGCCAAAAAAACCCTGGCCATTGGCCCCAAAGCAGCCCCGGAAGTGACAGTGAAAATGCGACTGGCCTTGGCATGCACAAGCATGCTAGCTTTTGGCCTAACAGTGGAAACACGGCTAGTATGTCCTCCAGACTGCTGGGACGGTCTAGATGAACTTTATAACTGGTCATATCTGTGACCCAATGGAAAGCCCATGGCGAGTAGTTGCGAGCACAAATGGAGCATCTACAAAGGAAATGCCTTTTTTCCCCACAAGATTAATTTGGATGCTGTATATTTATTTCTGTTTTTATTGCCAAAATTTGAGACTGTAGGCTTTGTAACATCATGTTCAGGCCATGTTTATGTTAAAAAGCCAGCATCACCAGCTGAGGCCAAGTAGTCAACTACTGAAAAGCAAAACAACTTGACATGCAGTATGATTTGTGTTTAATTTCTTGAGTTCACCCAAATGTGTAACTCAGTTGCATGTTTTCCATAGAAGAAAAGTGGATGGTGATTCATGCTACCGCTGAGAAAAAAAAGATTTGTGAATAACAGCTTAAAAGTTTGAGAATAAAGTGTAAATGATATGATCTACACTGAAGAAAAAAAAAAATCATTAAGTTGTGACATGTTTACATTGCTTTAAATAAGTTAAGCAATTTTCAATAAGATTCAACTTTTTTTTCCAAGTCAGTTTAATGTAATTTAATGTGATATGACAAACATCAAAGTTGATAGTACTTAATTTAAGGCAGCAACTTTTACAGTGCTTTTTGGAGCCTGGCAGTCTAAATCACCATCCGGTTTTGCTGCATGGAAAGTAGAAACTGGGGGGATTGTTTTGGTCTTAATGTATTTGTATTTATTTAAAGTTAAATGCCTTTGTCTAATGTCCATTCAGTCAAAATACGAAAGTACCAATTCATAAATGTACTGTAAACTCTGTTTTGATTCACAATACATGGTTTTAATATCTTTTACAAAATGTCAAACAATTTTCCTTTTTACACCATTCTGGTTTATTTGTTTTGAAATGGCAGAAAAGGAACATGTTACATTACACATGACACAAAGCCATGTTGGCAAAAAATAAGTAACGCAAACAAAGTGCACATTCTACACTAACAGCTCATCTGTTGGATCCAAATATAAATACAAAGCTGAGCGGAGTGACACCAGAACCAGCCAACTGATGATTTGATGCAGCTGGACTTTAATCCTCCAGAGAGCCTGATTGGACAGCATCCTGGTAGGAGGGTCCGCCCTCTTTCTGGTCAGGGTAGAGCTTGATAAGGTCGTCGATTCGAAGGATAGTGATGGCTGCCTCTGTGGCGAACTTCAGACTCTTGGTTTTGACCATTGTGGGTTCATACACTCCCGCTTGCTTGTTGTCTCTTGGCTTTCCATTTACCAGGTCCAACCCGATCCTAAGAGCGCACACACACACAAATAAACAGAGTTAAACAGAGCAATCCATCTATTTTTAAACTGCATTGGCTCTCAGTTTAATCCATAACAGGCCACATAACTTCCAGATTATTGTCAAAATCCAATCAATCAACAAAACCATTGGAAAAGCCATTTGAAAGCCATTTTAGGCAAGTAAACCAAAACCTTACTTCTAAACACTGCATTTTTTATTCCTGATTGTATGTTTGTCTGACAGTGCAGTCATATTTCTAAGACTTGAACAGGTTCCCTGTGTGATGAGGAGAGAGCGACACTAACCATTTGAGGTTCTTGCGTTCAGGGTTGACTTGAGCCTCATTGTGGAAGGCTCTGAGTTTGGCCACCAGGTCAGTGGAGTCTTGCGCAGCGTTGACTGCCAGAGTTTTAGGAATGATGAGCAGAGAGCGAGCAAATTCAGCAATAGCCAGCTGCTCACGGGAACCCTACAAACACACACACAATAGTTATATGCATGCATACACATCTCCACTAGCAAATTATTAAAAAGCACTATTACTGTATATTAACAACAGAGACCACCTGATTTCCCCCCAGAATATTTAAAAGGTAAATAGACTCTGCTACAACTCCTGTTTACATTGTAACATTGAATAATCTTTTCAGGATTGTGGTTAACGGTTCATTAAGAATTCAGCAATTAAATAAAAAAAATAAAAATAAAATAAAAGCTGAAACCTCACTGATGTACAGCTTCATTTAACCTCAGAGCTAACAGTAGGTCTGTCTAGAGAGGTTTACAGATGAATCACTACCAGGGTTCCCACTCTTTTTCAGCGATCATTTTCCAGGACTTTTTCAATTTTCTATGACTGGAATAAAAGACAAGGATCATGCCAAATATTGCTCTCTAAGTCTTTAAAAGGTGAACAGTTTATTGCAATGACTTAAAGGTACACTATGTAACTTTTCCGTCTGCTAGAGGTCACCTATTCAAAACAAAGGCGTAGTTTGATGACGCCTAGTTTGAGCGCAGAATCTTGGGACATGTGGTCTTCACCTCACAGCCGGTGGAAAAGAATCGGGATAGGACTCGGGCAGAAATCATGTTCATGGATGCGATTATTAACGTTACTGTAGTATGAAGCAGAGCAGACCCGAGTGTTGTGGGAGCTGAGCAAGGCCGATGGGGCGATTGCGGAACACACGCCTCGTGAGCAGCGGGACTTTTATTATGCCACAGTCGGCGGCACCATTTCCGCTTTTCCGGTCATGAGTATGAGGTAACACAGCTCTGTTCATCATATTAGATACATTTGAGTGTGTTGAAAATGATGTTCTGACGTTACTCTGTGCGTTCGCTCGGCGGCTGCTATGACACTTGTTGCACACTGCAGTAAGAGTAAAGCGTTTCTGCTGAATAAAACCGGAAACCGAGAGTAACGCAGATATGACGCCATTGACAGGCGACTCCCTCACACGTCCCAGTTCCTTGGTTAAAATAGCAATTTTCCCACGATTTACAAATAGTTGGAAACATTTGGGATACTGTAAGTACTCAACTGAACAAAATATATAACACTGGCCTAGTGGTTTTTGGATATTTTACTGAAATTTTTTTACATAGTGCACCTTTAACTATAAACAGTTTTTAATATGAGCTCTTAAAATCATACGTTGACTATGGAACCTTGTTTCCGCCACAGAATAAAAAGTAATTGCGACTTTTTATCGTTATTCTGACTTTTTCCTCGCAATTGTGAGTTTACATAATTGTGAGAAATTCGCAATTGCCAGTTACAAAAACTCACAATTGTGCGAAAAAGTATGAATCGCGAGTTTATATCATGCAATTCTGAATTTGACACACATTTGTTTATATTAAAATGATGTGATTAGGCAGCTTCTTACTAGGTAACATCCACTACATACATTTGAGCAGTTAACAGCAGCTAACTGCTGCAAGTGGCAACACAAGACTAAACATCATCATCGAAAATACTTCCCTCACGTGTCAAAAGTTAGCATTCCTGAACATTGCACTTTCTGCAACTAGTGGTAATTGTTTTGGGCTAGTGATGAATTCTGTTCTCGGCTAAAGAAAAACCGAAGAACTTCATAAAAATTAAAAAAAAAATAACTTTCCAGGACATTTTAAATTTTCTAAAATTTTCCAGGTTTTCAATACGAGTGGAAACCCTGCACTACACATCAAGTTCTCAACAGACAAAAAAACTGTCAAAAATTAATTCTGTATAGTCTGTAACAGATCACATAGAGGTCTTGTGAGGGTTAATAAGTCTCGATGATAAATTAAGCATGTTAGCTCCGAGCAGGATGGATGCAGCTGTCAGCAGAGCTGTTTATCTGTTCGTTTCCTCTCTCACGACTCTCACTGTGTAGCCATCGAACAGGCACAGCAACTACAATGGGAGTGTGTTCAAACATGCAAATCACACTCAAAGTAAAACTTGTAGAAACTGGTCTCAACTTCATTGACAATAAAACTTGCCTGTCGCATTTATATATCAGCTATAATTGCAACACTATTTTACAGTGTCACTGTAGTAACTATAAATGATGCATAATTACATGCAACTAACCCTAAAAGTACGTTGTACTTAATATTACTCAGTACATAAATGTACAGTTTCAGTATAACAAAGACACCTTAAAATAAAGGTAAATAATACAATTTATTTTAAAGGTGTCATTGTTACAGTGTAATTATATATTTATGTACTGAGTAATATTAATTAACATGTACTTACTATAGGGTTAGGGTAGGATTAGGGTTAGTTGCATGTAATTATGCATCATTTACTATTATTACTATGGTAAGTACATGTAACATGTAACAAGGACACTGTAAAAAAGTGTAACCTAATTTACCCATGTTAGTTTGTTTCAATGTAACATGTCATGATGACTTGATGTACTTCACATAAAAATGCACACGAGATCCCAGCAGCTGTGAAAGATGTGGTCCTCACCATGCTTGTTGCATAGTTCTCCAGATAGATAGACAGTGCAGCCTCTACAGCGCCACCTCCTGGCACCACCGATTTGGACTCCAGCACCCTCTTCACCACACACAGAGCGTCATGCAGCGAGCGCTCCATTTCGTCACACATGAAGTCATTCGCCCCGCGCAAGATGAGAGAGGCACATGTACGTGCCTTTGTGCTGAAATACAAAGAGGGAAAGGAAAAAGGCATGAAAAGTTACCAAAACAAAGTTGTTTACAATGCAAAACATTTTTACAAGGTCTCATGCAGTGGAGTTAAGTGCAAAATGTGCACATCATCTAAAGTGCTGCGACACATTCCAAAGCAAGTTACGTAATGAAATTAACATCAAGCACGCAAAACACACAAATATACACAAACAACATTTCAGTTCTAGCATTACTAACTTGACACTGCAGCCATATTCATCATTAAAACTAAAGCATTGTCAAACAAAGCTAAAAGTTATACAGCTGAAGCGAAATTGTGTGTTGTACAACAGGGCTGTGCCTCAGTGTGACAACAGTCCCTCTGGCGGGGGTGCACCAAACACATGTTTGTACGCTAAAGTTTCTGCTTTATGGGGATACTGGGACATAAGTGCAAAGCCATGTTTAATTAAGAAATAATAGTTTAGCATACAAATCGCCAATATGGAAACATTTGCATTCGTGCTGCATGAGCGGTACGTGAGCCAGTTAAGCCAGTTTCATGCACATTTTTACCAATATTTTGATTTTGAGGCAAATATTCATAACCTAATATTCCATGAAAGTCTGTATAAATATAAAATAATAAAAATCCATGTTCAAATGTATCATAGCAATTAACTAAAAATAATTACTATTAATGCTATATGTTTGCTTGCTATGTTTTAATATCAAGTACAAGCTGCGATTTTGCTAAACGTTACTTCACGCAGAGAATGTAACGTCATGTGACTGGATACCCGATTGCTAAGTATTGTAATTTGTTTAACCAATATTATAAATGAAACATTCTATTATACAGATATTTGTGAAACAAATTTCCATGACTTTTTCAAAACGTTCTGGGTTTATTTATTTTTTCCAACACTTTTTCCGGGCCTGGATATTGCCATTTTAAAATTCTATTGTTTTATATTCCACTGAACTACACGATATCTCATTTCTCTTCTTAAATCCACACTCAAGTGTGACCCTTGATCTTTTATCCAGGAGATTATTTGTATAAACGTATATTATTTTGCTTGCTTCTAATCCCTATATTTACATTAAATGTGATGAAGTAGAAAAAAAAATGCTGTCGATCAGGTATATATTTTACTTGTCAAATAAACAATTAGGCATTACTGGTCTGTGCTTAACACTGAAGTGAATTGAATAACACTGATTATCTCTTCATCACGGCACCTGTTAGTGGGTGGGATATATTAGGCAGCAAGTGAACATTTTGTCCTCAAAGTTGATGTGTTAGAAGCAGGAAAAATGGGCAAGTGTAAGGATTTGAGTGAGTTTGACAAGGGCCAAATTGTGATGGCTAGACGACTGGGTCAGAGCATCTCCAAAACTGCAGCTCTTGTGGGGTGTTCCCGGTCTGCAGTGGTCAGTATCTATCAAAAGTGCTCCAAGGAAGGAACAGTGGTGAACCGGAGACAGGGTCATGGGCGGCCAAGGCTCATTGATGCACGTGGGGAGCGAAGGCTGGCCCGTGTGGTCCGATCCAACAGACGAGCTACTGTAGCTCAAATTGCTCAAGTTAATGCTGGTTCTGATAGAAAGGTGCCAGAATACACAGTGCATCACAGTTTGTTGCGTATGGGGCTGCATAGCCGCAGACCAGTCAGGGTGCCCATGCTGACCCCTGTCCACCGCCGAAAGCACCAACAGTGGCACGTGAGCATCAGAACTGGACCAGCAATGGCAGAAGGTGGCCTGGTCTGATGAATCACGTTTTCTTTTACATCACGTGGATGGCCGGGTGTGTGTGCGTCGCTTACCTGGGGAACACATGGCACCAGGATGCACTATGGGAAGAAGGAAAGCCGGCGGAGGCAGTGTGATGCTTTGGGCAATGTTCTGCTGGGAAACCTTGGGTCCTGCCATCCATGTGGATGTTACTTTGACACGTACCACCTACCCAAGCATTGTTGCAGACCATGTACACCCTTTCATGGAAACAGTATTCCCTGGTGGCTGTGGCCTCTTTCAGCAGGATAATGTGCCCTGCCACAAAGCAAAAATGGTTCAGGAATGGTTTGAGGAGCACAACAACGAGTTTGAGGTGTTGGCTTGGCCTCCAAATTCCCCAGATCTCAATCCAATGGAGCATCTGTGGGATGTGCTGAACAAACAAGTCCGATCCATGGAGGCCCAACTTCGCAACTCACAGGACTTAAAGGATCTGCTGCTAACATCTTGGTGCCAGATACCACAGCACACCTTCAGGGGTCTAGTGGAGTCCATGCCTCGATGGGTCAGGGCTGCCAATCGGTGTAGTTTGTGCTGTGGTGTAGTAAGCGTTACATGTGAAGAGACAAGTTTATTTGTAGCGCATTTCCCACACAGCAGTAATTTAGTTTTGCTTTAAATTTGTTTAGGCTCGCGGTTTATAAAACAATTTCTAGTGCCATTCTTTATAATTATTTACTGTTATTTTACATGATTTCTGAATGTAATAAAATGTGACTTCTACACCAATATAACTTGTACTTTTTTAACTTGAGACTTATCTTCTGTGTTTTTTGGAAAATCTGCTTAATGGCATCTCTTTAACTTGAGACGTACAGATAAAAAGATTTAGTGCTCGTTTGCATGATAGTAGTTGAGAGTGATCAAAAGGAACCAGAAGTGATTTCATGAGCCACACGTTCACTACACTGGCTGTGTGGATTGACACATTGCTTAATCTCTGGAGGATGTAATAGGCATCTAGTTAATATCAGGGATAAGTTCTGTCCTTCTGATAACAGAAAAGGAATATGATCTCACTTTTTGACAAGGATGAGCTCGTCGTCACACACTCTCTCCTGCACCACCTCCTCCGCCTGACCCAGCATGGACACCTCAAACGTCTCCTCTCCCTCCAGGTTAGACAGAGACGAGCAAACAGTGGCTGCAGGGGAAAAGTGGATACACTGACATTAAAGAAGGCCTAAATCTAAGCTTAAGTGTAGATAAAAGCAAGGGTAGTCAGCTGACCGCCAGTTGCTTTGGCGATGCGTTTGAGGTCCTTCTTGAGCACTCTCCTCACAGCCATGGCTCCCACATCTACAAAGTACTTCAGACACATGTCATCAATGCCTCCTGTGGACAGAATCACATTAGCCCCAGACGCCAGGATCTTCTGAATGCGCTCCTTCGTGATGTCCGATTCCCTGAGAAACAGATGCAGAAGAGGCACATAATTACAATGGGAAGAAAATTAAGTGTCAATTATACCGTGATAGTATAATTGCCTAGACTCTGGTGGCACGTCAATCTCATTTGTCTGACCACAGTTTCATAATAAACTGAAAACATCTGAACCTCATAACATAAAAGGTCTCTAACATTGTATTTTGCGCCATTGCTTTGGTATCTTTCAAACAAACTAAAATCAAAAGCGTGATATGGTTTTATGGCCTTATCAAAATGCGCTTTTTTGCGATGCACGTTTCAAAGCGAAGTGCACATTTTTCTCACGTGATCAGCTTATGTTTTCCACGTCTCAGTTGACAGTGAATGAATGCAGGGAACTCCATCTTCAGCATGTTGTGAGCTTAAAGGTGTCCTATAATGCCCCTTTTTACAAGATGTAAAATAAGTCTCTGATGTTCCCAGTGTATGTTAAGTTTTACCTAAAAATATCCCACAGAAAATGTTTTATAGCATGTTAAATTGTCACTTTTTGAGGGTGAGCAAAAACACAGTTTTGTGTGCGTCCCTTTAAATGCAAATGAGCTGCTGCTCCCGGCCCCCTTTCTAGAAGAGGGCGGAGCTTCAAGAGCTTGCGTTCGCAGACTCACGCAGACACACACTGAAAATGTCCGAAACGAGAAGCTTGTTGTAGTCCCTACCAGCCATTCGTTGTAGTCCTTAAAAAGTGACTTATTTTCTTTTAAAGATCTCCCTTTGCTTTGAACGTCGTAACTTTGCCATAAAAATAAGAGGATTAAGGTCCAACCCCTATAGCATCACAAAATCCAGTGGGAAACACTGTGGCAATCTTACTTCAATCAAAAATAATAGAAAGCTGGCACTTTCCAAAAACAGATAAAGAAGAAATAAGGGCCTAAAAGGTATTCAATATTCTAATATGCTGCGCAAGAAACATTTCTGATTATTATCAATGCTTATCAACAATTAGTGGTTGGCCGATATATCGGCAAGGCCGATATATAAGCTGATATTGTGCATTTTTAAAACATCGGCATCAGCCGATACGTTTTTCTGATTGGCCGATGTGTTAGAATCGGGACTTTTATTTTGACGGTGGCGCTGAGAACAGCAGTGATCACACAGCGCTCACAGTCTTCTCGGTCTTCATTAGTTTACGGCCTCTGTTAAAGGGTCATGGAACCCTAAACCAAATTTTCTGAGATTTTAAGAGAATTATGTTTGTTGAACATCATGGAAGACAATGTTACCATGTGTTAGTTTTGAATGTGGGAGAAAACTAGTTAATTAAGAGTAATATTAAAACATATTAACCTGGTTTAAATTAGTCTTCATGTCAACGTCATAGGCTGTGACGTTTTCTCGCACTATAGTACGGCGATGACTCATCGGTGTCTCATAATTATTCATGAGACTGCGTGTCTTCATCCTATGAGAAGACGCGTTGCTTAATTCATGACAGCATGCGCTTTATTCATGACAGCACACGTTGACAGGCATTTTCCTCTGACTGGCACTTCAAACAGTGAGATCGCATACAGTAAGTGAGGGATGCATTAATGGATCAAAAACGAGTGTGTTTTTTTGCTTTGTATGAGTTTCTGCGTTGCATACGTTCTCTTCAATAGATCCTGAGTCTACGACACAAACGCAATTCATCCACACTGTGAGTGTAACCGCTCTTTACGGCCATTTAACCGACCAAACGGCTTATAAAAACGTATAAGTTATCAAAGTTATGCAACAGCGTGTTCATATATATTTTTGATGCAGAGAACAAATTGCGAATGGCTGTGCATTTAATTGTCCATTGAATTATAGCGGTCACAGGATATATATGTATTTGTGTAACGGTGAGCTTACAAAACCATGTGTATATTGTGTTGTGTGTAACTTAATGGTCATTTGCAGCGTGCATTTGTGGGAAGCTTTGATGCTTTTAATGAGAGCGAAATAAAATTGTCTGAATCAGAAGCCGTTGATGTGCTGTCAGTCTCCCGGTCTCCCCTCGTCCCCCTCCACGCCGCCGCTAAACCACGCCCACTTTTAAAGCATTTTTCAAAACTGTGGTGATAACTGACTGCTGCTGAAACAGGGTTTCATGACCCTTTAAACAGTCACATCTAATCCGTTATTATATAGACCTGTTAACCCTTTATGACCTATTTTTAAGCAATTACTTTATTTGTGAAAAAATATATATGTAATATAATTGCAGAATCAAGTTGCCATCTAAAGTATAAGCATGTTTATTTCATAATTCTAATTTATTAAAATATATATATATATATCATACTGGCCATCGGTCACCCTGCTCTCTAAGATATCGGCATCGGCCATCACAAAAACAATATCGGTCGACTTCTACCAACAATTATCAAAACAGTTGAGCTGCTTCATATTTTTTTGGAAACTAATGCTTTACTGTCACTTCTGATCAATTTAATGCATTATTGCTGAATAAAATAATTCTTATAGACCAAAAACATTTAGTGGGGGGGTATTTTTTTTTGTTTTTTTTTTATAACAGTGTGACCTCACCTCTGTCTGATTTGGTCAAGTTTCTCTGGATCATTGATGAGCACCTGAACACCCATCTTCATCTTGGTTTTCTGCAGGCTGAAGTCCAGACAGGCTATCTTGGCATTGGACACACGCTTTACCATTCCTAAAAAAATACAAGACATTTTACCACAGTCACACTAACATATACTATGCAAACGGCAATAAAAGCCAGCAGCGCACAAACAGACCTTGTGATCCGACAGTGCAGTTAAGTGCATATCCGTTGACGAGGAAACTCTCCTTCTGGCTGCGTCCGTGAGCCTTCAGCACATTGACAGAGTTGATGGGATAGCGAGCCACACCTTTACCATCAACAAACTTCACAGCCAGGGCAGCGTCCACCACCATATTAGCAAAAAAATCAGCATCACTAACACAATGTCAAGGAACAACAACTTAATTTAAAATGATTAGTCAATGCATATCAATCTCATTTCAAACTCTGAAGGGAAAGGCAGACTCTCCTCACGGCCTTATGGAAAGCTACTTTCACTTACAGATGTACAAGCATCAATAAAAGTATCATAATATTATGCTTTTTTGATACCTCAGAGTCGACTTAATGTCACAATTTTTTTGGACACTACCATGATAGTAATCCAACAACGTAACAGCACAACACAGAGGATACACTCCAATGATCTTAGAAGACATGGACGTCTTGGCGGCATTGATGAGACACTCTCTGCCCAAGTCATCTGTGGCGATGGTCAGATTCTCATTGATGTATCTGACCGCCTCCCTATGAACCACAGAAAATTAGACCGATTAATGTCCTGCTGACTCATGCTTAAACACAAACGGCACAGGAAGTGGCTCTTACTTGCAGGCCAGTCTGTATCCACTGATGATGGAGGTGGGGTGAATCTTCTGCTTGACAAGCTCATCAGCACTCTTCAACAGTTCAGCGGCAATGATCACCTACACACACACACAGCGACATGAGTGGTTGATGAGTCTTCCTACTTTGAGATTCAACCAACATTGTCTAATGTACTGTCAGACATGTGGAAGCAGCAGGGGAAGACCTGCATGTCCCGCAGATTGCGACAGAGATTCTGTGTCCTGTTAGCATAGCCACACACACTGACAAAGCCCAGATGGATGGTACTATAACAGGAAAAGTTTATATATAATAGACACCATCTAAAGTAACAAATGTCTCACCACTGATGTTGTGCCGTCTCCAACCTCCTTATCCTGCAGATCTGCTAGTTCACAGAGGACCTTCGCCGCCGGGTGCTCCACCTCCAGCAGCTTCAGGATGGTGGCCCCGTCATTGGTGATGGTCACGTCCTGAAACACATATCCACCAGCATTAGCAAACAAACCAGAAACATGTCATCTGTGTGGACGCTGGATCTGGACTGACATCACTCTGGGGGAAACAAGTTTAAACTTACACCAATGTCGTCCACCAACATCTTGTCCAGTCCGACAGGGCCGAGAGAGCTCTTGACGATGTTAGCAATGGATGCAGCGGCCATGACTGCAAATGAACAAATAAACCATATCAGCATATGAATTTAACTTTTCTGCTCAACATGATTATACAGACAGTTCAGTGTTGCCTGCACTCCAAAATCGTTACCGTGCATGTTTTTAATGCAAAGTTAAAAAGTGACCAAGTCATTTAAAGACACAATATGTAAGATTTTTAGATCAAAACATCCAAAAACCACTAGAACAATGTTATATATTTTGCTGACTTGTGTACTTAAATTATTCCTAAAGTTTCCAGCAATGTTTAAATCCAGAGAAAACAACAATTTTAACCAGGACACGGACCGTGTCTGTGCGTCGCTCGTCAATGACGTCATATCCGCGCTACCCTTGATTTCCGTAGAAACCACCAAACACCAAAGATACTTGGTAAATTACTTAATACTTAATACTAAAATACTTTAATAAATTATATTTTATTAGACAGATGATCAACTGTTTGGAGACATTCATCGACAGAATTGTTATACATCTTAACACGGTTAGTCCTATTGTTTGAATCGCTTGATTAATTGATTTACCACGAGTACCATGTTTTTACCACGCCTTAGAGACAACCCTATTTTGTCAAATGGCTAACAAAGCATAATCAGACAGAGCTTTCTCCATCATACAATATATATTAAAATTAGCTGCATGTTATTTAGCAACAAGTAATCCAATACTGATCTAGATACTGCAAAGTGCAACAAGTCTCTCACACCAGCCACCGAACGAACGCGGAGTAATGTTAATACATAATTTTCAACACACTCAAATGTATTTAGTATGATTGTTTTAAACATGTAAAACAGCGCTGCGTCGCCCCACATACACTACAAAAAGAGCGGAAGCAGCGACTGTAGCATAAGCATAATAAAAGCTCCGCTAGTCTTGAGATCAGTATCGCAGCTTTCATTGGTCAAGGACCGACCAAGAGGACGTTTGACTGACATGTAACGCAACCAATCCCAGTTCGTTTTGTTCTGTGCCATGTTTAGGGGTGTGGAAATGTAAAGTCGATGTCCCTGCAATAACAGACCGGCGTGCATCTATAAAATTATTCATTACTCAAGAATGTTGTGCTAGTTTACTGCAACGATGGAGCTGCAAACTTCACATACTTTAGAAAATCCAGTGTTTAGTTGATCCTGGTAAGCGCTCATTGTTAGTTGTAAACGACGGTGTTCTTCTTCCACGAGAGACTTTGCAGTCACGCCATTTGTTTCCAGGCGGACCATTAAAGAACGCAACACACTCGTCTCGCGGACATCCTGTACAATTCAACCAATCAGATGATGACTTCAAAACTGCTTAAGTGTTTCCAGTTGTGTGGCATATGCATCAGATGTTCAGCCAACAGTCTGAGGCTGAGACTAGGCGTGTCCTGCTTCATACCATCGTGCCGTTAATACAACTTTAATACCTTCGCTCATCCATGAACATGACTTCTGCCCAAGTCGGATTCCTTTGCATCGGCCGTGGAGTTTAAGACAACTCCCATGATCCTATACTCAATCACAGCATCATCAAGCTACGCCTTTGTTACGAATAAGCGACCTCTAGTGGCAAAGACTTACATACTGTGCCTTTAAGTGTTTGTTTACGCTGTGTGGGCTTATATGGCAGTTTAAACACTATGGACTTAAAATTGACCCAAAAATGAAAATTATCCCATAATTTACTCACCCGACTCGCACACGGCCGTTACCGGAAACCAGTGATAATAGTTTACAAAGTTATAAACATGGATATTTTTCTTACAAAAACACATCGCTTTGGTTCAGAAGGCCTTTATTAACCCCCTGGAGTCGTATGGAAAACTTTTATGATGGATAGATGCACTTTTATGGGCTTCAAAATCTCAAGTTACCATTCACTCCCATTATAAAGCTTGGGATAGCCAGGGTATTTTTTTAATATCACTCCGATTGTATTCGTCTGAAAGAAGAATGTCATATACACCTAGGATGGATTGAGGGTGAGTAAATAATGGGTAATTCTCATTTTGGGGTGAACTATCCCTTTAAACTGACACTAAACGGGGCGTGGACGCAGCATCACACAATAGCATAAGTCTTCAGTTACCAAAGCCATACATGCATGTCGATATGCATGCATTACATCTCATTCTTCCTGGTTACTGTATCGTGTGGTGCAAGCAAGGCTTTTCACCCATCATGGCATCACTCATACTTTATCACATGCATTGATTCGTCTGATAAAGCACACATGCGTAGCAGTGTCAGTGATGATCGTCTAATACCGCGTAAAGATGCACAATCGCTGTACCGACCAAATAAATTAACCCATCAGCCACTTCTTTTGTTGTGGATCCAGTATTAAACGCACTGTACGCCACACGTGCTGCTCGAGAGAGACACCGGCCGCTCTTCCGTTAAAAACATCGCCACACCGGGCCTGTTTCTCGTGCCTCTTTGTTTTTATCGTGGGCTAGTATGAGGCTATCCACACTCACCGTTTTGAGCCCTGACGGACTCGCCGCTCGTCCTGTGGCCGAGCACAGTTAACGGACCCTCTGTCATGGACATGTTGAACGGGAGAAGAGAATGGAGATGCGCGCGGTGGGTTATGGGTAGGGTGCGCGCGGGAGGGGCGCGTGTGGAAAGTTCCAGATCAATCTAGATGAACAGCTTCCATTCAGTTCACACTCGCATATATGAGCCACTTAACCACTCCAAAGACTCGACTCTACACATTGATGTCTATAAAGAGCTATATACCACACAGATTAAGCCAAAGACAGTTAAAGTTATACAAAAAACTACAATTCCCTGTTTGAATGTGGTGATTCATTCGATGGTTTCCGTCACTAAGATTGAGGGACATCTAGTGGACTGGTGGAGCAGCGGCAGTTATTTTATACACCATTATGATGGGAGAAAAGAAGCTTCTCAAAGCTTCGAATCAATTGAACCAATTGCTTGGCAAAATGATTCACTGTTTCGAATCGTTCGAAACGCCACTCGCTGGTGACCCCTGCTGGCTAAAACGGTGTACTGCAACAAAAACCGAGGCCAAACATGCATAAAACAACTTTTACAAAGACATTGCAAATGTTTTATTGAACGTAAAATCTATCAAATGTAATTAACTAGTCATCTAATAAGATTAAATATCAAATGTCTGTATAATATGTGTTCTTTTATCACTTCAGGCCAATAAGAGCAGGGTTTCTTCTGGTTTTATGTTTTTTTCCTTTTTAAGACCAATTAAAGAAAGCACACAATGAGTTATATTAGTGACACTTCAAAGTTTGAAAATACAATTTCCAACAGATCTTCATAACTTTTACAAAAAATTGCTTAAAGTTTCAGATAAGAAATCTTGTGATCTTGTGAAAGTGATTTTATGATTAAAACAAGAACAAACATCTGCCAGTAAGTTCATAAAAATCAACGTAATTTAAATTTAAGTAATTTTCATACCAAATGACAGATATTTGTTCTTGTTTTAAGCATAAACTCACTTAATTTTGTTAAATTTCTCAGAAAACAAGACTTCATTTCTTCATTTTGCATGTCATTAAATGTATCTTGTGATAGGGGCGGATTCTGAAATCCACTGCTGCTTCAATATACCTATATATATCCTAATTAAATTTATAATCAAAGCATTAATCAATATGTATCCTTCTATATTATTATAATGATTTTTAATGATTCTGTCCAGTTATGATATTACTTAATCAATATAACCACTGATTGTTTATTGTTTCTTCATATATGTTATTTAAAGTTTGTATTTGGTCTCTGAGGAGTGACTGAGGGTCTGGCTGTGTGATGTGTTGCTAAAACGCTTGATAGCAGAACATGTTGTCGTGTGTTTGGATTTTGGAGGTATCACACACCCCTAACATGCCTGGGGTCCGTTCTACGTACGTCGCTAACTCAGTTAGCTGGATTTGATTGTTGACGATTTGGCATGATCTTGGATTGTTTGGTTCTTTGAAGCTCATCCTGGACTTGCTGTCATAGCAACAGGTCCGGAAGCTTAAACCTGCTCGGGAGCAGTTTATTTCATGTAAACAGGATTAGACTGCATCTTTTTAAGCAGCGTTGATACTTAAAATTTGTCCCAACCACTGCTACTTTATTACAAGAGTTCCTTACTAAACCAGGAGCAATAATACTTTTAAATAATAACAATAATAATAATATAAAAATGTATTTGATTACTATAGACACAGCCACTTGATTGAGAGATTTATTTGTGATGGAATAATTACTTTATCATTTTATTGGAGTCTTACACACATGCTGTAACGTTAACCTGAGCCGTGCATTAATTTGAGTGATGACGGATATTATGGGATGGCTTGATGCGGCACAGGAGAAGCAAATAACTGGATCTTGACCCTTAAGAAACTTTAATTAATGCTGTCATGTAACAAATCTGCTTCAAATTGCATTAAAAATTAAATGAATTGCTAATTACAACATTGAAATAAAAATGTATAGGGTGTACTAATACTATAAAATCGTGAATATAAATAATTGGGAATCATGTTTTTAAAAAAAACACATTTAATTTATCTATTATAACTTTTATGTTGGTTTGATCGCTTTGGCTGTTTCCTTATAAAGGTCCAGAAATGTGTGTTTTTTTAATTTGTCAAGTTTTTTGCCGGGTGGCTTTTTTAATTGTATGATGTCATTACGTTGCTGTCTTGCCGCCAGCCAATCGCTGCATTGCTGATCGTAGTTTTGAGTATCGATACATCTTCCCTCTTCAGGGAACACAGGAACGCGCAGTAATCTCAGACAACTTAATCCAGATCTTTTAATCCAATCCATAAATTCATTTGAAGAACCAAATTAGCCAGAGATCAGTTATCACGATTAGAAGATCTGGGATCTGTCAAATCATCTCAGATGTATTAAGCGAGGTATGAAGAACAGACCCCTGGAGTACAGTGACAGTGCTTACTCACTTAGCCCGGCTTCCAGAGATGAAATATGGATTTGTCTTTCATTTTAAATTTTATTCATTTTGTGTTTTCTTTTACTGAAACACTAAAGAGTTATGGTGAATACTGTCTGTACCTCTTACTGAGAGAAAGCACATGTTATCAGTATGTTTTGGGAAACTTTCTGGTAAGAACTGGAGCTCAACCAACTCCAACCTCAGAGAAGCCTGTGTATCTGTGTATGTGCGCAGTATTCTGTGTTACAGATCAGTATTGAAGGTGCACAACGGGCATCCTAGGGAGAGTGACAGTATGTTGTTCTGGACAAGCTGGCGCCTGCTCCAGACCTGGAAGGTCACTACGTGCCTAATTCTGGGGTGAACACGTCAACAAGTGATCTATGGACACGTGCATCTGATTAACTGACAATGTGTGTAAATTTACTAGGACTGTCTATTTTCTCTTAGCCAATCAGAATTATTCAACCTGAAGTAATGACGTGGCTAGACCTTGAAAAGAGTATAACAGTTGGGACAATTGTATGTACGGGAGACGGGTAGAGAGGGAGCGCGGCCTACAAACTCCTTGTGAGACTTGAAGCTGGCTTCTGCTGGTGAAACTGCAAACTATTCTTCAGTAAATTCTTTAATTAATTGCACTCCTGACTCTTGGTCTTCATTTTTCATAACTGGTCTTGGGTCCTAAACTGTTTTACCCTAACACACGATCTAAGGATGTTTTGGATTTGTACTGGAAAACAAAAATCCTGAGGAAGAACATACTTTTTTGCAGCGCATTGCAATTCAATTTTGTAAATTGAATTTTTTTTGTTTTATAGTTTATTCTGTTTTCATTTTTCTGGACTCTGCTTTAATGGTTAGATTTAGTGACTTTCATTCATCTTCGGAACAGAAGTGAAGACATTTTTTATGAAATCAAAGAGCTTTCTGTCCCTCCATTGACAGTCTAAACAACTTCCACTTTGACGCCTCAAAAAGTTCATAAAGAGATCGTAAAACTAATCCATACGAATCAAGTGGTTTATTCCAAATTTTCTGAAAAGACTCGATTGCTTTATATTTTGAACGAAAGTCTTACGGGTTTGGAACGACATAAGGGTGAGTAAATGATGACAGAATAAAAATTTTTGGGTGAACTATACCTTTAAGTGTACTGACCTACTTATGATTTATTCATCCAAAATTTGACTAATTCCGTAACATTCTGCATTATACAGTACATTTTTTATTTATTTTTATAAATGGATGCTGTAATTCCGTCTACATTTTCTTCATTGCAGAAATCATAGGGCCCTAATTTAATGCCATGATATTGAATTTAAGACTTTTTGATCCATTTCAAAACATTTTTAAGGCCTTAAATTGTGGAAAGTTAAAAAATACTTTTTTAAGACCCGTGGAAACCCTGTAAGAGACTATTAACTACTATTATTCCTTTATACTAATGTCTAATTAATAAATCTACAAATGTATAAAACTGATCAGAGATCAGGTGAAACCCTGGGGATCACTGGGAGGCGATCTCAGTGAATCCACATGGCTGCAAAAGCCGCGTGAGCCTAAAATATGAGCATGTTAGCGACATGATCTGAGCCTGTCTCGAGCAGTCACAAACGCTGCAATATTTTCAAACCATGTGATCTTGTAGTGTGAGCGACATGGTAAACTGCTCTAATGATATCATGCATCTTAATGTATACATGAATGCAAGGTGACAATTTGATCATAATTGTTTTATAGGCTACTAATAAACTAACAAGAAATATATTTTTAAAATGAAAACAATAGGTTACTGTCGTAACCCCGGTTCTCTGAAACATCGAGTGGAGAGATCCACCTATGGGAAGGGCATCCGTACCTGACCTCTGCAGAAGCATCCAATTGCACCAAGTCTGACAAGACAGGCAGGAGCGCGCAACCAATGCCCAGTAAGGCCCCACCCCTTACCTGCGGGCATATATAGCTTGCATGTGCTACTGTACATCAGTAAGTATATTCGCTTCTCGTGCGGCAAGCGGGGCAAAGCTGGTGGATCTCTCCACTCAATGTTTCAGAGAACCGGGGTTACGACAGTAACCTATTGTTCTCTTTCATCATCTCGTGTTCGAGATCCACCTATGGGAGAGACATGGACAGCTCCCCGATTGCCCAATACACTCAATACACTCACAGTGAAGTCCTGTTAGCCAGAACGAGACTGTCACCCCAAGGGGCGGTGCTTGACACGTCTCATAATCATGAACCCACCACACCGACGCACACTCGTAACTGCGGTGTGCAAGCAGGGCATGAAACGTGTGTGGCTCACACAAAAGAAGGCAGGGTTATGAAGACCCCACCCCCAAAACCGAATGTGCTACCGAGGTTCTGGTGACATCTAGCCTATAGTAACACACAAACGTATGGGGAGAAGCCCAACTGGCAGCAGAACAGATATCCTGCAATGATACTCCCCTGAACAGAGCCCAAGAGGCGGCTAAGCCCCTCGTGGAATGAGCTCTGATGTCTCCTGGGGGTTGCACTCCCTTCGAATCATAAGCCAAAACTATAGCGTCCACAAGCCAATGTGAAAGGCGTTGCTTAGACAGGGGATCCCCTTTGTGGGGAGGAGCCCATTAAACAAAGAGTTGGTCACTCTTCCGGAACGCACTGGTCCTAGCCAAATACGTCTGTAACGCACGGACCGGACACAGGGCATTCAACCTTTGATCCTCCGCGGAGGAAAAGGGCGGAGGGTGAAAGGCGGACAGCTCCAACACCTCCGATGTGAACGCAGGGAAACATTTCGGCATGAAGGCTGGATTAGGTTTAAGAAAAACCTTATCTCCACCCAGAGAGAATTTAATGCACGAGGGGTGAACCGAGAATGCATGTAACTCACTGACACGTTTGGCTGACGCCAAGGCCAAGAGCAAGGCTGTCTTGAGGGACAGCAATTTTAAGGGAATATTTCCCAGAGGCTCAAAAGGGAATTGAGACAGAGCTTCCAGCACCATGGAGAGGTCCCACCCAGGGATCGTTCTTCTAATGACTGGCAACGAGCGACGGGCACCCTTCATAAATCTGCAGATTAGAAGATGCTGCCCAACCGTTGAGCCCCCAAAACCCACATGACAAGCAGAGATAGCTGCCAGATAGACCTTAATGGTGGAAACGGACCTTCCCTTATCCATAAGGTCTTGGAGAAAACACAAAATATCAGAAACTGAACACTGATATGAAGTGCACCCCCGCCCATCACACCACCCATCGAACACTTGCCACTTACAGCCATATAAGGACCGTGTAGAAACGGCCCTGGCATTCTGCATAGTAGCCACCACACGCGGGCGAAGCCCTAACGCGCTCAGGTTCGTCCTCTCACGGGCCAAGCCCAAAGAGCTACCCTGTCCGGGTGTGGGTGATAAATCTCCCCATTCGCTTGAGACAATAGGTCTGTGCGGAGGGGGAGGTGCCACGGCTGGGCATGTAACAGAGGGATTATCTCCACCAGCCAGGGTGCTTTGGGCCACCTGGGCGCTATCAGAATGAGAGACAGGCGCCCCTCTTTCACCCTGGCCAGTGTGGGAATTATCAGGCACAGGGAAGGAAAGGCATACAGCAGCACTCTGGGCCACGGGTGGGCCAGTGCGTCCACCCCGAGGGGCGCGTCCAAGTCCTTTAGCAAAAAAAGAACATAGGACAATGGCTGTTTTCGCGCGAGGCGAATAGATCTACGGACGCCTGTCCGAATCTCATCCATATCATGTCTACTATCCGAGGATGGAGGCGCCAATCTCCGAAGAGCGGGTTTCCACTCGATAGAAGATCCGCGCCTCTGTTCAGAATCCCTGGAACATGAGTCGCGCGTAACAACAGGAAAAATCGCCTGCTCCATACCAAAAGCTTGTAAGCTAGAGCATGAAGTTTCGACGAGCGCACGCCGCCTTGACGATTGATATAAGCCACTGCCGTGGTATTGTCGCAGCGTACGAGCACATGATGTCCCTGCAGACGAGGCAGAAAATGATTCAGAGCCTTCCAAATGTGCTCTGAACGTAGTTTGCTCGGCCACAAACCGTTCACAGTTCTGCCTTCTTGGGTGGCACCCCAGCCTGTTAAGGACGCATCCGTAGTCACAACTTTCCGCAACATAACCGTCCCCAGAGGGGCGCCCTGTGCGTAAAAATCCACGCTCTTCCAGTGGCGCAGAGCTGCAGCGCAGGTGCGCGTCACTGTTACAGAGCGGCAACGATCGTGTAACGGGCTGAAATGTAGTGACAAAACCCACTTCATGAACGCCCTCATTCTCAGGAGTCCTAGTGGCAAAACCTGGATAGATGAAGCCATAAGACCCTGTAGCCTGAGACATGTGCGATATTGCACCTTCGCCCCGTCTCTGAACTGCGACAGACAGTCCATTAGAGAGAAAACGCGCTCCAGTGAGAGACGCGCTCGCATGGAGACTGAGTTCAGCTCCATGCCCAGGAAGATCACATTCTGGCTGGGTGTAAAATTGCTCTTGTTCACATTCACCCTGAAGCCCAGTGATGTGATGTGCGCGAGCACACGGCAGGTGTCCTGCAATACCTTTTCCCTCGAATCGGCTATGATGAGCCAATCGTCTATGTATGTCAGGATCCATAGACCAGACATTCTCAGGGGGGTCAAGCCCGCTTCCATGCACAGACAAATTGTGCGGGGGCTTAGGCTTAACCCAAAGGGCAGGACTTTGTAACAAATGCCTTGATAGGCGAACGAACCATGAGTTAACATTCTGAAATTGTATTTCCTCAAATGTTTGTTCAACACCCTGAGATCCAGAATAGGACGGAGGGAACTGTCTTCTTTGGAACCAGGAAATAACGAGAATAAAAACCCTGGTTTATCAGATTGGGGGGTACCACCTGAATTGCACCTTTGCTCAGAAGAGAGGAGATTTCCTCCTTCAGAACGTGCGCTGTGCTTTCCTCTGTATGAGAAAAGCGAACGCTGCTGAAATGTGGGGGTTTCATAGCAAACTGCAGACGATAACCCTGCGATATTGTACGCATTACCCATTTGGGTGGTGCTGCAGTTCGCCAAGCCGACACATGGCTCGCGAGCGTGCCCACTCGGGCTGTGCTGGCTTCGTACATGCCTCTAGTAGAGAAACTAGGGACGGCATGCATGGGTTCAGTGGGGTGTCCACTCTTTGCAGAGAAAGGAACTTTCCCTGCAGAGAGAGGGTATCTCTCTGTAACAAATTCATTTGATTCGTTTGATTTAATGTGTTTTTTGTGTTTTTTTGTGTGTTTTGGGAAACACTGGGGCCGAAGCCTTTATTAACTGGGTGAGGGGGACACAATGAATGCAGTGTGGTGACACTGCTTTTGCACATTTCCTCACAACAGACCCCCTGAACAGGGGGGAACACACATCGTCCACTAAACACATGGGCTAGGCTGCCACGGGAGGGGGGCACCCTCCAGAAGAGACCCTCCGTCTTTTGGACAGGGGTTCTGGGGCAGGAAGGGAGTCCAAAGAGCTTGTCGCTCGAGAACGTGGACCCCAAGCCCCCATAGGCCAAACATCGGGCCGGCCGCTTGCGTTTGGGGTCGGCGGAGATAGAGCTCGGGGGTTTTCCCGCAGCGGCAGGAGAATGTTTCCCCCAGGGCTTAGCAGCGGGTGGGTTGCTCTGCCATGGCGGAGGCTTGTTGCGGGGCCTTTCCTTGCTTTGATGAAAGCTACGTCCCGAGGCCGGGGGGTTAGGAAAACGCGCAGGGGGCACCTGGCGTGGGGCAGCCTTCCTAGGAAGGCACAACTTGAAGGCCTCGTCCTCCTTCTTCTTGTCGTCACATTGTTGTTGCATCAGTGCGACGGCGGGGCCAAAGAGAGCCCGGCCGGGCTCTACCAGGGCGCCTGCGATGCGTCTTTTCTCGCTATCCGGGAGGCCCGAAAGGTTGTGCCAGAGCTCTCCTACCACGGAAAGCGCCATGGAGCACCTGCAGGCTTGGACGGCCTGACGAGCGTTACGGAGAACGAGGTTGTTAACCGTGATGATCTCCTTTCATAGTGAAGGCGAGGGAGATCCCTTGTCCAGCTGTTGGCCCAGGTCGTCCAGAATTTCCGCCTGGTAAGCGGAGAGGAGGCAGGAGACATTCAGGGCCCTAACAGCCAAGGCCGAGGATTTATAGGCGGCCTGGTGCACCAAGGCAGAGAAACGGTCCATCTTGTTTGGAAGGGCCGGCTTAGGGGGGGCGAGCAGCCCTCCCTGGGCTGGGTTGAGGTGTCTGGCGATCGAGGGCTCAATAGCAGGCGGTTCGCCCATGCTGAGAGCTGCCATATCCTTAACCTCCAGACCCGCGAGACCGTGTTTAAAGTCAAGCGGGTCACTCCAGTAGTGCCTCATGTGCTTAGCGCATGCTGGAAGAACGGGAAAAAGTTGTTTCCTCGGGCCGGGGGGAGCTCCCAGCACTTTCGGTCGGATCGTCGGCGAGCGGGGGGTTGCCTGCGAAGATGTACTCTTCGTGGAGCTCAGGATTGGGCTGGTCAGCCCAGATAAGAGCAGTCGCGTCCCGGGAGGTCCCCGGTAGCGCGCTGTCGTCACCGTGTCCCACATCTGAGTCCGAAAAGTTGAGCTCGCCACACTGGGTAGCAGCAACTTTAAGGCGGCGCCGCAGGAGTTTCTTAGGCAGCACTAGGCAGTGACTGCAGTTCTCCGGATTCTCTATGGCCTCTTCTGCATGCTTGAGGCCCAAGCAAACCACGCAGAATTGGTGAAGATCCTTAGCGGCGATGAGAGCACCACACACGGCCGGGCAGATGAGCTACTGCCGGAAGAAGCAGGGACAGAGCGTGACATACCGGCGAAAAACTCAGAAAAGTCTGTGGCGGCAGCCGTGTAACAGGAAAGATGAGTGAGAACGCGGGCGGCTCCGAGAGCAGACACAGTAAAACTGGCAGAATAGAACTGTCACGCCTAGCGGAGGCTGATCTGAAGATATTTCCTCCTGCACAATAAGTGAGCAGCGCAAATTCGACCGAGCTGTGTCATTGCAGAGATTGCGAGAAGCGAATGTCAACTGATGTACAGTAGCGCATGCAAGCTATATATGCCCGCAGGTAAGGGGTGGGGCCTTACTGGGCATTGGTTGCGCGCTCCTGCTTGTCTTGTCAGACTTGGTGCAATTGGATGCTTCTGCAGAGCTCAGGTACGGATGCCCTTCCCATAGGTGGATCTCGAACACGAGATGATGAAAGAGAACAAGTGGTCTTTGCACTATACTTAACATTATGGCTTGTCAGCACACAGCGGCCCTTGCATCTATCTGCCACAAATGTACTGCAAAGTTCTAAAGATCCTTTCCTTTTCTGCTTGCAGTGCGTCAGTCACTTGTCAGGAAAGTGATTAGAACACACACAAACACAGTTTTATCCAATCATACGTCTTCAGACAGGTAATCAAAAGCACACGCCTACTTGAACACTTGTGTCACGGTTGGGTATACGTGAAAGGAGCGAGGACTCAAGTGCAGATAAAGAATAGGTATTTATTAAAATGAAAATAAACACAAAACAAAACCCACGAGGCGGAAAATCAAACATAACAAAAACAAGGGTCGGGAACAAGGAAGGTAGGTAGGCCTGCTCTTCCTCCTTCTCCGTTTCCGGGTCATCGGAGGGCTGGGGCCTCTACTGACTGTAGATGGAAGGGAACAGTCAGTGGGCTGGGATTCTGCTGGCCGTGGATGTTCTGGCTCACCAACATGGTAAATGTGGTGGACAAAGTCCCAGAATCCCAGATGCCCCAGCTTCTCCATCTCCCCCGGGCTGAGAGGCATGTCCAGACAGATGTTCAGCACCTCCTTAATCTCCGCCTCAGTGTAGACCATGTGATCGACCTCAATGAGGAGACTGCAGACAGATTCCTCTAAATGGCTGGTTCGTTCTGTCATGGTTGGGTATGGGTGAAAGAAGCGAGGACTTAAGTGCAGATAAAGAATGGGTATTTATTAAAATTAAAATAAACACAAAACAAAACCCACGAGGGGGAAAATCAAACATAACAAAAACAAACTACCAGGGTCGGGAACAAGGAACATGAAACCAGGAGACGTACCACGATAACGAACAGCATGAATCAATAATCAGATAACAAGAAGGGCGGGGTCCAGACAGAAGACAAGAGCACATGGCCCAGATACAAACCAAAACACCACATGTGCAAAACAAGACAGGACAGACATGTGACAACTTGGGCCAAATACAAGGAAAAACGTCATGTAAGTAGACAAGTGGTCAAGTGCAATGTTCGCAAATGTGGGTATTTGGACAGTCCCTCAGACTGATTCAGCCGATTTAACACATCAAAAGACTTATTTGTTTGTGAATCGGACATCGCTACTGTTGAGTGAACTGGGAAATGGTAGCAACTGTTTACAGTAAATTGCTAAACAGATTACGTAAAAATGGTTTAGAATAAATAAGTGCACTGTGCACAACTGCAAATTCAGCCCCTCACATTTTTAGATTTGTCTGTTGTTTTGCCCTTATGGCTGGTTATATAGGCTAACTTTTGCTCACAATCCTAAATATGTTTTCAGTCATGCAAAGTAGTGTTTATTTACCATAACTAACCCTAAACTTAAAGTAGCAACTTTTCTTGTATGCCTATTTTTTGACTGCCTACTGCTTTCTGATACTCTTCTGTGCTGTTTTTAGCCCATCTGTAGGGTTTCCTGTATGGTTCTATCTCTCTTGTAATAATGCGCAAATAGCTTCACATCACCACATCTGTTGACAGTTGACAGAATTTTATCATTTCAAAGTTGTTTTAGGTCTTGCCAATTTTAACATTCTGCAATTTTAAACCATTCAGACAGATGTCTCTACGCTCTCAGCCAAAGCGCGTACATGCCACCTCTCAAACAGCTCACGAGTGTCAAATGGGCTAGTTGCATATGGCCATCATGTTGGATTTCCAATCTAGCAAATGCGTGCATTGACACTCCCAGTTGTGTCTGACGCCAGTGCAGAGAGACAGAGATAGCCGAAAATGATCTTTTATAGTTATTTATGGAATCAGTTATATCATTTATAATAACTAATACAGGTGCTGGTCATATAATTAGAATATCATCAAAAAGTTGATTTATTTCACTAATTCCATTCAAAAAGTGAAACTTGTATATTATATTCATTCATATTCATATGCAGAACCTCCCTGGATCTCACACATGCCCAAATTCTCTTTGAGCTCCCACGTTTTCTGTCAAAAGAGCAGAGAAAATGGTTTACTGTAATTAGCACACATTAGGACAGTGTTTCTGCCTTCAGACAATCAAGAAAATATCCTGAGGGGCATTTTGGACTGTATGCAGATGCCTAATGAGCCACTGCTGACTTTTGTTGTTCACATGTTGGGTAAGTTTTGTAAGCTAAAGACCCCTCTGCCCCCAAGAGCAAATAGATTTGATGCGGAAGCATGTGCTTGTGAAATATAGAGTCGCTCTTTATGGCACACCCATACCGTCAGTCACAGATCTTCTGTTCCGGGCTCACAAGCTTCATGCAGTCCTTGGTCCAAGCCCTGGGTTGTCTGCCCTCAGACACAGGCTATCAGTACGACCTCGGGGGATGTTCACTGTTTTAAATGTTCCTTGCCAGGATTCACCACTCGTACTTGCCCGAACTGTAGTCCAGGAGCAAAGCCACGTTTGTCTCCGACGGAGCCTCCAGAACTCCCAAGAGATACTGTTAATAGAGTTCTGGACTTAGGAAAGATGGATGGCTCTGACTAGGCCATTGGGGAAGGAAAAATTGTCTCAGACTTTGCCCACAGGGGAAACTTCAGGAGAGGGAGGATGTTAAGACAGGGCAATCCTCCAAGATAGATGTGCCTCGCTTATCTGATGCATCCATAAGTGATCAACCTATACTGTGTCATGTGGAGGATGTTACTTCCAAGTCTTATTGGAATACTCCATTCAGAGTAAAGGTTAATCTCTATGGACAAGCTTTTGGTGCCACTCTTGACACTGGTGCTTCTCTTTCTGCGGTGCAATCAGTGGTTATCCAGAATATTCCTGGGGGGAACATAAGAGTAAAACCATGGTCCGCACCTCCTGTTCTGCTTGGGATGGAGCACCCTGTTGCCTGCTGGGGGTCATTTGGTTGCCTTTGGGTTTCATGGGCCAGCATTTCTATTACCGCTTTGCTGTTGTCCATAATCTTCCTTCTCCTGTTATTTCAGGAATGGACTTTATGTTGAGATCTTCTGTCACAATCCATGTTCCGTCCAGGACAGTGGTGCTCGGTAATGAACCAGTGTCCCTTGAGGAGTTAGAGGGCACTGACGTAACAATACCCAGTCCTGATTTGTCATGCCTAGGAGTCAGTTCTTCTGCCCTGTCCAAGAAGGTTGAAGAAGCATCCCTAAATAATGAGCAGAAAAACTAATTGAATTGCTAGAGTCCTTCAGTGACTTGTGTGATGTTGACATTTAGGATGCACCTCTCTATTGGAGCACAAGATTGTTATGGGTGATGCAAAACCGGTACACCTTGACCCTTACTGCACTTCTTCTGCTAAAAAGGAATTAATTGAGTCTCAAATTAATGACATGTTGAAGGAAGGAATAATTGAACCCAGGTAGATTAGATTAGATTCAACTTTATTGTCATTAGACAAGTACAGGTACAAGGCAACGAAATGCAGTTTAGGTCTAACCAGAAGTGCAATAGCAGCAAGTGCAGGATATACAATGGTTTCATAAGTGCAGGACATGAATATGTACTGAATATATATAAAGATGGCTATTACTATAAATAGAATTTTACAGGTAATATGTACTATGAATATAATATACAGATGGCTATTACTATAAACAGAATTTACAGATAGATATGTACTGAATATAATATACAGATGGCTATTACTATAAACAGAATTTTACAGGTTAATATGTACTATGAATATAATATACAGATGGCTATTACTATAAACAGAATTTACAGATAGAAATGTACTGAATATAATATACAGATGGATATTACTATAAACAGAATTTACAGATAGATATGTACTGAATATAATATACAGATGGATATTACTATAAACAGAATTTACAGATAGATGTATATAATGATATGTTAGGCTAAGATGGGCAGTATAGCAATGGACGATATAGTGCAAATGAGCATATTCCAGTTAGGTATAGTAATGCAAGATGCATATATGTACAGGTGTTACTGTAATAAACAGTCGATAGTGCAAATGAACATCCAGTAGTGCAAATAACAAAGTGAAGGCAGATGTGGGGGGGGGGGAGGAAGGTTAGCCACCATCACGCCGCCATCATGTCATGTCTACTTCAGGTAGCGATGACGGAGAACTCAAAGCAGAAGACTACTTCAATTTCCCACGGTGGGTTATTTCAGTTTCAGGTCGTACACATTTTGGATTGTGTAATGCGCCCGTCACATTCCAGAGGCTTTTGGACAGTCCTCGCTGGTCTTGTCTATAAATCGTGTGCCGTCTACTTATGTGGTGGCATCACCTACTTTTGAGCAGCACCTTGTTGACCTGAAAGATGTTTTTACCAAGTTGGAATCTGCAGGACTGTCTATTAAGCTTGCAAAGTGCCAATTCTGCAGGTGCAAACTCACCTTTCTGGGTTATAGTGTCACCCCAAAAGGGATCTTGCCAAATGAGAAAAAAGTGAGGTCAGTGACGGATTTCAAAACCTATATGCAATCTATATCCAAAACTAATGCGAAACAGGCCAGACAGTTTCTAGGAATGACCAGCTATTATAGAAGCTTTATCCATGATTATGCCCACCATGCTGAGCCACTGCATTGACCAGGATGGATGTTCCCTTTGTGTGGTCAAATGAATGTCAGATGGCCATGGATTTTCTCAAAAAAAAAAGCTGACTTCCGCACCTGTTTTGACATTCCTAGACTTTTCTCTTCCTTTCTTTTTCCATACAAATGCCGGCAACAGTGGACTTGGCACCACGCTCATGCAAAGGGACAACAATGGCAGAGATGTTGTGGCCTACACAAGGCATGCCCTGCAAAAGTCTGAAAGACCATATTCTACTTCAGAAAGAGTGCTTGGCCGTCATCTGGGCCCTTGAACACTTCAGGCCTTATATCGAGGGTCTTCATTTGACAATCTTTTCAGACCACAGCAGTTGGAGATGGCTAATGTCTGGCCCAAACCTCTCTGGCCGACTGGCTCGGTGGGCTCTCAGATTGCAGGACTTTGACATTGTTCATAAGCCAGGGACAAGTAACAAAGTGCCTGACACTCTTTCTCGTAACCCTGTTCCTTCCTGTGGTGTACCCATGGGACTTCTCCCTGATTATGCCATAATTGGTGGCCTTGACCTGCGCACTTCACCCCCTGTAATTTTTTTGGATCGGGAGCACTTTAGGCAGCTGAACAACCCAGTTACGGGGAAACTTCTGCGGATGTTGGAGGGACAGGATGAGAGTAACGCTGAGGAGTTGTCTCAGTACGAGATCCAGGATGTGAAGTATCTTGTAATCTTTACCATATGAAGCGCCTGTCTGCCAGTTCACAAAACCAAGCCAGAGGAAACCTGCTAGGTTCATGGTTCCCATCCACCCACAAAGACCTTTGGAGTATACTGGGGTGGACTTTGTCGGGCCTTTACCGGGCCCATGCTCATAGAATTCTCTTTTAATTTTGGGCATATGGGCACAAATATATGTAGGCTAACAAATATATGAAGCCATGTTTAATAAAGTATATTTGTATAATTATGCAATTCATATACATAATTCAAAAGAATATGAGACAGACATTATTAACATGTATTTTACATATACATTTTGTCTGGGTTCTGGTTTTATTCTTGGTTTGGTGACAGCGCTGACACTCCTATTGTCTTGCGGGTTTGAGTTCGCTCAGATAATGCGCTCTTCTGTCTGTGTGAATTGCTTTGTGTGGTGTTTGGATCCTGGTATTTCATTCTAGTTTGGTTTTGGTTCAGGCTTCGGACATAAATGCACCAAGTAGTGGTGCTACCACAGAAAGTGTGGACAATGTCAATTGTTTGCCTGACCTACAGGTTGACTCTGGGACTCAGAATGATGATTTGACTGTTAATGATAATGATCTTGGCAGATGCCACTATGATTTGAGACCTAATAGGCGGATGAATGTGTACAGACTAGACCTTAAATAGTGTGTAAATTATGTGAATGTGAGTTCATATGCTATGTTTGACACTGTGAAGTGGAGAAGGTTTAACACTTTCCAAAAAAAAGAGAGAGAGTAATGAAATGAAAATGAGAATTAGCATTATTAATCAGTCTGTTGACATGATGTTTGTTACAATGTTGAACGGAAAAAAAGAAAAGAATGTAAAAAGGAATTTCCCATATTGTGTTTATGGTTGGTTACATGCAGCTGCAGACTTTCCTTTTTGGTCCATCTGTAATGTCATGCATGCCAGTGTATGCCTTAATACATGCTCCTGTATGGTTCTGTTATTTTTTCAAACTTTTCATATATGAGATTATTTATGATGAGTGATGTTGTACTCCGTTGTGCATGGCTGAGGGCAGCCTTTACCTTCCTGGGGGGATCTGCAACGGCCACCTAATGTTAAATACTGTTCCTGACATGAATGTTAATGTGCCTTTAAGATGACTTCTATGGTGTATGTTACTGTATGCAGTAGCTATGTAATGGTGAGGAAAATTTCCCACCGGTTAATCGATGTGTGACAACACCGGTAATACCGGTATCCCCGGTGAGGGAGGTTGGAGTTTTTCCCTTTTTTGCACCTCACTTTTCAATTCAGAGTGTTTTTCTTTTCCTGTTTATACTCGCTCTTTTACATGTATGTGAAGAGTGTGCTTACTGTGCGAATCATCTATAAAAACTCATGAGACTACCAATCCGTTTGCTTTGAGTTTTCCTTCTTGTCTCCTGTTTTCTATTTTCATCTGGGCAGACTTCAAACCATCTGACAGACGTTACAACGCACACATGAGTGAATGACTGAAATGCACTTTACTGTCCACGAAGAGAAAATTGACTTGGACTCATTGTGCATACACATACACAATGTCTTATTCCTTGACCAATTATGCCTACTGTAAATATACAAATATCTAAAATTTAACTAAATTTAAATAACTAAATTTAGAAATAAAATATAGCAAAGCAATTTGTGTAAAAACAAGGTAAGACATAGACCCATCAGTTCAACACATCCGCATCTATCAAGAGCTATTTTATGCAAAAAAAATTGTATTGCATGCATTTGTTGTGCAACATTTGAACAAAAATAGGTATAAAAATATCTTAAAATTATTATACCTATACACTAGAAATCTGTAGCCTACCTGGATCAGAAAAATATGTTTTGTACTTCCCTTAGAACAGACTACTCCTAATGAAAGCTTACAACTACAGGAAAAAAACATGATTAGAGAGTTGTTTGCATAAAATATCCCATAAACATTTACATGTTTGCCCTGTGGGACACAGGTTACAAGTTATTTTTCATGGCTTACTGTGCTTAAATGGTCAAATGAACACAATTATGTCAAAATCCCTGTCTTGGCGAGTATTCACGCATACATCTTGAATGAAAGTAAACAGCTGACAGGGGTGTCATGCAGTCAGTATTTTTAAGGGGGCACCAGTGTTTTTTTTAAATTAATATAACACTATAAAAGTTTATATATTAAAGTTTATATCTTTTTATAAATATATATATATAAAACTATAAAAACTATTATTATTTATAATAAAACTTAACTTGCTTTAACTGCAATAATTACTGTAATGCCATCATATCCGATAGGATATTATATTATTATATAGGCCTACATTATTAATGCATTTACTGTCGCTATTACAGAATATTAAGAATAGCCTATTAGTCCTGCATCAATTCAGTCTTCCACGTATTCTGTAGCTTATAGAAACAAAACATTTTAAAGCATTTAAGCACTGACACCACAAGGCAAACTGCACCTTGGTGTTCAACGGCGCATTTTGTGTTGTTCTTTGAAGTTCAGAGTTTGCTCGATTGGTAAAAGTCAATTTAACAGAAGGCTAAAAATGTATATTTTGTCAAATTTTGGACGGATTAAACTTAATTTATAGATATTTTCACAAATAATACAATTTCATGATTGTTTTTTTAAAACATGACTTTTATGTTTTATTTTAATGTTTGCATATATATTATACATTAATCATTATACAAAATTTATGTTTTACATAATTATACATATTTATGTTAATTAATGTTAATATATACATCATTTATAATGTTAATATATACATCATTTATTCATTTTTATTTTGTATTTTAATGTTTGTGTGTGTGTGTATATATATATATATATATATATATATATATATATATATATATATCATTTATAATGTATAATATATATATATCATTTATAATATATATATCATTTATAATGTTAATATATACATCATTTATTCATTTTTATTTTGTATTTTAATGTTTGTGTGTGTGTGTATATATATATATATATATATATATATATATATATATTATACATTAATTATTATACATCATTTATTTTATATTAATATTAATATTAATGTTATTTATTTTATTTATTTATTTATTTAAAATTTGTTCATGTTTTATTTATTCCATCTCTAAATTATCATTGAATAACATATAGCTATAAAAAAAACCCTCATGTATGAAATATGATACTCAACAAAAAAACATTAATATATACAGTCATGTTCAAAAGTTTATATACCCCTTGCAGAATCAGCAAAATGTTAATTATTTTAACAAAATAAGGGGGATCATACAAAATGCATGTTATTTTTTCTTTTTTCTTACTGTCCTGAATAAGATATTTGACATAAAAGATTTTACATATAGTCCACAAGACAAAAAAAAATAGCTGAATTTATAAAAATTACCCATTCAAAAGTTTACATACCCTTCATTCTCAATACTGTGTGTCGTTACCTGGATGATCCATGCCTGTTTTTTTTGTTTTGTGATGGTTGTTCTTGAGTCGCATAGGATAAAAAAACAAATTATTTCCATGTTTTTTTGGGGGTTTTTTTGCCATAAAATTACATTTTACTTTGCTATGTGTCAGGTTATGGACAGAGACAGAGGATGAGGTGAACTCAAAGTGATGTTTATTGACAGAGACACGAACACAGGTTGAACCCGGGAATAAAGGTGAGTATCAGATCAAGCACTTCAGAACAGTCACTTAGCTGTGGATAATGGAGGTTGTCGATTGCAGGAAATGGAGAACACAAGGAACGAGGAACTGAAGACGAGGAAGACGAGGAGTCAGACGTAGGATGCTCAGGTGTGTAACGGGTAAGGAGTCCAGGTACGTATGACGAGACCAGACACTGCGGTAAAGGGAGTGAGTGTTTATGTAGTGTCCGTGATGATGAGGTGCAGGTGATTAGTATTTAGGGGATTGTGAACAAGTGGGCGGAGCGTGGAGATCTGGTGACGATGCATGTGCATTGGTGGGTGTTGGCTGTGATTCTGTGACACTATGACATTTCTCACTAGCGAGGTAATAACGGTGCTGTTCTTGAAGCAGATAAACTTACAGTAGAGATGCTGCTGTTTAGAGACAGACTCAGGTAATTCACATACGCTTAATCTCTCTCTCTCTCGTCGGCTTGGGTTTAGATGCGTAAGAAATTAGTCCTATACACGAGCGTTTTAAGGACAAAAACCTGACAAATGTCTTGAAATACATCATCTGAACAATGTTTTGAGGTGTGGTAACCATAGTATAAGTGGAATAATTGACTCCGGGCTGTTGAATTATTGAAAAACCCTCCGTTTCGCGTCATGGCCACGTTACCACCTCGGGTGTGCATTATTTTTCTAATAATTCAACGGACCATTGTCAATCATTCCTCACCTATTTCATATTGGGGTGTACATTTATTTATTGTAATTGACAGGTGTGATGATTAGTGAGTTTAAATTTTTACCTCCATCTTTACAGCACGGGCTAAAATATGGATAGAGTTTGTCAGTGAAAGACTGACCAGTGAAAGATATGAGAGCTGGACTCCACATCATAAAAGGAGACCAGACCCTCCTCATAATCCACAAACACACCAATCTGCTGTGGCTTTACTCTCAGACAGAGAGACAGAGGGACCAGCACAGGCTTTATATTCATCCCCATTCCTCAGAACTACAGTCCAGCATCCATATTTAGGACACAGTGTAAACTCTCTGTGGCAAGCAGCGAGGCCGGTCGTGAGTGATAATGAGCGCCAGCTGCGTGCCGCACCGGCCTCATGTCTCATGGAGGAGCTTAAGGAAACATTAAACTTAAAATTAAAGCCCAGCACTCCATGGGTCAGATTTACTAAACTGGGCAAATTATCATGAAAGCGCAATTCCATAAAAGTGCTGATGGGAGTGGACAGTTCAGCACGTGATCTACTGATGACACGCAAGTTAAAGAACACAGACGCAGCCGGATCATTTCCACGATGACCAACGCAATTAGCGTCTGGTTTAAGACATGCTTTTTTGGGGCAGTAAATAATGGCGCAAACACCAGTAAATTGACGAGCACAGACCTTAGTAAATCACCTCTCATGATTCATTTAAATGCTCTCCTCCCATAAATTCTGCGTCTGAAAGGAAAACTCCTACAAATGCATATCCAGTAAGGTCAGCCGCAAAAATAACCCTGTCCACTCCTTTTCAGCGCTAATTTTTCACTGTGTGTCTTTAGTAAATCCTGACAGTAGGTTTTTAACGCCAAAAGAGGGTTTGCGCTTGCTTCTTGCATTTGCTTCTTGGAAGTAACGTTCCCCAACACTGTTGATATTTAAAGATGATGAATATATGTATCTGTACGATTTATTTGATATCGAAGTACCAGTTTGTGTGAGTTTCTCCTGTAGAGTGTCCTGCAGTTGAGTCAGAGCTCTTCTCAGAGTCTCCAGATTCTCATCAGTTTTCATACTGATCTCAGACCAGTTCCTGGTGTTTCTAGAACTGCACAGGGATGAGTAAATCTACAGCAGGAGAGAAGAAATCCTTCAGCATTGGGAGTGTTATGGTGTCATATACTGCATTCATTGACCAGAGAGATGTTGACTGACCTGTAGGAGGTGGAGGTGATCTTCAGTGTGCGAGAGCTGCTCCAGCTCAGTGTTACTCATCTTTAGCTCAGTGATCTCCTGCTCCAGCTCTTCAATGAGCTCTTCCTCCTGTTTCTCTGCTGCTTTCTGCTGCTTCTCCATCCTCTCCAGCAGTTCAGTCTGACATCTCTCAATGGAGCGGATGAGATCAGTGAAGAGCTCAACATGGGCTGCTTTCTCCTTCTCTGTGTTGGCCACCCTGTTGTATGGCATGGTCTTCCTCACCATCCTTACAAGACTGTACTACCCATCTGGACTTTACACAGGCACATTATTTCAATAGCTGCATGGACACTGTTGCATTCCATCTGTCCAGACTCCATGCATTTGTGGTCAATAATGGAAATTGCCAAATTTTTTAGTCTCATGGCACTAAAACTAGCATTTCTGTTCTGACCGCCACATGTGTCAGAATACAGCACCACATGCTCAGTGTCTCAAAGAGAGGACAGATACTTGAACATGCATGTGCTGATCTCTGACGAGCCATGTCCCCCTTCACCTTAATGCCACATGTAGCAGTTTGCCCCTTTGCTGCCTAATTCTTAGACTGTCAGGTTGTACAGACAGGTTGTTCAGTCTGTCTGTCGGTCATTTACTTCCTGTTTCTTTAGCCTATATGTCAACGGACAAAATGACAGAAACACTAACTTTGCTTTACAACCAATCAAATGACACACTTATAATGTAATTCTGATACCATTTCAGTGCAGAAAAAAAACTAGAAAAAAACTAAAGTAGTTGAGTATTTAACAAGTTCTGTAAACTTATTCCAGTTTGACATAAACCCTATTAAACCAGAGCACTTCCATGCTTCAGCACAATTTCTCTTATATTTCTATCACTTACCTCACTTACCACAAGGCTCTTTGAACGGCTCAATAAATATTCTGTTGTTTGAAGAGGTTGATCTTAGAGAAGTCACTGGGGGCTGGCTGAACGGCCAACTTGTCCAAATGTCCAAGAAATGAACCCCAAACAGTGGAAAACTTTTCAGCAGAATCAGAGTCTTTCCATCTGTATAACAGAGAATCCACATCTGGAAGGAAGGGGGTGAGGGTGATTTCCAGTTTCCATCACAAGTCTTTAGTTTCATGTTCTCTGAATCTTTCACTGAACTACAGTGATGTCAGAGCTCATCCTGTATTTACACATATACATTTTAAATGTAAGAAGCAGTATTAGGATTAGTCTCCAGTAGAGGCCGCCATTCACTCACAATGAATGATGTTATCATAATATCATAATAGGGATTGGAAGTGAAAAAGGGAGACAATTACATTTTAAAGCAGGGGTGTCCGGACAGGGGCCAGATGGGGGTCAGCACCTCACTATGATGTCCATGATAAAAAGTAACAATATGGTTACAATGATGAATGACTTTATGGTATTTTTATCTATAAACACATTTAGTTTAAATACAAATGCACAAAACTGCTAGCTTATAACAACAATTTCTCTAATTTGACCTATATTTAATTACTACTTCAACACATTTAACAAGCCTATGTACAGCATGTAATAAAATTTGATATGGATCATGCATATTTTTACATTTTCATATGTTCACAGTTAGTGTTACTACAGTAGATCCACGGTACATGTTGGTGATTTGTGTGAGTAAAAGCCTTCTGACTGGATTGTTGTGGCACAATATAGGTTCTAATATATACCATTTAGTTACTAATATGTACACTTTTGGTACCAATATATACCTTTGAGGAACTAATATGCACTCTTTAGGTACAAAGTTTTCTTTTCTGAGAGTATATGGAAGGGATCCTGCATCCATTAGTGGCGTTGTCTTTTTTTGCATGAAGTTAAAAGTTGTTTCATGCACTGGTCAGTTTTGAGATTTTGGCCTGTTTGGATTTTCATAACGTGTTGTTTCAGACCAGTGGAAAAAAACCCATCCAAAATACACTTTTAAGTGTTTATTTTTATAGAACTTTATCTAGATTTCAATCACAATGCATATCTTTAAAGGCTGCTTTCTTAAAATTAGTTTTTTCGACAGTTCAGCAGCACTTACATACACCAAACTTTACAGTTTTATTCATATCTATATTCTGAAGGTTTTTACAGAGGGGTTTGTTCATATATCATTTGCCTGATATTATACAATTTATTCCTAAAAACATGGTGAAAATGTATTTGTTGACAGTTTTTGCTGATTTATGGAGTGATAAAAAAAGAAATCCTGAATCCACTGTCTAAAAACCTTTGATTCTAATATGTCAACAAAAGATTTTTGTTCTGGAAATGTATGCAAATTGGTGCATATTTAGTCAGTTATATCAACTTTGGACTCAAGAGTCTCACATCCACCGTGAGTCAAGACAGAGTCAAAATATCTAGACTGTTTTTAACACTGTAAAGCCTGCTGTATCATATTTGATATGCACATTTCTAAAACATGATCAAAACTTTGCTAAAAACTTGTACACAATCTTCTACTTGCCATCAATTATATGAGTGATATTATATATATATATATATACGACAATTCACCATGACGTCACAACAATAATAACCGTTCTTCCGGGTGGCAAAAGCCGAAGCGTTCCTATGGCAACGCTAGTAAAATACTTGGAAGGGAGACCCACCGTCGGCACTCGGCAGTAGCCTAATCTACATTTCAACAGTTGATTCAAAAACAGACGTGGTGGAAATTCAGACATAGTTAACATGATCATTGAGGGACTGATTAACTAATTCAGGAGATAGCAATACATGAAATGCCTAACCTTGGTCTAGTAGATGTAGCGCTAGTCTACTACCATAATTTTTAAATGAGCCTCAGCCTACCATTGAGTAGTTATTTTAGTGACTGTTGCTGTTTGACTTACAATATGTTAGCTATGGTAGATGGTCTATTTCCCTGTTATCTAACTAAAAAGGCTATGATCGTTTTCTGTTGCTCGGATCGGATGGCACAGACGTGAGCTTTTGACGGCAAAAAAGGATAGCGTGCTGTTGACTAGCGCTACTCAGCTAGGCATTCACTCAAACTAAACTCGCGGTGATGATGAAACCAATGTGGTACACGCATCAATCATCCGTCAGCAGTAGCCTACAACTATGTTTTGCTTTTCCTATTTCTTCCATTGACATTTGATCAGTAGCCTACATGACACTAGAAGTTCTGTCTCTTCCTTGTATAATACTTTTACTTCAGGCACTGACTGGCAATGAGTTTGATCTTCAAAAGAGACCTTAAGTTTACTAATATTAGTCTTGAATTTGCCCAGCTGAAGATAATTATGCTCTGCTATGATTTTGTAGATGGACAGTTTTGACGACATCCACTCGCTTTAACCTCCTCACCCACAGGTTCCGCTGGATTACTTTTTTCTGAAGGAAATCAATAAAATCCTACACCTTTTGCTGTATATCTGGCGGGCAACCCCAAACACAACACGTTTTTGTCATAGTTTCAACATTGATCAACAATGTTTTTAACTATGTAACTGTTTACAGTAGCAGACTGAATCTCTACAGTTGATCAGTAGAAGCCGCTCGCGTTCAGCCACCCGGAAGTATCGTGGTGCCTATTGTTTACAAACATTCTGAAATGCTGTATATATATATATATATATATATATATATAGCAACTAAAAGGCCTTTTAGTCTAATTCTAACTAAAAACGTCCCCCTTCAGGTCGTGGTTTTGGATATGGAAAATCATAGTCATCCTGAAGAAAAATCCATTGAAAATTTCATGTCAACTCTGAAGGAATTGTATTAATGTCTGTAGAAAAAGAAGGAAATTATCATTGCTATAATGTATTTAGACAGTATTAGAAAAATATCTTCAAATGTTATATAATTGTATTTTATATAATATATAATCAAAATTTTACTTGTTATTGACGAAATTTATTGAATAACCACTGAAACCGCTGCATTTCTCAGCTTTTTATTCCACAAATAATTCCACAAATAGACGAGTACCAAAATTCGGGCTGGCTTGACCGATCGCGTGCGGATGACGGTTCATTTGACCGTGGTATTGTAAAGAGAGAGTTCTTTGATCGCTTTCTTTATATAATTTAATCACAGTTTAAATTATTTTCATCCTATTTAGAGAAACCATTTTGTCACTGGTTTGATTTACAGACAGATAAACAGCAATAAAAGATTTTGACACAAGGAATCTGTACATGAATCATTACATACAGTATATATGTCAGTGAGGCGCCTTGTGCCAATTCCCAGAAGGAAGCAACACCTCTGGTAGAGTGAGCTCTCAACCTGAGGGGGCACGGCACGCCAATACGATGGTATCCACTAACAAGACATTCTTCTCGTGAGTTGGACTTTGTTTTTGTGACTGAGACATGGCTAAATGTTGATGAAATAGACCCCCTTTTCTGATACAGCCCCTGATAATTATAGTTTTCTGAGTACTCCCAGGGTAACTGGTAGGGGTTGCTAAAATTTTTTGAAAATTGTTTTAAATGCCATCTGCTTTCAGTTTAATCCTATGTGAGTTTTGAGGTTCAACTGTTAAGATTGATATGGTTAGTACAATCCTTTGTGCACTTATTTATAAACCTCCTAAATACAACAAGGAGTTTATTAATGATTTATCAACTGGGATTCCTACCTATCCATCACCCATTAATTTTGGGTGGTTTTAATATTCATGTGTGTTGTCCTGACAAACCATTGGTTAAAGAATTTTTAGATCTTATGGACTCTTTTAATCTTACACAATCTGTACTGGGGCCTACTCATAGGCATGGGCACACACTGTATTTAGTTTTTTCTTCTGATGTTCCTATCTGTAATGTTGACATTGTTGATATTCCTTTATCAGACCACAAACCTGTTATTTTTAATGTTTCTGTTTCTGCCAGCGCATCCGTGCCAAGGGTCCCCTCGGTTGAGGAGTAAAACAACTGGCAATGGAACATGTCCGGGGTGGCAAACACTACCTGTGCAGTCTCTAAGCATCTCCAAATCAGCTGGACCACCTGGGGATGGAGTATCCACTCCCCCGGAAGTGCAGGCTGTTGTGAGAGCTTGTCGGCTGCATGATTGAGCAGGCCCAGGATGTGAATTGCACGCAGCAACCTCAGATGCTTCTGACTCCATAAGAGGAGATGGCGGGCAAGTTGCCACATGCAACGGTAGCGTAGACCACCTTGATGACTGATGTATGACCGCAGTGCTGTCCATACCGACCAGTACGTGCTTGCCTCGTAGTGCCCATTTGAAGTGCCAATGCAGTTGGTGTCCCATCCAAACACCCAAGACTGCATGCCTGTTGTACATGGCACACCAGGCGGTGGTGGAGGCATCCATGAAGACAACAGCATGCTTGGCCGCCGGGGCAAGATATGTTTAATTGTCTCCATCTGCTTCTGTGCAGCCGAGAAATGCTGGGCGAAATTCTCGACCGCGTCACCGAAGAGGCCAGCCTGGGAGATAGGGGCGTCAAGGAACTGATACTTGTCGGTCTCACGCATATCCACCAGGTTCAGCCAGAGATACCGCTCCTGGACCACTAGTGTGGACATCGTCTGACCGAGGGAGCGCGCAATGGCTTTCGTCACGCGGAGGCGGCCTGTAATCTTTGTCCGTGAGAACAGATGAGAATTTACAGGCCTTGGATGGAAGACACGGATTACCTCTCCAGTAGTCTTTGGACACAATTTCATAACAATCTACCGCTCCACCAGGGGGGCCTCCATGTACCCCTTAGCCATCCCACCATCGAGGGTAGTGAGGGGGGAAGAGGCACCAGACCAGTTTCGGACAGAAAAAGGTGCCGTCCATGATCTGGTAATCTCTTCATGCACCTCCTGGAAGAAAGGCATCGGGGCCAGAAACCAATGATCGAAACTCGAGGGCTCGGGACACGGTGGAGATCTCCACTCGAGCCCGACCCTCTCGGCGGCACAGAAAAACATAGCCATCAGCTTTGGGTCAGGCTTGGGCAATGCTACTCTCCCGAAGGGGGCAACACAGCCGAGTCTTCATCCCCAGATGACTCAAGCTCACCCTCAGATGAAGTGATCAACATCTGGTCATCCAACGGAGCCCCGAATTAAACGACTGGTTCCCCATGGGAAGGACCAGCGCGCTCAGCCGGAAGCTCCACAGCTTGTGGAGTGCTAGAGGAGTAGGGGGCCCATGGAGATTGGCTCGGCGAGTTAGCATCCACTGTGATCCTAAGGTCACCAGAGAAACTAGATTGGGGTATAGGTGAGGGAACTTGTGACTGTCAGCCGGCACCAGGTAATGACCGCATCCAGAAACACACAAGTGGAATGACATCTTTAAAAAGATGCAGTGCTTGCTCTTTTAGAGAAAAGTGCTCTCTTAATAGTGCTGAAGCACACAGGGAAATGGCCGCAACACAACTGCAGGGAATAGTGCAGCCCGCAGTGTGTTATAAAAACTCTTTTAGGCTTAGGAATGCTCTTTGAAGAGAACGCAACCACCACTGCAGCGCCACCACACCAACACCGGTGAAAGAGGCTTCTTTCCCGAAGAGCAGACTTGTTTGCAGAAACACTCTGTGATCACTGGAGAAGTGAAAGGCTGAATGCATCTGCTTCCGTATTTATACCCGTGCTGCGTGGCAGAGCGCGAGATGCAAGTCTCACATGCCAATGCGAGATCCCAATTTGTCGGTACGTTCTGACGTGACATCGAACGTGACTGACTGAAAGAGAGCACATTTATAGAGACTCTCTTAAATACTTAAAAATAATATTGGGGTGCCTATTGTTAGCCAACACTTCACACACCAACACGAAGATGGCGTCTAAAAGTTTTGGTTGGTGTTCAGTTTGTGTGTAAATGTAAGTTTTTGAGCAAAGTTTTTTTCACTTTTGATGTAATTTCTAGCAAGAAATTTCTATTAATTCCTAGCTATTAACTCTCTCTATTTTGCTGTAGATTTTAATTGATCGTTTTCTATACTTTAAAGTTCATTACTTTTAAACTTAAGCATTCAACAGATATTACATAAATTTGTGTTTGTTTGTTTGTTTTTCTCAAACTTTTATTAAGGAATCCAAAAATTCTCTTCATTTCCTTATTAAAACTAATTGTTAAAAGGTGACTGATGAAAATTTAAACAAACATTTAACTTTGGCAAAACTGAAGGCAAAAGCAGTTTTGTTTTAATTGAAGGTTTATTTGTTGCCTACAATACATCTTTGACCAGTTACTACAAGGCAGTTATAAAAACAAAACAAATGTCAAAAAATTAAATTAAGATCATGAAAATAGGTAAATGGCAACATTCATAAATATGTACATCTTTACAAACAGAATGTTTAAAAGGAGGAAAAGTGCAAAAGTAACAATTCCAATGGATAACAGTCCCCACCAGTGAAACAGGAAACAAAATGTACAACTAAATAAAAAGAAAGAAAAACATACTTCATTCAAAGCTTCCGTCCATATTTAAATTCAGTTTATTTACACTAGTACTTTTATTTAAATCATTTACTCCTGGTTTCAGCTTTCTTATTTCAATGTAACATTTTGTTTTGTAACATGTTGTAATGTAACATCTTTGAACAATGCTTATACAACAACAGAGCTACACATGATAAACCCTTTTTCAAAACCATACCAGCTGAACAACCAGTCGACCACGGAGTGGGGGGAATCAATAAATAAGAAAAATAAAATGAAATGTGCTGTGAAAATCACTAATAAAAATATCTTAATCTTTGGGATGACAGACAGTGTGTAGTTTGAATGCGGAGACAGGGTGGGGCAGCCAATGCTGAATATTTTAAACACTAAACACAATTAAATTATTAAACAACACATAGTATTGAACTCAAATTTACATCAAATTACAGTACTTTTCTGATACCTCAAACTCCTCATCCTCCAACATGGTCCCCTGAACAGATTAACCTAAAATTAACACACTATAAATTATATTGTCCTGTGTTTTTTGCCGATTACATCTTCTAGTGGTGGTCCTGACATGATGCTAAATTAAATTCAATCTAAAAACAGTATTGTAATTTTACTCCATAGTTCCTGATACTATGCTAATTTGTTTGTAACTAGGATTTAACAAAACTTGATCACCTTTTTAAATATACTTATGACTTTCCAGTCTGATAAATCTATATCTATATCTAATGTACAGCATAGTAAAATATATATGGATTCTATGTATTCTTGGCCTGGAGAAAATGTGGCATGCAAATATTACAAATTACACACTGAATGGTCAGTGGCTGATGTTAGCATAGTTTCCTGTAGATGCAGCCACCTACACAACCAAATTTACTAACGTTTACACAATTACAAGGAAAATATTTAATTATTGGCTTAAGGAACTTTCAACATGTTTACACAGAAATTATGGCAGATAATTTAATTAACATCACCAGGCATGTGCGCCTTATGTGGCTTATCTTAAAGCTTGTATGACAACATTTATATACATGTACTAGAATATTATAACCAGTAGTTTGAGAATATTGTAACATTTTAAGAGAGAAGTTTAAGTTGTGTCTATGATTCAAGCCCATGTAGCCAGTGTTCTTCTTTCATTTTCTTTCTTTTCTGAATTACAGTTCCCTTTGAAACTTTGTAAAACTTAGGTCATGGTACAGGTCAGATCATGATGAAGTCATGTGACATAATTCTTGGGTCTTATCATTAAGGAAAAGAAAGATATAATTTAAAAGATGTTGTGTACAGTGTTCCTGTTTGGATCTGTGTTCAAGTGTAGAGATGAGCAAAGTAACACTTGAATCCATAATTTACAAATTGTATGGTGTTGTTGAGTGCACTGAGCTCTGTAAAGTACAATGAATTACCGTTAAAATGTTGTATATCATGTGCTTAGTGTTGTGTCTTTAAGTTGTGTAACATGTTCCATGTGGACGTTTACGTTTGTTGTGTCATTTCCTCCTTGTATGTGCTGAGCATGTGACATGTTGTCCATCATTTCTGCTTCCTATGCAAAACTGCTTGAGCTGAGACACTGGAACTTTTCCCTCAGTGACTGGACAATAGTGGGCTGATTTACGTCTTGCTGGCTGCAATCCGGATCATTCCACAAGTATTCCTGCAGAGCCATGTCAGGGTTAGTGGAAACCTGCTGTCCTTTTGCGAGGGTGCCTTGAGGCGGGGTGCAGTACTTCACTGCGGTTTCCGACAGACTGTGTGGCTTTGCTATTTCTTGCTTCTGTTCTTCACCCTCATCTTCTGAACGGATCTCTACATAATCGTCATCATCATCTCCAGTATCTTTAAAGTTGGCCAGATAATTCTCAGTGGCACTTTGCGCATTCAGAGGCACCTTTCTGTTCAGCACAAGTATTTGCTGTGAGTCCCGCAGTGTGATATCACATGGCAATGAGAGGTCTGAAGATCCCTGGACTTGGCATTCTGGGAGGCTGTGCTGTCGAGGCATCTGTGTCCTTGATTCTTTTCCGTTCACTTCCCACACCTGATTACATAGACCCCTGCCATTTTCTTTTCCAGCCTGGTCTATCAATGAAGATGAGGACTGGCAGCGATTATATGATGGCACCTTAGTGTTTCGTGGTCCAATTGAAGAGTAAATGTGATCAGAGTCATCTTTACTTGGTGTCACACAAGCACTCCAACGTTGACTGGGTGGAGCACAAGGAGTAGGTGGGAGGTTCTTCAAAGCAGGAGTTGAACTTGCAGAGGTCAGTCCTCTCTGTGGGGTTGAAGTGCATACTGCTGTTTCTGCTGACCAAGGCACAAAATCAGCAAGTTCCCCATTACTATAGGTGCAGTTCAACCAGTCAGACTCTTGTGTAGAGCTCTCAGATAAGGAGCTGGAGCTGGGGTAAAGTGGATGGGGGCCGGCAATACTGATAGATGACTTCAGCACTGGAGGAGTGTTCGGGGAACCCTTAAAAACCACATGTTCATACAAATGGGAGTACTCTGCTATTCTTGCACCTAAGCAGAAGAAAGGAAGAGAGACAGAGGCATTCATAAACCAATATACCACATTGTTCAGTCTTTGCATCTATGAGTAACACATTGTAGAACAAAGAAAGAATAACATTATCCATAAAGTATGTCTTACCTATTGCAGTGCCACCTTGTTTCTTCTCCTCCAGTATAGATGCCAGGTCCTTCTGTTTGCTTAGCCTTAGCTTAGCACAACTGGGTTCATGGTCCATGCTCTTCATCTTCAGTAACTGGTTGGCCTTTTTGATCTTCTGACTGTACTGTCTAGCCATGAGGAACACTCTGTTTTTGCCCTTCTCCCCAAGCTCAAGAACCTGGTCTCCAGCTTCCCCAACCATCAGCAGACTAGAGGATCCAGAGTCCAAGCTAGTAAACAGGGTATGAAGCTCTGAGTCCTTCGGTGAAGAGATGTCCTCATCGTCCATGCGGAAGCTTCCACTGCTTAATCTTGCCAGTTTGTTGCGAATACTCTTAACTGTGCCAGGCTGAGGCTCAGGGGTAGGGGGCAGAGGAAGGGAAGGGGCTGCAGGAGAAGACAACGCTCCATCATTCTCATCCAACCTAGTTTCTGGGAGGAGGTCGGGAGTGTTAAGGATAGGGATCTGGAAACCTGGAGGGGGATTAGAGGCTGGTGGGTTCGGTGATTCGGGTGCAGCACAAACAACAGGGATTGTTTTTAAGGGTAATTTACATGAAGAATCACTTGACTTTTGTGCAGAATTAGCTTTCTTATTTGGAGATTCTTGTGCTTTGCATTGGGGATCATTACTTCTCTGTTGCAAACTGTTCACTTTACTTGGGGAGTTGTGTGTTTTTCTTGGAGAGTCTTGTGCTTTGTTTGAGGAATCATGTGGTTTTTTGGGAGAATCCTGTGTTTTACATGTGTTGTCTGTTCCGCTTACAGGAAATGCAGCTGGAAGTCTGTCCGGTTTCTTTTCATTGTTCCGGATGTAGTTTTCCAAATCCATCCAGATCTCATCCACTTTCTCCAATGTATGATCAGTTGTGGAAAGCTGAGATGTTTCAGTGTCTGAAATTGCAGCAGAGGAAATGTGGGGCTGATCTGCCTCTGTCATATTTGTAGGACAGATTTTTTCCTCAGATACAAACCCTCTTAAAACCTGGCTAGCCATGAGATCTACCTCAGATGTCTGCAAACTGTCTGGCTTTCCGTCATCCATCTCAGCTGCAAGGACTGGGGGCTCCCGAAAGACAATGGTGTCATAGACATTCTCCTCATCCTCAACAATTTGCAGCTCACATGTCTCAAATGGCTCCCCGTCTTGACCAGAAGACCTATTGCTCTCACATGAACTTTCAGTTTCAGTTGGAGTTATGATAACTTGAGGAGCTATCCTAGATTTGACCTCTGCTACCTCAGGGAGTGCATGGTTAACTTGATCTTTGCGGATAAGCCCCATGGCCTGAAGCTCCTCATAACTAATGTTGTCATAAACATTCTCAATATCATCAATCGTTAACTGCTCGGCAGATGATGACCCTGAGATTTCATTGCTTGAAGACTCAGTCTGGTTGTTAGTCTCTTCCTCTTGTAGGGCTCGCTTGGTAGGACTGAGTTGCTCACTTTGGTTTTCTCCAACACTGCTGGCCCTGCGAAGTATTCTGCTCCTGCTTGTAGGAAGGTCTAGACGTGATGGTTTAGTCTGTTCAACATGCCAGCTACAGGGTCTTTCTGAATGGTCAGCAGTCTCATGGTCACTCTCGGCATCATGACTGCTTATCTCATTATCCGTTGGCAGGAACATCTGATAGATGTCTTCATCATCATCAATTTGAAAACTCTTTTGACGAGTGGGAAACATAGCCCTCCGTACTCGATGATCTGTCCATATGTTGCGGAAAGAAGGTTCCTGTCCAGTTGCCAGCATGTTGCGTGTGTTGTATTCATTTCCATCTGATTCAGGAGGTGCGGTCACCCGTAGGATAGGGGGGGTGATAACCTTATTTTGCAGGGACTCTTTAGCAGTCTGAATGAAAAATTAATAATAAACACATTACCATACATAAGATTAGTGCTGCCGGAACTAAAATAAAATGTGACCCGTGCTGGCAAAAATGAGTCAGAATGAGCACAGGCTAATTTCAAACTACAAACAAGTGAAATATGTCAACTTTGGTCGAATTTGAGGTTTTCACCAAAATTTGTTCATTAAGCCCTCATCTTTCGATCCCAATGCTCCACATAGCAATTAAACATCTAAACGTATCTTTATTTGAACGTTTTCTGAGAGGAGTACCTTTCCTTTGTCCATGAAAACTGCTGTTTTTCTCTGCTCACTTCACAATGACTCGCATTGGTATTGTTTTAAAGTGTAGCATTCCAACTTTGTGAATATTCATAGGGAATTCTCGATGGCATGAGTCTGAACCAATGCAATGTGATTTTCAAACTCATGCTGATGTAAACAAAACAATCTCACTCACGCCGACTGACAGATCCGAAGCGTACACACAAAGGCGCCTCAGACAGCGTGATCACGATATACACATATACACAGAATTACAGTATTTCATAATATCTGTCTTGGCGATAATTCACGCAAATATTATCTGGTATGTCTTAAGTCAGGGGTCGGGAACCTTTTTTGACCAAAGAGCCAATTTTTTCATTTTTGGTTAATGCATTTTTCCAAAAGAGTAAAAACAGTAAAAAAATCTTTTAAATTATTTTTAAAAAAACATGCTTTTTTCAATAAAATTTCAACAGTAGTAATTATTAGGTCCATAACTAAAAACAAACAAATATGCAGCAAACAATAAATAAGTTGCAATATTAAATTAATTGTGCAGGGCTTTCACTGTGTGGTTGAGTTATAAATCCTCTTCGTGTGTGTGAACGCCACAGTGCTTACATCTACTGTGTTTATGTGAATACTCGACTTGGCATTTTTATATATTTCTGTGTTTATTGGCCGTTTAGGCGCGCAACCAAAGACAAAGGCTACTATTGTCCGTGTTGCGCTCGGATGGCACGCACAGCAACCTGTCAGTAATTCAGTTGTCTTTCGCGACTTATCACGCTTTTATTATTTTACTAAATTTACTAAAAATATTTACTATATTTACTAAAAATGGTTTTCGGTTACCTTAAACCAGCTACAGCTGCTTGAATCCCAGTGCAGGAGCTGTAGGTTTACCACAGAAACGTACGTGGTTAGTTGATTGCTGTCGTGACTCGTGACACTCGCGAACAGCACTGAACACGCGCGGCTGGTACAACTTGAATATTATTATCATAAACTTTTCATTAACTTTGGAGGGCTGTACAACAAGAGAATTGTAATTTGCTGCTTTTTTCTGCAGAGAGTGGATCTCTGTTGATGTGTCAAAATTTTTTTATCGATCATTTGTTGGTAAAGGGTGAGAGACCTGGCGAGCCACATTATTTTTTGTCAAAGAGCCAGGTGTGGCTCGCGAGCCATTTACAAGCTCATTTATGTTAATCAAACAATTGTGTTAGCATGGGAAAAAAATTGAATATATATTTATTTTCTATAGATATTTAGTTTTGACTTGGTGTCTCAAATGTGGTGTTATTACCAGGGATTTTAAGGTATGGTTGCTAGGTGAATTTGTTTTGGATCCTTCAGAAAAGTTTAACTAGATTTGTCTCAATATTGACTGTATCGACTTCAAACAGGTGTAGCTTAGTCATTTTTTTGTCTGATTCCAACAAATGATACATAATTTTGAATGTTTTTTTTAAATAGAGAATGTAAGGAATGAAAATAATATCTTTATTGTTAAAATATCATCATTTTGACTCATTTTGCCAGCATGGGTCACAAATATTGATAACAATTTGTTGAATTATTGATTAGTGAGACTGATCAAGTTTTCAAAGCATGGGAGCATTCTAAGCTTCTATGCTTTGTGTAATGATCTGTTTGCTTTTCTAAGTATAAATGCAAGCCAACTTTATTCTTTGAGGCATGTTGCTAATTATTTAACAAAATAATTAGTGGTATGAACTATGTCCCAGCCACATCATGTGTCACCATTTCCTTACCTGGAGGTCTGCATGAGTAAGGTTGTGGTTTCTCCACTGGTCAATGCTGTCCACCGACACTTGCTGGTTTAGTCTTTTCCGACTACCCTTCCCTGGCACTCTCAACTTTCCCCCAGAGCTCTGGTTGTGCAAAAGTTGTCTCTTAGATTTCATTTTCATGATCATTTTTAAATTTGAAAATAAGTGATGTGCATGTCCTTGCAAAGATTGCAGGCACAATGCTAGGCTAGGACTAGTCACGACTAGTTTGTTGTCTGTCAAGTGCCTTGCACAATGGACAATGGTGATGAGAAAGACTGAAAACCTAATGTCAGAGGCTGCAGTTTCTCATCATTATGTCAGCAGCTCAGATCCTACACCCTTAAGGCCCCGATATACTCACGGCAAAGTTCTTTTTCGTTCTTCGTTTAGGGGTAAAACCAAGTCCGAAATACTTGACTAGCGATGTACTGTTATCGAACATCCAACGCCGCCCACACTGCTGTGAGCGAAGTTTAGATGAATATGTAAATATGTGCTGCACGCTTTCCTCTCAATAACAAAATAAACACACAACAAAACTGAGAAAACAGCAAGCATTTTAAAGCATAAGAAAAGCATCTGATCATAGCAATTTGCACGAGCTCTACGGCACTGTAGTAAAGTCACGTCACGTTTATTTATATATCACTTATACCATAGATAGCTTAAAATCAAGCAGCTTTACCGTATTAAACATGAAAAACAGTGTCAGTGTCTCGTTTCATCAGACGTACAACTTTATTTACTACTATAAAGTGACTCTCCGGTGTGTTCATGTTTTCACTCGCGGACGTCTAACCTTGACCGACTGAACAGGCCAAATGAACTAGAAAAGATTTTCACGTGAAAGAAGGGGGAGCCTCTGTGCAGTCGCGCACACCTACCTATTACGTAATCGCCATGAACCAATGATAGTACGAAGGTGTTTAGCAGCCAGAGCGAACATTTCTCTCGAACTCCCAAAACGAACTTTGTTTCGGTCTGATTTTGTTCAAAATAACGTCACATCAGTTCGTTCTTCGATTACGCTTGAAGTATATCGAGGCCTTTAACCTACTATCATTAACTGACCTCTAAGTAATTATTAATTAATAAAAACATCAAATGTCAATTCAGACTAACCAAACCAGTATCATCCTCATCATCAGCATCCTGTGGATGTGGCTCTTCGTCTACATCACTGTGGTCACCAGGGTCCAGTGATTCCTGTGATTCGCTGACAAGGCTACGGGATCGGCCAATAGAACCCAAATGGGCCACAGGTGACAGCAGAGTGACTCCAAAACTAGAGCGCTGTGAGGAGCAAATACATTTAATTTTTTTTATTACTTGTTTAAGATTTCTCATTAGATTTCTATGGATTTTTGCTTGCATGTTATGTGTGGTGTTCTTTACCTTCTGTATATCTGGACTGGATACTACAGCAACAGTAAGGAAGAGAGGAAGAAAAACATATCAAAACAATGTCTAAATGATTAACATTATTTGCACGCATATTTTTTCTCAATTGTTATTTTTTAAACAAATGTCACTTACTTATATGTTTGGAGTTTTTCAATAACTTAGATAAGGGCTCTGATGAGACAGAAAGACATGTACAGCAAGACAGACAAAAATAATTAGTAAAATGATGATCAATAAAAAATTATGTTTGTTTGTTTGTGCTGTGGGTCTCACCAGTCTTCCTGCGTACTCTCCGGGGTGAGGGACCCTCTTTAGTGTTCACTCTCTTGTCATCAGAGTTGTAGTTTAAACTTGGGTGGTCTGAAAAAAGTGAAGAAAAGTGTAAGAAATCTAGTCATTGCAAACACACATAAAGTACCAAATATAGAGGCGTATGGCTTTCAATTTGAAGTTTAAATAATACTTACTTGCGGTATCCATATCCAGAATGGCCTGCTTAGCCTGTGGACAGACAGAAAGAAAACTGACTTCTTCGAAATACTTACTCTAAGTATTTATTTGTGTGTAGTATGTGTGATAGTACCTTGAATTTATGCTAAATATACTTTTTCAAAATTTTATTATTTTTTATAAAATAAAATAATTATAAATTATTCATTTTATAATTTAAACTATTAAAATAACAAAAATAGTGTTACATTAATTTGATCACAGTAATGAGAATTTGGTGAATAATAAAAGATGTCACAATGCAAAACATCTGAATGTTCCTAAAAAACTTCATGTTCTTAATGCCAAATTTTATTTTATTTTCAGGCACAACTAAAGGTAAATTAAATGTGCATAGAAAAAAATTCAGGACCTTAAAGTTAGTCGAATTATGTATATGAGTATACAGTATACCATTAAGCGTACCTAAATAAGAGTAAACAGAAATGTGCATTTTTTTCTCTGTGAAAATTAGAATTTTCTGAACTAAATGTCCTCTGGGTGGCGCTATGCCTTCACTTCTATAAGTACAGAAACTTCTGCTTCACCTTCACAGTTCTTTCATTCTCTTTAAGATGTGAACTACTTTATCATGAAATAGTTGAGTGTGAATAGCCAGATTTGGCCACAGCTGCCTAATCATTGAGCACATTGTACAGAAGTAGAGTTAGGACAATGTGTCTATGTGCATGTTCTTACCTTGGCTGGTATTTTGGCGGGATGGTTTTCAAGGATCAGTCGTTTTAGATGCAGGACCCACATTCTCTTGTCCTGTTGAGACTTTGCCTGAAAGAGGATTAGAGATATATCAGCACAATAATGATAATTTACTGACACACCTCTACAAAACAACTGTGACCGAGTCATCCTGCAATCAAAGAACATCAACACCAATCATCAAAATCAAAACAAACACTTTCATCAACTGGGTGAACATCAGAACAATCAGTAACTAACATACAGATGTGATCGACTGGAACCGCCACTCAGCAGTGATGCACTTCACACAGCTCATTTCAAAAGAAAGTAAACTCTCCGATTTTTCATTACAGTAATACGGTTGAAAAAAATCGTTTTCTCAATGTTATAATGACACGGATGGATGGATGGATGGATGGATGGATGGACGGATGGATGTTCTATTTCATAACCTCTTAGGGATAATGGCTAACATATGACTGGACATGTACTATCTGCTGAGATAACAGTGAGCCATCCAATTATTAGGAGACAAGGTGATTTACGGGCGTTCTGTTGGGTCTGTGGCACACACTGCATCATATTTATGACTTCTCGGCTCAGGTCCAACATACAGGTCAGATGTAACAGCACTGGCTTTAGGCGAGACTCATACCGTCACTCACACACACACACTTATGTGTGCGTATATTCATACATGCTCAAGCCTGTAGGTAGGTGGGTGTGGTTTTACTAGGGTAGAGTTTGAGGCGATTGGCTATTTGTCAGAAGCCTGGCCTCACACTGAACATTCCTCTGTGTATTTGACATAACCTGCTGATTTTCGGTTACATGGTGTGTGTGTGTGTGTGTGTGTGTGTGTGAGAAAGTTTGAAAAATTACCTGCACAGTGTGTTGAAGTTTGGGGTTCTTGTAGTGAAACACGCTGAAGCTTAGAGGTTCTTTAGGAATGACTTCTACCAACATTAGGTTACAGCACTGTACAATTGTAGAGATGGGAATAAACATAGAATAGAGATTATAGTCACCCAAAAAAATTTATAGAGCCATGACAACTTACACAACTTTCATACTGTCAAAAAAAAAGAAAATGTACTGTTACAGTTCCTTAAGGTGTACAGTGGCTTCTCACTGGGGTAGTACCCTCAAAGTGACACCTTTGTGCCTTCCTAACCCCCAAAGGGTGTATATTAATACTTTGGACTAGTAATGTATTCCTAGTAAGGCAGTAATATGTAACGGCAAGCAAACGCCATCATTTCACTGTCTCGGTTAACTATAGAACCGATATAGTCTGGCTATGAGTAATCCACTTCTAGCCAAAATTACATTGAATTTGGTTACATAACATGGCAAAATAACTTGCGAGATGTATGATATTCCATCATGTAAGCAAAGTCAACAGTGATTACAAGGTGTTTAGTTTCATTTCTCTGACATGTTCATGTTCTAGATGACTAGTCTATTCTTGGGCTATGGTTAGATACAAAGATGTCACTTTGAGGATACTACCCCAGTGACAAGCTTGGAATTTTCAGCTGGTCAAAAGTGGTAGAAAAGTGGACTGTTTTCACAACTGGATCAGTTGCACAATCCAGTTGAATTTGCTTCCACCCCCCCCTACCCTTGCCCCTGCAGGTCTATTTTCACACTGTACTGTTTGGGTCCACACCATGGTATGCTTCATCATTGTGAGAGCTATCTGGAGCTGTTTACTGTAGTAGCTACATAATGACTTATTTGTGCCTTTGGATTTTCCACCAAATTTTACATGCACAGAATGTCACATGTGTTTGCCAAGGATACAGTGTAAGAGATGCAAAGAATGCAAGCAGCTCTCTGAAGGTCATAATTCGGAGACAAGCAACAATGAGAAATGCATTATGACCAAGAGCATGCAAAGATCAACTTGTACATCATCATTCGCAGTTTACTTGTGAGAGTTAGGCCCAATCCTATTTCTACCTCTTACCCATACCTTTTCTACCCCTCTGTTTTGTATGATCACGTGAAGGGGTAGGGGTGTCTCTATTCTCTTTTGGTTGGAGGGGTAGGGGTAGGGGTAGGGGGGAGGGCCAGATAGCCCTTCAAATGAAGATTTTTCGGGACCCCACTTCAAACGAAAGGGTATGATATATTTCCCTGGATACACCAGCCATTAATAAGGATTTTAATGTAAATAATAATTTGTTTTATGTTACAACCAGGGATGCCTGAGGAAACCCGACGGCATCTTGGAAGTTTGTGATAAACATTGGCGCATCTCCTTTGAGGAGCTAGCAACGACATATGATGACGCGTAACGGTGTAGTAGTGGCGTCCCATTTCTTAGTGGGAATATTTTCACCCCTACCCCTTGCTACTCTGTTTCAAGGGGGAAGGGGTAGGCGAAGGGGTATAAAATAGAATTGGGATTGGGCCTTAGTTTGGATTCCTTCTGTACCAATCGTGAACATTGCAAGGGTTCATATGCTGAGTTTATTTGAACCCAATTACCCTCTACCCCCATTTGAAGTGGACTGTTAGTGCACACCCAAAGAAAACTATTTTCACACCAACCAAACTCTGTCATTTCTACTGTGAAAGTGCCCTTAAGGACATTAAGCTGGTCCAAGTTGGTCTAACTTGTTAATCAGCTGGGCTACCGGCAGGAGGGCAAGCCTGACCTGGTAGAGCACCTTGGCAAATTCTAACTACCAGCAAAAAGACAGCCAGCATAAACCCGGAAAAACAGCTTGACCACCTTGACCTGGTTGTCCAGTAGGTGAAACTAGTAGGTGTATGGGCTCTCACCAAGATGTGGGCCTTGTAGGTGTAAGTCTCCTCGCGTTTCTTGGTGATCAGCAAAAGTTTGTCGAACAGGAAGAGCGTCCTCTCATTTTTCGCTCTCTGGATACGGAATGTTCCCTCGAGAACCAGCTCGCCATAGCCAATCAGATCAGGTCCCTTCCAGTTAGTCAGCAAACTCTGAATCTCCTGAGAGACAGAAAGGAAGAGCAGAAGAGGAGGAGTGTTACTTTCCACGTACATGACATTAGCCGACAGGCAAGTTGGGAATGAAGTTTATGTCTGATGAGTCTCAAACATAATGTTCTGTTATCCATTACCACACACCCATAAAAAAACGTGCACCCTGCAGCTATAAGCAACTTAAGGTAAGTAGGTTTTACTTATCCAGGCTGGTCATTTATGGCCATTTTTCTATTCAAGGACAAAGTCTTAATGTTTGATCAACTGTACTACTAGCTAGTGGCCTTGTGTGTTGCTGACATAGTAGACTGGGGTGTCCAATCCTGCTTCAGGAGGGCCACTTTCCTACAGAGTTTAGGTCCAACATGCTCCAACACATCCGCCTGGAAGTTTAGTAATCCTGAAGACCCTGATTAGCTGGTTTAGGTGTGTTTAATGAAGGTTAACCCCTCAGGAAGATTGTCCTCCAGAGGTAGAGTAAGACACCCAAATTGTATAACCCCCTGTTTGTTTCTAGGACTGAGTTTCCCAAATGCATCACAGGCCAAAATAGATTATATAAACTATTGGCACCAAAGGTTTCTAAGATCTACTTAGGCTTACAGCTCAGTGTGTATATGAGTGTGTGTAGGGTACACAAACCTGCAGCCTCACTGCATGCTCGTGTTTTCTCTTCATGTCATTGATGTGCCAGGCCACCCTTTGCATGGTGTCGATTGCCTCCTGGATCACGTCATACATCTCCGAATCCTTCTCCAGATGAGTGGCGATCTCCTGCAAGACACCAGTACATCTCTGACGTCAGATCAGTGCCGTGACCATCTCTATGTGTGCGTCTTTATGTACAGGTGTGCTACGTTCTGTGTGTGTAAAAGAAGGTCCCTGTGTGTACTTACATGCAGTAGTAGATGGTACTTTAGGATCCTCTGGACAGGTTTAAGCAGGTAGGAGCCGAGAGGAAGGGAGTGTTTAAGACTTTCCTGGCGCTCTCGCAGAAACTTTGCCACCGTTTTGTTCCGCATGCACTCTGTTAAGACAGCAACGGACCTGCAGATGCACACAAACACATTGTCAATTAAAATGTTTTTTTTTTTATATCTACTCACAGACTTCAGCAAATATGCACAATATAATCCAGTCACACACATATTATTGATTATATACATCTCTGACAACCAAAAATTACACAATGCTATGGCCAAAATACACTTAAGTGCATTTAAAATGTCTGCATGACATTAGATACAAAATAACTTTTAATCAACTGGTGTTTTGGTGATTTTTTTTGTTGATGTATGAAGTCGGTTCTGCTCACGTTCACAAAGGTCTCCTAGCAAAGTAACCAAATGTATAGTTTATGACATTAACTATGAACGGGATCCATCAATTCACAACCTCAGTGTGACAATTCCCTTGAACAGTATAGACCAATTTGGGTGTTTGCAAACATCGATGACGTGTTTTGTGGGCGGAGCCTTCCTGGTGGCAGAAAGTGACAGTTCTGCAGTAGCACTCTATGGAAGCCACACAATAAAACTGTAATTCCGAGTTTATTTCTCACAATTTTGTCTTTTTTCCTCGCATTTCCGAGTTTATACTCAATAATTCTAAGAAGAAATATCAGAAGTGCAAGATATAAACTCGATATTCTGACTTTTAGGCCTAAAAATTGAAAAAATATTTGCTATATAAAACGTTATATGTTTAAATATTATTTCATGCTGTAACTGTAAAGCTATTATACCCCATGAACTGCATATGTGAATATTATGTAGATCTATTGTTTACATCAAATCCGTGCTTTAATAGTAGACTAATCATCGCAGGTTTTATCAGTCCGGTTTGTGGCTTGCAAACATAAATGTCTGTGTTTAGCTTCACAGACCGTCTTCGACGACGATATTTTATAAATATGAAGATTTTTTGCATTCCGATTCTGATATCCAACAACAAGACATTTTTTCTCTTATTCTGTGGATTCTGTTTTTCTGCCACCACAAAGTGTGCAGCTGCAAATGACGTAACCGTGACGTCAACTCCAAATTGGTCTATATCACTTTTATCATTTAAAACCCAACAAACTTATTTTTGTGAAATGTTTTGCTTGAAATGGTTGTATACGCTCTCTTACACTTGGTTTGAAGCTATCTAATGCGATTACATTCAGACATTTTTAAATGTGGCTTAAAGTTTACCCAATAATGAAAATTCTGCCAACATTTACTCACCCTCATGTTGTTGGAAACCTGTATAACTTTATAACTTTAACTGTGCAGACTGTTTATTTTCCCCTATACAATGAAAGGCACTGCGGTCCTATGTTATTTTGGACCCACCTGATTTTCATTGTATGTTTTTCTTTTTTTTTTGTTCCATGAAACAAAACAAAAAAAAACATTATACATGTTTGGAACAACATGACGTGAGTAACTGATCACAGAAGTTTTATTCTTGGTTGATCAAGTGTCCAAAATGTTTTTGAGGCCAATGTACAGCATACATAAACAAACACAGACATGCACACACACACAACAAAAACACATGTATACACGGTTCAGAGAGTAAGGTCGGGCCCTTCTGTTAAAACACAGATTTTACAGTTTATTGGATCTGCTGCCACGCCTCACGAAGCACTGGGACAGATAGACGTGTGTGTGTGTGTGTGTGTGTGTGTGTGTGTGCGCATTCCAGCGTCCTGCGCACAGACTTCACATTGTCCCAATGGGAAATATGACCCGAGTATCACTGAGATACAGCTATTGCTTTCAGAAGTGTTACTGTATGTGTGTGTGTGAGAGAGAGTGTGCCATATGACCTTGGTTAGGGTCAACAGCTGTGTGAGGGTGTGGAGAGAGGGTCTCCATGGCCCAGACAAGAATCCATTCATACACACACACATACACACCTTGCAGCATCTGATGAAACTACTACTGACTCATGTCACTTTTAATTTCTCTTAACATCAGAAGACTCGTGACAGCACGTGCTACACCAGTGTGTGTGTCTGCATCTGTGTGTTTGATAAAAATGAAAAGAAAAGTGGGTGTGTGCAAAATTTTTCTAGGAAAAGGTGTTATATATCAATGCTTTTGTTGAACTTTTGTCATATTTTAGGCTTATGAATAGATTCAAATCTCTGCACACATACATGCACCCAAAGGCAAATATATTTGACATACACTCACATTAATCTCCAATAACCTTTATTCAAGGCCTCAAAACTGTTCAGCTACAAAAACAGTGACTTACTCTTTATATTTTCCCTCTCTGATTCTCATTTGCTCACCTATTCACACACCAGAACAAATGTTTGTGAAGTTGACTCAATGCAGCTTGCTCGCCAAGCACTTTAACAGCGACTGATACATTATACGCATGCATTATCTTTCTTAACTGATTACATTCACTTAAGTCATAAATTACTATGTTTACTTGCAAAGACATGGTCACTTTGACACATAGGTATGTGTAGTTAACCGTTCAAGCCCAATTAGGTGGCAAAAAGCCCTCTGTTCATTTCTCACGCGCTCTTATGAGCAGCGGCTTCATGTTGCGCGTCTCTCAGACAGCCCTGAGAAACGCAATACTTAAAAACGCATGTAAATGATAAGCTTTCGTGACCGCTTAGCACAGCAACGTCATGTGAGCGTAACCGCGATAGATTGCTATAGATTGTATTGCATGTCAGCTTATTTTGCTCAAGTGCATGATCTATTTCAATCCACATACTAATAAGAAATTATTTATTTACGACTATAACTTTGCGATGCTGTTTAAGGCTCTGATATACTTCAAGCAAAACCAAAGAACGAACTGGTGTGACGTCATTTAGAACAAAATCAGGCCAAATCGAAGTTTGTTTGGTGTTCGATTCGGGAGTTCAAAACAGCTGGTAAACACCTTTTTACTACCATTGGTCAGTGGCGATGATGTCATAGGTAGGTGTGGCTCTGAGGCTTCGCCTTCTGTTCAATCCGTCGAGGTCAGACGCCATTGAGTAAAAAAATGAACACACTGGGGAGCCACTTTATAGAAATTGAAGTTGTAATTTTAACTGAAAGAGACTGACACTGGTGTGCTGACGCTGCTTGCTTTAAAGCCATATATTGCAAAAAAGTGCAATATAACTCTAAAACATGACTTTACTGGAGTGCTGAACTGCAGAGCTGGTGCAAACATTTCCACATCGCTATGATCAGATGCTTTCTGGACTGCCGTTTTCTCACCACTGTCATTTTTGTTGTGTTTATTTTGTTTTTGAGAGGAAAGGTTGCAACACATATGTGACCCTGGACCACAAAACCAGTCATAAGGGTACATTTTTTTAAGGGGACAATATTTGGTTGAGATACAACTATTTGAAAATCTGGAATCTGAGTGTCACAGGGTGTTTTGTTTTTGTTTCATGTGTTTAAGTTTGCCGTGCTCACTGTCATGTCTTGCCATGCACTTCCTGGTCACGTGATCCTGCCATGTGCTCCCTTGTCCTGTGTTCTGTTGTTATGTCATTGGTTCATTGGGTAATCAGTGTTCACAGGTGTCCCTCGTCTTGTCCTTAGTCAATGTGTATTTAAACCCTCTTGTTTGCCATGTGTGTGGGTCTTGTATTAAATATGTAATCCACTGTTGGTGAGTCTTTGGCCATGCCATGCCATGCCATGCCATGCCATGCCATGCCATGCCATGCCATGCCATGCCATGCCATGCCATGCCATGCCATGCCAAATCAAGCCAAGTCTGTGTTTTATGTTTTGCGTTTTGATTTATGTGAATATTTAAGTTTAATAAACTGCACTTGGGTTCTTCAACTTGCCTGCAGTGGATATGTTACATATTGAGAAAATCGCCTTTAAAGTTGTCCAAATGAAGTCCTTGGCGATTCATATCACTACTAATAATACATTTTTTATATATTTACGGTAGGAAATTAACAAAATATCTTCATGGAACATGATCTTTACTTAATATCCTAATGATTTTTGGAATAAAAGAAAAATCGATAATTTTGACCCATACAATGTATTGTTGGCTATTGCCACAAATATGTTTTTGTGGTCCAGGGTCACATATATACATATTGATCTAAACGCTGCTCTCATTAGTGTGGACGGCATCGGGATGTGTTCGCTAGCAGTAAATCTCTGGTCAAATACTTCTTTTTACCCCCAAGCGAAGAACGAAAAAGTGAATATATTGGGGTCTTCATGAATGTTCATTGTTCATGTTCATCGTTGAACTATGATGTAATGATGCAACTTGCAACCATAGTTGGCTAGCTATGCTTTTGGACCATAATTGTAGCCTTCATCTCATCTTTAGGGGTAAAATATGTGCAAAAGGTTACTTGGTGCACTTTTAAATGTAATAGACAAAGGGCCAGATTGGACAGGTGATAGAGAGAGAGTCAGACAGTCAGACAGGGGGTTTCCCTCAGGGGTGAACATATAGAAACAGACTCCTAGACTCCAGTGGTGTTATGCACATGCACACACACAGCATATAATATGACCACACACTCTCACATGTCTCACATTCCACACAGACACACACATACACAGGCATCCGAGACGGCCATTGCTCTTGAAGTCTTATAAAGCTCTATATTGAGTGAAAGATGGTGACACACAAACCACAGGAAGTGAACTACAACCACAAACCACAGGACGTATTTCTTACCTTGGATAATTTGTGCAGTACTGTGTGTATATGTGGAAGTCTTCACTCTGAAAAACAATAAGGAAATTAGGGTTGGTTACTCAAAGGAAGACATGGGGGTCAGCCAAGAAAAATGACTAGATAAACATAATACCTTAATGAAAAATAATGCAGAAAGGTTTGTGTGACGGTAAAGGATACTTGTTTAATACTTTAAAGAGTTAGTTTACTTAAAAATAAACATTCTGTCATCATTTACTCACCCGCATATTGTTCTAAACTTATAAGACACATACATAGAGCTCATCAAATATGGCAAACGAAGCTCAACCATACTTGCTTGATGCGCTTGAGCTTTGTTCTTGCGTGCCAAGCAAGTTTGGCTGAGCTTCTATGTACCATATTTGCTGAGCTCTATGTTTGTTTATATCTACATCAATTCTAAATTAGATGAACGAAAGCACACACAAAACGAAAGTGACTGACAAGAAGTCTGTAATCACTAAGAATTAATATTAATACTTAACCCTTAAACTCATACCTCGGGTCTTTAGTGACCCGGGACGTAATTTACTACCCTCCTCTTCGTTAATTTTTTTAGGTTAGACATCAACCTTCTTAGTATTCCTCAATCAATTCATTATAAACAATATACCAAGAAAAATGTACAAAAATTATAAAAGAATGTCAATTTTCCCATTCATTTTTTGTAAAAATTGTATAGGGTCACTAACAACCCAACATGCCCTCCAACCAATATACCTATATAGGTCGTTTGTCACTTCCCTGAAATACGACCCATGGGAGCGTTTACTAAAGTTGCGCCCCTTTCGACAACAGAACAGTTTCATTTTAATGCATTGTTCCCTTTTATCTGCGTCTTATTTCAGGTTTTGCATAGCTCAATTGGTAGAGCATTGCAATATACAACAACGTGTAATCATGTGATCATGCAATCGTGGGTTTGATCCCAAGGAACACATGAGCTCATAAAGTGTATATGCACTATAAATCACTGGGTAGGTTTGGGGTGGGGTGGTTGTAGTTGTTAATAAAAAAATATTTTTGCTAAATGGAAATATGACAAATGGTGGTAAAAAGTCCACACATTGCATTTAAATGAACACGCATTTTGATTGGTAACGACAGTCATACGTCATTTTATGACGTCAGACGTAACGCGACACTGTCATTATTTTTACGCCAGCTAGAGGGCGCATGACTTTAAAACGTAAATAAAGGTCGTAATAAGGTGCTTGAAAAACGACCTATAGAGTCGTTTTTTTTGGAGGACAGTTTGTAACAACCCGAGGTGTGTAAGAGTGTATGTATATTTATAACTATAATTGAATCTTTGATGACTGAATAAGTGAAATTTATCTGCATTGGGTCAACTATTGCACAAGGTGGCGATGTCTGACACACAATGATGACGTGACGTTTCACTCATAGTTACCGCAGGCAGAAAACAAAAGAATAGGAAGAATCATCAGCAAAACTTGAACTGGCACTGATTTACTGCAGAGCAAGAGCTGAACACAATCAAATATGAGTGTCACTGTCACTGATGGTGGATCTGGTGAAGAAGCTGTCAGCGATTACAACATTGATTCTGAAGATGTTGAAAATGATAGTTTTGAGAATATGTTTGAGATGGTGAATATGAGCCAGATGCTGAATGTACTGGGAAATGAGCTCTGACGAGGACAGTGATGATGGTATAAAACATCTGCTCAAACTGAACCCTTACAAGCTCCTGAAGGTAACAAAATATGCTTTATTTTATTCTTCTGTAATTGTTACTCTAATATCAGGAGAGTTTTATTATCACGACAGGTAGACATCAATCCGTGTTAGATATAGATCCGGGTCGCTAAAGACCCGAATATGTAATAATGATTGGCAAAGCATTCATGCATTTACGGGTTAAAGAGAGAACGTTGTAATAATGTCAAATGCCAACAGTTTTACTTTAAAAGGGGCCTATTATGTTTTTTCACTTTTTCAACTGTAGTTAATTAAAAATAATAATTTGTTACATTTATATAGCGCTTTTCTAGGCACTCAAAGCGCTTTACATGGAAGGGGGAAATCTCCTCAACCACCACCAATGTGCAGCATCCACCTGGATGATGCGACGGCAGCCATATTGAGCCTGAATGCCCACCACACACCAGCTGATTGGTGGAGAGGAGACCGAGTGATGAAGCCAATCATATATATATATGGGGATTAGGAGGCCATGATGGACAGGGGCCAATGGGCAAATTTGGCCATGATGCCGGGGTTACACCCCTACTCTTTATCGAAGGACATCCTGGGATTTTTAATGACCACAGAGAGTCAGGACCTTGGTTTAACGCCTCATCCGAAGGACGGTGCTTGTTACAGTACAGTGTCCCCATCACTATACTGGGGTGTTAGGACCCACACAGACCACAGGGTGAGCACCCCCTGCTGGCCTCACTAACACCTCTACCAGCAGCAACCTAGTTTTGCCAGGAGGTCTCCCATCCAGGTACTGACCAGGCTCAGCCCTGCTTAGCTTCAGTGGGAAACCAGTCTTAGGCTACAGGGTGATATGGCTGCTGGCTAGTTAGTGTGTAGTGTTGCTTTTTGAGCATAAAAAAGATCTGCAAGGTTACAAAGCTCAAAGTCACTCCAAAGGGAGATTTTTTATTTAACAGAATCCATTTTCCAAGAACTACAACGGACGGATTTTGTGAAGTCACAGTGTTACTCTTTTAAATCATTTTAAATCATTATGTTTTAATAATCTTTTGTTTTAATAATATTTTAAAAGTACTTGATTATATTTTTAACTGTAGTGTGTTATTCGATATTACATTTAAAGTGAATATATTTTAAATGTACTAAATTGCAACCTCATCATTACTAATATATAATTACATATATATTTAAATACATTACAAGTAATACATTACATGAAGTAACATTACAAGTTTCAATAGAAACGACATTTGAAGTATATTTTAGTTTACCACAAATGTGGTAAAACACTTTGGAAGTCCTACTTAAGTGGGTCAAAAAGCACTCTAAAGTTATATAAAATATATATATTTTTTTTAATTTTCATTTAATTGCAATTAAGTGTCCTAAAACATTTAAATATATTCTTTTAAAGTATATTATTTCTATTACTTTTCATGAATGTATGCTAAAGTGTACTTCTTTTTCCACAAGGGTATGTCCACATTTAGATGGCTATGTCAGTGTATGTTTGTCTGTTTTTGCACATAAGCTTGCTTGCTCTGAAAGGTTACATCAGGATGGTGCATTACACCACAAGGTTCACAGGGCCAGTGCACACACACACACACACATCGGTCGCAGTGACTGTAATAAGAGTCCTGATGTTGTGTTTACAGTAATGCTAGATGTGAGTGTGCTCTGATTAAATCTCTCTCTTCTCCTCCTTCATCTGGAGTCTTTTGCTCTCTCATTCTGCCTATATGAACTTCAAAGAACTTGGAAAAGTACAGAGAGTCTGAGTATCAAAGAGCCATTTATCCTCTTCCTCTAATATCCCGTCTCTCGACGCCCCCGCCAGCTTTCACATCTGCCCTCTCGCTCCACACACACACACACACACACACACACACACACACACACACACACACACACACACACACACACACACACACACACACACACACACACACACAAACAGGTAGCTTTATTAATGAAATGTGTCCCTGCATAAATGCTGTGACCCAAACACACACAAAAACACATTGAGCGGAAGGTTCTCCGTTGGAAATGTTCTCCTGTTTTCTAAAGTCTGGAACCAGATGTGTGCTTACTGTTTGATAATGATAGTTGTCTTCATGTCATACACATGTGCTAATATGCATTAATTCATGCTTAACTAATGCACAAATAATCATGAGTTAATGTATGACTCATGAAGAACTAAAGCATTTATTAATGATTACTGCATCAGCAACTATTGAAGATTATATATGATTAATAGATTAAGTAATGTATGAATTGCTATTAATTAAATATGACATGTATTAATTCCCTAATAACATATTATATTAACTAATAATGTAAATTAATGCGTTAATTACCACAATGGGTCAAAGCCATGCATTTCAACTTCCAGTTGTCTGCTTTATGTCATTATGTTATGGCTTTACTTGTTGAGGCACATGACTATTAACTAATTGTTAAGTAATATGTCATTGCGGTTATGGCTTTTTAATTAATTTTTAATTAGTTAATAGTCATGTGCCTTTTAATTTAATGCATATTAGTGCACCTGTATTGTAAAGTTTTACCATATTATTATTAATGGTCAACTTAGTTTTGTGACAGAGCTGTTACTATATCATGCATTTTGGTGCGAATGGGCCGCTGCATTGACCAGTCAGCATCCAGGACCAGAACTCTTTGTTGTATGCGTTATTTTAGGGTTGTATATGCTTCTGTCTGAACTGCAAACAGCAGGTGGAGGATCCTTACTGTTCTCAGAGAAATACACTGAGTCAGCATTTGGCCTTAACAGAGAGAGAGAGAAAGGCAGTGTTCTCAGGAAAGCTTTGATAGGAATCAGATGTAATAAAACCCCTCACTTTTACTGGAATCCTGAAGCTCCTTTGTGATATCAATAGCACAGAACTGAGTAATGCCTTTAAACAAACACACACACACACACACACGGTTCTGGGAGTATTTGCTAATGATGACTAACCTTTATCGAGAGGACTGACCAATAAGCACACACCTATAGCTTTATACATGTAAAAGCTGGGAAACTTCAATTGTGGCTTTAAAGAGCTGTTTTCTACCTGATTTAACCTATAAAATGTTGTAAATTAATGTGTTATGTTGATTCAGCAATATTAAATAATATTTATGACTGGAATAAAACCAGTTCATTTAGATGTTACCATTTTTCAGTGTAAAACAGCATAGTTCATTATTGTTATTAAAACTAAAACTATTAAAAATAGGTAATTGAATAAAATAAAATGAAATAAAATAAAAATATTAGATGAAACACTTAAACTTATAAAATAAATAAATAATAAAATAAAATAAAATAAAATAAAATAAAATAAAATAAAATAAAATAAAATAAAAATATTAGATGAAACACTTAAACTTATAAAATAAATAAAAAAATAAACAATAAAATAAAATAGAATAGAATCATCAGCAAAACTTGAACTGGCACTGATTTACTGCAGAGCAAGAGCTGAACGCAATCAAATATGAGTGTCACTGTCACTGATGGTGGATCTGGTGAAGAAGCTGTCAGCGATCACAACATTGATTCTGAAGATGTTGAAAATGATAGTTTTGAGAATATGTTTGAGATGGTGAATATGAGCCAGATGCTGAATGTCCTGGGAAATGAGCTCTGACGAGGACAGTGATGATGGTATAAAACATCTGCTCAAACTGAACCCTTACAAGCTCCTGAAGGTAACAAAATATGCTTTATTTTATTCTTCTGTAATTGTTACTCTAATATCAGGAGAGTTTTATTATCACGACAGGTAGAGATCAATCCGTGTTAGATTCAGATCCGGGTCACTAAAGACCCGAATATGTAATAATGATTGCCGTAACATTCATGCATTTACGGGTTAAAGAGAGTACATTGTAATAATGTCAAATGCCAACAGTTTTACTTTAAAGGGGTCCTATTATGTTTTTTTACTTTTTCAACTGTAGTTAATTAATAATAATAATTTAAAATAAAATAAAATAAAAATATTAGATGAAACACTTAAACTTATAAAATAAATAAATAAATAAATTAAATAAAAATATTAGATGAAACACTTAAACTTATAAAATAAACAAATAAATAAACAAATAAATAAATAAATAAATAAATAAATAAATAATAAAATAAAATAAAATATTAGATGAAACACTTAAACTTATAAAATAAATAAATAAATAATAAAATAAAATAAAATAAAATAAAATAAAAATATTAGATGAAACACAAACGTATAAAATAAAATAAACAAATAAATAAACAAATAAATAAATAAATAAATAAATAAATAAATAAATAAATAATAAAATAAAATAAAATATTAGATGAAACACTTAAACTTATAAAATAAATAAATAAATAATAAAATAAAATAAAATAAAATAAAATAAAAATATTAGATGAAACACAAACGTATAAAATAAAATAAATAAATAAATAAATAAATAAATAAATAAATAAATAAATAAATAAATAAAATATTAGATGAAACACTTAAACTTAATAAACTTAAATGAACATTAGAAATTTTGGCTTGTTGGCAACTAACTGAAATAAGTTTACACTGAAACTATAGACATTTAAAAAAAACTAATAAGGCACATAACAAAAGTACTAAAACTTAAAATAAAATAAAAATAATAATTGATGATATAAAAATAAAAGCCAATTAAAAGTATTAATAAATATTATAATAGTATATAGTATAAATAATGCTAAATTAACCCTGGTATGGTTTAGACTATATATTCTGATTGGATGATTTTATTTTATTTTATATTCCTCTCTTTGGATGAGTGTCATAATATACTGTATTTCTAATAAATACAACAGTTATATCTACATAATTATGGGAATAATGTCCCTATAATAAATTAATTTATGTTTTTTTTACATTTACATTCTAGACCTAGTTAATTCTCTTAACTGTTAGATGCCCTTAAAAATCAACTCCAGGTGGCAAATATTGAAATATTAAAAAGATACAGATACAGACTAACCCTAACCCTTATTTATTTCCAAAAAAAAAATGGATTTACTTTATTAAATTAATAATTTTTACCTTTGAGGTCAGTGTTTTGTCAGATTTGGATAACTTCTAGGGACACTTTTTCGTCCACATATGCACAGAATTAGATTCCTTTTATAAACTGAGAGCCATATGATTAATTACCGTTGTGTGTCTGAGTGAAAGCCTGTGTTAGAGTATGTATGCAACGAGAGCCGGACTGAGAGAGGAACCCATGTGTCAATCTGTGTATCTTGCTGTTGATTCTCAAACGGTATTTCACAGACGTGAACATATAACCAGAACAAGCAGACCTCTGAAGACCACTGTGACACTCAGGGCTGGTCTGGTTGTGTGGGTTTTAGGTTTTATTTGAGTTCTCATATAAGCCTTAGTCATTTGCACTGTGTAAATTGTCAGCCCCCTGCTAACGCCACATTAGCACAACAATAACCCGAACAAAACAAAGCAATTATCACACAAAACCACAGGACAGAAAACCACGGAAACCAGTTCCATTCCAGCAGCTGTTAATTAGAACTATAAAACAGCGAACACGTCCTCAAGTGTGTGTTATTACGCCAGTCAATTGAGACGCTTGAGGTAGGAAACTAATTATAATTATATATATGTAGATGCTTGTTTATCTGTGCGACCATGTGATAGCTTTGAGCATGACAGAGTGAGCATTCGTCATAATTTCTCCATTTGTGTTTCATGAAAGAAAGAAAGTCTTAAAAATGTAATGGTTTAAGTTTTGTCTGTGTGAAGAAGAAAAAAAACACAAAGAAAAGATAAGAGCTTTACCTTGGCTACGAAACACTTCGCAATGGCAACTGGGTTGGCGTTACACTTCTCCAGGTCATGAAGCAGGTCACTAAAACACACACACACACATTGATTATAAATCATTACTCACATCCATGTTGCCGGACTGAGCCATTATGAAGAAAATCTCTTCCAGTAGTGTGCTGCATTGTAGGCCATGAGCTGTAAAGGAAATACCCACTTCCATGAATTCAACAGCATTGTGAATGCATGTGTGGTCACTTCGGCATTGCAGTCATATGAATTAACACTGAGGGAGTGTGTGTGGGCTGATTTTGGTGTGAGTCTGGAAAAATGTGCAGGTGTGTGTGTGAGTGTGTGTGTGTGTGTGTGGTCCGAAGTGAGAGGAACTGAGGGAAGAGATGACGGCAAAAACAACAGACAGTCTGAAACAGAGGATCTTCCCTCAACAGGACACTTTCTCTGAATAGGGCACAAAGGCACTCCTAAAACCAGCCATGTTGCTCTTCTTTGGCAAATGGTCAGTGAAGGGAAATGTTTAACCTTCAGGGAATGTAATAGTCAACCTAAGGAGGGCAAAATAAATATGAGCTGTTTTATTATCTTTACTTTCATTAATACAAAGTTAACAACTTAACAGGAAGTTACCAAGATGTGGGGCATCATCTGGATACAGTTCTAATCATTTAAAACTAGTAGTTCTACCAATAAACATTAAATAAACGTCTGAATAAAAAAGACCAAATTAAAATAAAAAATTTAGTAAATGTATCTTAATATATCACTCACTAGGTATTAGTTGTTTTGGGATCTAATGTTGTTACAGGGTTGACTGGTTGCACTTGATGAGTGTTTTTAAAATGACAATGTTTGCAAAAATTTAGATAAAAAAAAATATATATTATTTGCAGAATATTATGTGGTAAAAAGACTGCACATAGCTACATATGTTATTAAAATTAGTTTTAAAAAAGTTAATTAACTGAATAGCAAATTATTAAATGGTCACACTTTACATTAGGGTTCAATTCTCACTATTAACTGCGACTTTTGCCTTAAAAAAACTCCTAATTGCTTATTAATAGTTAGTGAGGTAGTTGTTAAGTTGAGGTATTGGGTTGGATTAAGGGATGTAGAATATGATCATGCAGAATAAGGCATTAATATGTGCTTTATAAGTACTAATAAACAGCCAATATCCTAGTAATATGCATGATAATAAGCAATACATGAGAATTTGACCCTAAACTAAAGTGTTACCTATTAAATTATTATTTTCATTCAAATTGTGACATTGATGTATAATTTTAAAGTAACACTTTATTTTAAGGTTAAGTAGTTACACGTTACTACATGCAGTTACTATAGTAATAACTATAAATTATGCATAATTACAAGTAACTAACCATAAACCAAACCCTAACCCTAATAGTAAGTGCATGCATTAATATTACTCAGCACTTATTTGAGTAAGTACAATGTAACTTCACCTTAAATAAAGGGTTACACTTTATTTTAAGGTGTCTGTTACAGTGTAATTATACATTTAAGTACTGCGTAATATTGAGTAACTACATACATAGTACTTACTATAGAGTAAGGATTAGGGTTAGGGTTTGGTTTAGGGTTAGTTGCATGTAATTATGCATCATTTATAGTTTTTACTATAGTAACTGCATGTAACATATGTAACAAGGACACTGTAAGATAAAGTGTTAAAATCTAATATTTCATTGAAAGTGGCAAACACCTGTTACACTTCTCTGAACGGATGCTTTTGTCACTGAAGCTAGCAGGATGTGTCTGTGTACCTGTTAAAACGGTAGATGTCCCGGATATTTCCAAATAAAGAATTCCTCTCTTCATCTCCTAACAGCAGAAGAGACTGGTTGCTGATGCAGTCCAGGTAGTCCTGTAGAGAAAGGATGAAAGGATGAATAATCTCATCAGCGGTCATGTGAGATGGGCAGCACGCCTGGCATCAAACAGGGTCCTGCCCCCGACTGGCTTTGAATTCTTCAGGGTTTGCCATATTTGGACAGACAGACCTGCTTCAACTCTCACATCTCACATTAACACGCACATCAGTAGATTAGCTATGTCCGCAAGTTATGTAAAGCACATAGGGAGCGACACTTTGATGCATGTATAAGCATCAAAGAATGGCATTTGCCATACCCAGTATGCAAATTATACATAAAGTCATATTTTGAATGATCTGTGGGAATCTTCTTACGGAAATGTAAGGATGCCTTAAATATTTTTATTCAAAGCAAAGTTTTCTGTGATATACTTGTGACACAGTACATGTACGTACATAAAGAGATAAATAATGAGCTTTTTTGTTGATGTGGCGTGATATTGATGCTAACGGGAAAAAGCGCTCAATCTGCTGTTGTCTCTTCAATGAACGCAGCTTCCTTTCATAAGCATCTGTTCGTTGTAAGGTGAAAACGCACACTCTGACTACACTGTAAACCCTAACGCTCAAAATACTTCATTGGTTTGAGTAGGACAAACTTAAATGAAACAAATTAGTTCAGTTAAATGAACTGTTATGAGTATTTAGAACGTTCTTTTACTTTTGAGTTCACAGCACTGACATATTTAAAGTAATCTGAACTGTTTCATTGTTTTGAGTTGTATGAACTCATTTCCTTTACTTTAGACTAACTTAAGTTTAACTGAAACTGGGCTGGGTTTTTTTATTTTATTTCCAAGCATGCTTTGCTCATGGCACTCGAAAGGGAGAGTAAATGCTAAAACAAATTTTGTGTAAGATTAATGGTAAGTGAGATTTAGTAGTGACTAATGTTTTGTTATGCTAGTTTACACTGTAAAATCTAATTAGTTAGACTTACTTAAAAAAGCATGCATACTGATTGCCTTAAAAAAAACAAGTAAAGTAAAATAGGAATTGTGTGTTGTACAGACAAATGCTTAGTTAGTATAGTTGACTTACACAAGAGTTCTAGTAACTAAAAATTAACTGTGGAGAGTACTTGATAATTTACTTTAGTTTTACTCTTGACTTGACTCTGTACGAATGACCTAACCCTAACCCTGCTCCTAAACCTACCCGTCACTTCGGTTTAGACAAATCGTATGAATTCATATAAGTGAGGTCATACAAATTCGTACAAATTGGTCAAATTGAACTTGTTCGGGTTTACAGTGTAACTAATAACGTAACTTTTGTAGTAACTGAAAGGTTGTGTGTGAACTGTTGAAATGTTCCCAGAAGTAGAATCTTGAAAACTGTTTTGTGTAAATATACTTTAACCCATAAAACCTTTTGTTATGACTTCCAAGGCTGAAGCATTGCCTGAGCATTGCAGTGCATGAATATTTTCATAATAACATGAGCCGACTGGATTAAAGAAGTTGTCAGCATGACTAATATGTAAAATAGTAAGCAAGCGCTGCTTTGTTTACGGTTTGTACATCTGAATGATGAATATAGATACGCGCTGATATAGACAGTTATTTCCAGAATGAATGTGCTAGTTGACAGTCGCACAGTCGGCTTTAGCCGCCACTCGCTCTTTTAAGACGGCTTGGTGTGTCACAGCCTTAAGGATGGAGATACAAATTGTATGAACTACATCCCCCAGTGAGCTTTCACAAAAATATAAGCAAACAAAGCATGTCAGAATCTGTATTTATGCTGTGTCTTCTGCTCCGCCCTACATGTGAATGTCTCTCTCTATGGTTGACAGACGAGATAAGTGATTCTTTCACTCTGATAGAAATCTTTACCTGAACACCCTCAGGCAGTGTAAAATAACCATTCTGTGTCTACTCTAAAACACACCCTGTGTCAACACCCTGCTCACACATAAACACAGACGTACAGCTTGTGTCATTTTCAAAACTGAAAAATAATGTGATTGTATCACCCCCTGGAAAAAAACCCCAACAACAACTCAATTTATATTTATGTTTTAGTCATTTTAGTATTTCAACTTATTTTATTTCAGAGTTGCCAAGGCAAAATAAAAAATTTTATACTTCATCTAATATTTATATTTTATTGCATTTATTTCAATTAAAGAAAAAAAAAAAAAAAAAATTCAACCAAAGCAAAAATTCAGCTAAATGTTCCATTATCCCTCACTCATTAATATAAGTAAATTAAAGGTGATGTCTAATGCTGTTTCATGCATTCTGACTTATTTACACTGTTAAAGAGTTGATTGTCATGCTAAACATGGCCAAAATTTAAAAAAATGAGTTGGACGTATGACGGAGTATTTCTGTGCCTCCTTCAGGATTCGGATACGTTTTTTTCAAATATGGCCCTGTATGACATCATAAAGGGCAGAATTCCTTATATGGGCACTTCTCCCGGATCAGCACGTGCACATATAAACCAGAGCGAGAGCAAGAGTGCGTCCATCAACGAGCTTCGTTCGGGTTACGGAAGCCGTCGGCAGCGCTGTCATTCTGTTTTTAGACCACAAAAGCAACAATGTCACTAAAGAAGTGTGTTTCTGGTAGTGAGGGGAAGATAACCTTGTTCAGCTTCCCAAATAACCCAGCATTCTTCACTTGAGTTCTGCAAGTGTGTTTGTTTGTTCCCAGTCACGAGTCGGAACCGCAGGCGGTGAGTGAAACTGCAGCAAATGTCTGTGTTTTGTTGGCAATCGGCGCATAAGTGCATATACTACTATTAACGTGTAGTGAATCTTTGGCTCCGCTCATGACACGCCTCCAGGAGCTTGTCTGTTTTTAGAAGGATCTGTACAGCGCATCTGTCTTTTATAAATCTGATTAAACAAGACTCTTCAGAGATATGTATGATGCCATACTACTCTATAGGTACTCAAGATTAACATGAGATTGGCAGAAACTGTGTGTGTTATGTACCCTTTAAGTAAGATTACAATGCACTTGGCTTTATAAGGTGGGAGACCAGTGTGAAGAATACTACATTCCTATTTCTAAAAGAAAACATCATCAAATTACATAAAATATGTAACATACAAGGAACTAATTATAGATCAGCAGAAATAACCAACTATCAGTGCATAATCTGAAGTGGCTTTTTTACGTCCTTTAGCACACAAATATGTTGTAACCAAGACAATAGAGCGAGAAATAATTAGTAAGTGAGAATATGTTGCCTTCAGAGCTTTACTTTACACACGTGCATGTTTTCAGCAGTCTCATGTGTTTCTTTTAAAGTTGTTTTCCTAACCTACTTTCCTCTCCTTTATCTGTCCACTCCATCCATCCTGCCTGCTTTCCTTTTATTCCATTCTCTCCTCGAACCATCTATCATTCTCTTAGTGCCAGGGGGCCTGTGAATGTGTATGTGTAGAGGAGTAGCTGGGGAAGGGGGTTGCGACCCCCTAAAACTCGCCATCCCCACATTAAGCAAGAAAGAGTGAGAAAATCAGGGCAAGGGTGAGAGGAAGAGTTTAGCATTCATCTCCTCGCTCTCTGGGTCAAATGACAGCCATGTGCACTTTACATTTGACAGCTATATAAGTCATACACAAAGAAACACACACACATGCCTCCAGTACTCATGCTTTATAGGGAGTTGTAGCCTGATGGTTAAGGACAAAGGTTCAAGGTTTCATCCCAAGTATGGGAAATCTACACACTGGACAATCACTATCATTTGTATCCATGAGCAAGGTACTTGCAATGGATAGTTCACCCAAAACTAAATGTTATGTCTTCATTTACTCACCATCCCGTCATTAAATCTGCATCTTCTATGGAACACAAAAGGAAATGTTCTGGAGAAAATGTTAAAAGCTATCAAGCTCTAAAATGACATAAACAAATTGTTATAATCCAAAGAACTGAATTTTAAGTCTTTATCAAGATGTGTCAAACCAGGTTATGTCAGTGACACCAAACATCATTGGTTATTATACACTCACCTAAAGGATTATTAGGAACACCATACTAATACTGTGTTTGACCCCCTTTCGCCTTCAGAACTGCCTTAATTCTACGTGGCATTGATTCAACAAGGTGCTGAAAGCATTCTTTAGAAATGTTGGCCCATATTGATAGCATAGCATCTTGCAGTTGATGGAGATTTGTGGGATGCACATCCAGGGCACGAAGCTCCCGTTCCACCACATCCCAAAGATGCTCTATTGGGTTGAGATCTGGTGACTGTGGGGGCCATTTTAGTACAGTGAACTCATTGTCATGTTCAAGAAATCAATTTGAAATGATTCGAGCTTTGTGACATGGTGCATTATCCTGCTGGAAGTAGTCATCAGAGGATGGGTACATGGTGGTCATAAAGGGATGGACATGGTCAGAAACAATGCTCAGGTAGGCCGTGGCATTTAAACGATGCCCAATTGGCACTAAGGGGCCTAAAGTGTGCCAAGAAAACATCCCCCACACCGTTACACCACCACCACCAGCCTGCACAGTGGTAACAAGGCATGATTGATCCATGTTCTCATTACGCCAAATTCTGACTCTACCATCTGAATGTCTCAACAGAAATCGAGACTCATCAGACCAGGCAACATTTTTCCAGTCTTCAACTGTCCAATTTTGGTGAGCTCGTGCAAATTGTAGCCTCTTTTTCCTATTTGTAGTGGAGATGAGTGGTACCCGGTGGGGTCTTCTGCTGTTGTAGCCCATCTGCCTCAAGGTTGTGCGTGTTGTGGCTTCACAAATGCTTTGCTGCATACCTCGGTTGTAACGAGTGGTTATTTCAGTCAAAGTTGCTCTTCTATCAGCTTGAATCAGTCGGCCCATTCTCCTCTGACCTCTAGCATCAACAAGGCATTTTCGCCCACAGGACTGCCGCATACTGGATGTTTTTCCCTTTTCACACCATTCTTTGTAAACTCTAGAAATGGTTGTGCATGAAAATCCCAGTAACTGAGCAGATTGTGAAATACTCAGACCGGCCCGTCTGGCACCAACAACCATGCCACGCTCAAAATTGCTTTAATCACCTTTCTTTCCCATTCTGACATTCAGTTTGGAGTTCAGGAGATTGTCTTGACCAGGACCACACCCCTAAATGCATTGAAGCAACTGCCATGTGATTGGTTGATTAGATAATTGTATTAATGAGAAATTGAACAGGTGTTCCTAATAATCCTTTAGGTGAGTGTACATACATATACACAACACTGCAAGTTTGAAGAATGACTTAAAGTCCCAGTGAACCGGAAGTTGCAACTGATTTTATTTCAGTGCTGTGACGTATTTCCAGGTGAAACGGAATATTGAATAGAGGGCAGGGTTTCACTTCAGCGCTCCTCCTCTCCATCTCTCGCTCATAGCAGACTAACGGTTGGAGGGGAGTGGTTAAGGATATTCAAACCCAAGCCGTCAAACTGCCGTCATCGGAAAGGGAACGCCATTCCAGACTGGAAGTTACTTTTCAGATTTTGATTGAAGATTACCACGGCAAACAATTTTTTTCTGTGTATTACCTTGCACGGATGAATTGTTCACCCTAAGACCTGTAATGTGTGCTAACAAAGTAAATAATTTCATGAGGACTTTAAAACCTTTCCTGTTTGGAAAGAGCATGAACATTCTTTAAAAGTTCCCCTATTATGTTCAACAGGACAAACATAAAGCGATAAATCTCATCAATGAAAGTACTGAATGATACTAGATACTGAATGCTTTTTTGATTTCATCAATGAAAGCGAAGCCTTGGTGGAAAGATTTGGCAATAATTTTGATTAAAACATATCGTTGATGAAAATACAACAAGGAAACATAATAAGTCAGTGCTAGATATTAACAAAGGGAATTTTCTTTGGAGATTTTTTTTATGCATGTCATGTTTTGTCAAATTCTGAAAATTCCATTCCAATTTAATTATTAATATAATAAATAAAGCAATAAATGTAAAGGTTCAGTGTGTAGTATTTATGACGATCTATTGACAGAAATGCAATATAATATACATAACTATGTTTTCAGTGGTGTATAAAGACTTTACATAATGAAGCGTTATGTTTTTATTATATTATTAATGAGCCATTTTTATCTACACACACCACAGGTCTCCTTACAGTGAAGTCGCCATTTTGCGCCGCCATGTTTCTACAGTAGCCCTAAACGGACAAACTTCTCTACCGAGCGCTAGCTCCTCTCTGCTGTCTCAGACGACGACATCTTTGTCCTGTATCGGCCACCGTAGCTTCTCTATGTTCTTCAATAGGGAGGGGTGAGTGGTGGGCGGTTGCAATTCACAACCTCACTATTCCGCTAAACTTTACACTGTGCACCTTTAAAGTAAATCAATACCTTCAATCAAATGAAATCATCAACAAAAGCCATATTTGCACTGCAAGCTGCATCTAGATGTATTTACACAGTTTAATGCTGTTCAAAGGTTTGCATGAATATATGAAATGATGGTAAAAACGTAGTGATACTTGTAAATATTAAACTACAATCACCAGTAGGTGGCAGCAAGTCACTCTCTTAATGAGTGAGTCATTTATTCATTGATTCAGTAACGAAGCAAATGGCTGTTTATGAATGGGTCATTGACTCATTGACTTCGACATTGATTCGTTCAAAGCCGCAGATCCGTTCACTAACGAAACACCGCTGTGTGTTGCATTTCTGCTATGGCTATTATTTCATTGCAAAATAGAGCAAACAATACTGAATACTGTGTTTAAAATGAGCATCACTTAAAGGTGATGTCTAATGCTATTTCATGCATTCTGACGTATTTACACTGTTAAAGAGTTGGATTCTCATGCTAAACATGGCCAAAGTATTTATGTGCCAAATACACTCCTTCAGGGTTCGTATATGCTTCGGAAAGTTTTTTCTTGTGTATGGCCCTGTATGACGAGTAGCAATAGTACTCTATAGGTACTCAAGATTAACATGAGAAACTGTGTGTTATGTCCCCTTTAATATTACCTTTTTGTTTGGTGAACTGTTGTATAAATTCAATTTCACATTTGCAATCGTGTTGATATTCAGGAAAAAATAAATTCTTGCTTGTATGATATATGATCAGCATTAAAACAAGAACTCACACAGGTTATGTTTCTGTATCGAAGAGAATTTGAGTCCTAAATCAATCTCTTTGCACAGTCTGTGTCTATATATGTGATTTGTGAATGGAAGTTAAGCGACGCAACTGACGCTGTTAGGTCACATGATAATGACAACATGGCGGATGTAGTATGTCTGAATTTCACATTACATTGTTTATACTACGTACATTCATACTATATAGAATATACTTTTTTAAAGGTGCTGTATGTAATTTTTTGACTTTTCTATAGCATAAAAAAATATGAAATATGTTTCAGATATTTAGGAAACATGCTAAGTTTACATACCTGTTTCTCTAAAAAGCAATGCTACCGCCAGTTATTCTACTTTGAAATGTGCATCCATGTCGGAATGTCTGTTTTCGTCTGTGTGATACCACACGCTGGCAATTTCCCCAACACCCCCGTGTTGCCAGATGCCATAAAATATAATGCATTGCAGCAGCCATGGAAGCCAGAAAACGAAGTGGGTCAGAGATCGCAGATTATACCCAACCTAAAAAGTTGATCATCCATCTAATGACCAGAGGCATATTAAAACGTGGATAAATCAACTTACAGTGTAAGGCTCAACGTCTTTCTATTGTGAATTGCGCTCGTTCTTATTGCATCCTCAATCTGGCAACCCATGTGCGTGTCGATTCTGAAGAGGAGGGGGCGGAGGAAACAACTCTCTAAAATATATTGAATTTGCAGTACCCATTTCAACCACTAGCTGTCAATATTACATCCTGCACCTTTAAAGGCCGCATAGAAAGTTTCAAACTAAATGTAGTACCTACTATACAGTATGTGATTTTCGCACGCAGTGATCGGCTATATGTCATGCTCAAGAAGCTTTGTGTCTTTCATACCTGGACTATACTGCGAAGGTCCTGGACGTAGGTTTTTTCTGTTTCAAGAATTTCCTCCACCACTCGGTCTACGTACTGCACTTTACGTCCTTCTGGTGACTGAATATCCACATCCCCTTGATTGGTCGGAGTAGGTGTTTGTCTTTCTGTCTCCTCCTCCTCTAGCTGTCGGGCAGGCACCAGCTCTAATCGGATGGCTCCAGAATCATGATCCCGCTCAGGGGTGGAGCCTAATACCGGCCGACCCCCTAGAGAGCAGTGACTGTCACGGGAGGAGGCGGACGAAGACGTGGAGCCGTAGCTCACCGGTCGGTCGTTGCAATGCGCGGAGTCCATGCTGCGTGAGGAGCAATATCTTAGGGCAGAGTTTCTGATGGGACCTCCCGCCTGGCTCAGGACCGCCCCTCCAACAGGGACCTCCGGGAGTTGCGGTAAAACATCAGTGGAGAATGGATAATCTTCTGAAAGATAAAAAAGTCCAAAGTGGTTAGACGATTTTGAAGAAAATTGCAATATGCCATAGGTTTTTAAATAATGTGATAGTGTGAAAAATCAATTAAAATTGTTTAAATTATATAACCAAAATACACATTTCACATTCTTCCTGGGAAAAGAAAGCATCATTACAACCTCTGAAAGTGAACAGCAATATTTACTGTAGCATTGCATAAAAAGTGACAATGTCATACATTCCAAAAACATACACAAAAACTACAACCCAAAAACCCACTGCAATTACATATTCAGTTCCCACAGGGTTAGATCTCAAGAGGGAACTTACACAAAAACATCCTGAAAAAACCCACAGCAATCTCTTGCATTCCTGTGCGGTAATCGCCATGAACATACACACACTCAAAACGGTTTTGGGTTTGTTCTTTAGACAAAAGTGCTCTGACAATTGAGGAGAAAGTTAACTTTAACCTTCTTTTAGATACTAGTAGCTATAACTATTCTTAGTCCCACTGTCCCGTTATCAGTGTTGGGAAAAGTTACTTTGAAAAGTAATGCATTACAATATTGCGTTACTCCCTTAAAAAGTAACTAATTGCATTACTTAGTTACTTTTTAAGAAAAGTAATGTGCTACTTTTGTGTTACTTTTAATTATTGGAGATTTTTTGATATTGATTCTGATTTTGCATTTCACTGATTTTATTCATTTTAAGGAATACTGAATCTTTTTTTTTGCAAGAGAGATGTGTAAATGCATGCTAACATTTAGTCTAGAACTACAATAATCATCATATTTACACACAACGCCTCTGCACTTACTCCCGATTTCACTCAACGTGGACAAAAGAGCTGTCAGTCAATAAATGGGAAAACAAAGTATTTTTGTGTTACTTATTTTTTTGTTGTAAATTTAAAAGTAATGCATTACTTTATTAGTTACTTGAAATAAGTAATCTGATTACGTAACTTGAGCTGTAATGCGTTACCCCCAACACTGCCCGTTATCTCAGAAATGTAACACCAATAATAACAACATAGAACAAAACACTAAAATACATAATTTTTATATTTACTATTAAAAAAAAGTTGTGACTGGAAACTTGGTGCTTTTATGTGCTTGCTAATGTTTTTAGCATAATGCTAGGTGATTACCAGGGTATTTTTGATGGTTGCTAGAGAGGGACTCAAATCTAGAGACTAAATGTCATTAGGGTGACTAGAGGGTGGACTTGGGACAGTAAGCAACACCCTAGAAACCACTCAAAAGACCCTAGCAACCGCATAACAACCCCTACAACATCTTAGCATTGTGGTGGAGAGTAGCATGGCAAGCACCATTCACATTTTCTTTTTTAGAAAATGTTCAAACTCTTGTGTTCATTTTATTGAATTGTAGTTTTTACTGCAAGGTAGAGTGTTTGCATGTGTCTCTGAAGTTGGGCATGATTCAGTTGTGTCTTAAAACAGCAGTTGACAGGCACTCACCACATCACTTCAAGTGAATTGCCATGGGAACACACACATGCGCACACACACAGAGACATGCACACACACACACACACACACATACATACAGAGCCTTTCATACAAGAGAAAGGCCAGCACTGAAAGAGAGAGGCTTTAATGAGCAGATTAACGTGTAATGGAGACATTTTACTCTCTGGGTGAAATGAAAGAGAGCTCTGTGTGACTGTGACTGTGCGTGTGCAAGTGTGTGTGTGCCCATCTGTGTATGTGTGCAAGTGTGTATGTGCAAGTGTGAGTGTGTGTGCGCATGCACGTGTTTGGTTGTGCACTGTCTATTCTCAGACTCACTAACAAAACACCGTAAGACCATCCAGACGCACCCACTCCACACACACTAGCACAGGTGTGCACACACAATCAACTCAGTGTAACATGGTAATTTTTACACTCCGTTGATACAATAGGTAGATTACGACAGTGGAAAGGGGTAATATATACTCTACATATAGGGACAAAGTGAAGTGTTGAATTACAATATTTCATACAATTTGCACCAAATCACATCATGGAAGCCAGTAAAATGCAACAAGTAATCGCTTTCTCACAACAAAACCATATAAAGGGATTCCAGGGAATTTAAGACTTTCTTTTTGTCTTGCAGTCAACCACATGTCTCCTTCTCAGTTGCCAGTTATGAATAATCACCGTCATTACTCACTCAGCACGGAGCCATCTATATTATCTAGGGCTCCAGAAAAAAGCCACATGATTCGCTCTTGATTGTCTGAGCAAGCTTCTGATTGGTTAATTCCTGTGCATGCCAAACTGACCCACTTTCACTAGACAAACAAACACAAAATGAGATGCGGCCACCAACAAACACAATCTGAAGTAAATACACATGCTTTTGTGCTGCATGTTTACTTCTGCATATGTCTGCATATGTTAAAGCCTTTTCATGCATCAGGTTTAATGCTGATTGTGTGTTTTGGTGGGTGGGGTCATGTTCAAGTAGAATAAAATTCTGTGGGTGTGTTTGTACACTGTTCATGCATGAGTTTATCTGTTGTATATTGTGTTTATCTTAGTCTATCTCTTGTGGTTCAGTTTGAAACTTATTTGCAATACTATATATCCATGTGATGTAAAAAAAAAACGTGATTCACCAGACCAGGCCACCTTCTTCCATTGCTCCGTGGTCCAGTTCTGATGCTCACGTGCCACTGTTGGTGCTTTCGGCGGTGGACAGGGGTCAGCATGGGCACCCTGACTGGTCTGCGGCTATGCAGCCCCATACGCAACAAACTGCGATGCACTGTGTATTCTGACACCTTTCTATCACCTTTCTTCTAACTTCTTGAGCAAATTGAGCTACAGTAGCTCGTCTGTTTGATCGGACCACACGGGCCAGCCTTCGTTCCCCACGTGCATCAATGAGCCTTGGCCACCCATGACCCTTTCACCGGTTCACCACTGTTCCTTCCTTGGAGCACTTTTGATAGATGTTTTTTTTAAACTGTAGGCGACTTGCACATAATATAATATTAATGAAATAAAAGGTTGTTTAAGTGTAGTGTACTAAAAGAGAGCACACTTTCATGACTATGTTTGGTTACATTTTATTTGAAGGTTGTCCGTGTTACTTACTATACCATGTACTTACTATAGGTTTAGGGTTATAATTAGGTTTGGTTTAGGATCAGTCACATGTAGTTAAGCATAATTTATAGGTATTACTATAGTAAGTACATGTATGTAACACGTGACATACAAGTTTAAACAGAAATTACATTCAATCTTAGTATTGTATGCTGAAGTGCACTACTTTTTCAAAAAGTCTCATGAAAATGCATATCTATAGCACAAATTGTATTTATTGTGTGATTTATACGGCAAAATGAGTTTTTACGTGCATATGTTACGCAGTTTTCGCGTGCATATGATACGCACTTTATAACATGATATATGCACATAACCCACACCACTAAACCTACCCAATGGGGTGACAATGCGTATCATATGGCGTATAATTTGCACGATAAATACAATTCGTGCTATACACGCATTTCATGAGAACGTGTTGTACAACAGTTCTTTTTGGTTCTCAAATCTGATTGGCTGAGAGCCTTTTCCAGCCGTGCGATATTCCCCCAGTATCAGCACTGGAACCGTTTCACTGCTTGTATCACTCCGCTTGCAGCGACTGTTATGACGGTCAAGCAAATCCACCATAAGTTTAAAAATACTAAATGTTGTTATGAAATGTTGTTTTAAGAGTTTTTTTTAGGTGAGAATGTAATTATTTAGACCTCAAATATGTGACTCATATATAAACATAGTGCCTGTTTTACAATTTGTACAGACGCTTTCGCAGATGTGAGCTCCAGGCCGTCAGCAGCCGCTCAGCGCTCATGTACCCGCCGAGAACAGCTTCATCTCGGACAGTCCTTCGGAAATTTGCCGCTGTCTCTTACTGTATGTAGATAGTGGTTAAACAGATATAATTAATTTGGGTATATCAAACAGGCAATATTTGGTCTTATTAATTTATTGCTTGTTCCAGAGAAAAATCGATTTGGCTAAAGGCAAAGTTAAGTTTGATAACTTTATATTTAGGGTATATTTAACTTGAATCCTGTACTAGAGCGAATCCTGTACTACAGCTGTAATTACATGCAGGTATTTATTTTTATATAAGTACAATTTAAAACATGTATAAGTGCATTATATAAACTGATTCATTTAAATGTTAATACACAGTAGTTAAAGACACGTAATATAAAGTGGGACCCAGCAGGTCAAGTGTCAAGTGACACAAGTTTGATTAGTTGCCATTGACCAATAGACGAACAGCCAATGATTATTTATCATTATCAGCGTCAGTGTGACTGAAAACATACGAGAGACTGATTCTATCTTGATACAACAAATACATTTTACAATCAACAATTAAGGCATCATGACAATACAATTCCAGGTACAATTCCTTATGAGGTTCAGTTTCAGTTAGAAATCAAAGCAGCAAACTGTAGTTTTTTAGAAGCGCTAATGACAACTACAGACTATTATTCAAATTAAACCAGTCTACCTTTTTATGTAACTGAGTTATGACCCGTCACAAAAAAAGATGACTAACTTGTAAGAGTCTAAATAGTTTATGCACCCACCACTGAGCTTTGCTTCCTTCCAGCATGACAAGGACGCCACACCCCTTTCTGCTTTCAACAGCCCAGGACTTTTACCAGGTCATCATAAACATATAATACATACTAAAGTCTGCTGTAGTTCATATATATTGAAGTTCACTGTATTTGTGCAATGTCTGACACGAATCTGACACAGTGCAGTTTTAATAATCAGGTCAGAAGCAAATCTCGCAATGAGGTCACAGACAAAAAGAGCTCAAATCCTGGGTTATTAGACAAACATTTTTAATAAAGTAAGTAGGGTTGCATTTGACTGTGATTTTACCTTGATTAACTTGACCTGTACTCTTTAGTGCTGATACACTGTGCCCGTACAGTAATAATAATATAACATCCGTCCCCCGTTTTTGGCTTCTAGCAGATGATGAGACTGATAGCAGGAGAGATGGGATGCATGGGGCGGCGTGGCCCCAATCTCATTAAACTACACTGAACTAGAAACTGTACTGTTCTGTGTTGCTTATCACAGGATAAGCTACAACAGCGGATTTGTTTTTCGGTTAAATTTTTTTATATTTTGTCTGATGGCCCATTGAGAAAAGGTGAAGTACTCCCATTCCATTCCAAATTATTAGCTGGCATTCATAACAATAAGTGGCAAAGCCATGCAATACCAATCCAAACTAAAACATGCCAAATGAAACCATTTAACATATTAATCACAATTCAATGGTTTGTCATGCTGGGGATGAATAAAGACAAGAAGCAGTTATTTTAATGAAAACAAACTCAAACTCCCTTCTCAGGAATACAGAAAACAAAAACATGAAGAACAGAACAACCACTCATAATAGACTGACAAAGAATAACTGGAAATGAGCACAATATATACAGAGAGAAACACAAGGGACTAAACGAGGTAATTAAAGGAACACGCCGACTTTTTGAGACTTCACCGTATTCACCAGATCCCCCAGAGTTAGATAAGTCCATACATACACACCCACCGCTAGCCTAGCTTAGCACAAAGACTGGAGGTAAACGGCTCCAGCTAGCCTATTGCTCAATAAGTGACAAAATAACGCCAACATTTTCCTATATATATGTTGTGATGTGTATAGTTACATCGTGTACTAAGACCGACAGAAAATGAAAATTTGGCTAACTTCCGTCAACATAACCAACGTGACAACCTGCTCGCACAGAGAGCGTGCTGGGGACTATTTTCAGGCGCTGCGTAAAATCATTGCGCCGTTGCACCCATGGTACGGCAGCAAAGTTCCTGGATTATTACGCAGGAATGAGAGTATAGTCCCTAGCCATATCGGTCTAGAAAATTGCAACTTTTCATTTTCCGTCGGTCTTAGTAGATGTAACTATACACATCACAACATGTAAATAGGAAAATGTTGGCGTTATTTTGTCACTTATTGAGCAGTGGCTAGCTGTAGCCGTTTACCTCCAGTCTTTGTGCTAAGCTAGGCTAGCGGTGGGTGTGTCAGACAGAGTTATGGCACGCACAGAGATAAAAATGGTATGTATGGACTTATCTAACTCTGGGGGATACGGTGAATAAGCTAAAGTCCCAAAAAGTCGGCGTGTTCCTTTAACAAGACACAGGTGGGACGCATGAGGGCAAAATCAAAACCATGGCAACAGAAGAGCATGAACAAAGAAAACACAGGAAACTGAACTGAGAACAGTGTAAAACGAACTCAAAGTCTAACTAAAGCACAGATCAGACGTGACACGGTTCTCATGTAGACTACATCAGGGGTGTAGCAGAAAAGTAGGCAGCTTTGGGACATACTACTTCGTCATCTTTAACGGACGCTCTGTCGCTTAGTTACGTGCATCCTGTTACCGTTGAAATGGCCCTGTCAATCATCTTGTCACAGTTAAAATTCTCCACATTCAATTCAATTTAATTCAATTTCCTACCATATCGGAGAGAAATGTAGAAGTACGTTGATCTGGCAGTCGTGGGTATTTCATGCCGAGACTCTCCTCATATGTTTGCAATTTGAATATAATGATGCATTTAAAAGTTAATGACCAAACCTATCATTACAAAAGTTCACAATGCTGGTGCAGATGAAATATAATGTGGATAACATTATTGAATAAATATTTTCGTCAAGATTAATCACTTGAACCCCTTTACCCAAACCTCTCTACTTAACCGTCAGACTCACACCTCCGTAATCCATTTGTAGTATTTGAACACTTTTATCTGTGTTTGTAGTTCTAATCGAATCCTCGTTCAATACACTAATTTCAACATACTGCAACGTTATCTAATCAATCCTGTTCACACGGATCTGCGAAAACGACTAAAAACGCTGTATTATTCATGCCAGGCCAGTAGGTGGCGATGCCACTTTGTAAAGACAAAGACACTATGCACCTATAGTTTGAACACGTAATATACATGTGCATGACGTCACCGTTTTCACAAATTCACGTTTTTGTAGTTTACACGGAGGCGATAACGGTGTTGCTTTTAAAAACTTTCACTGTGAATCCCGTTTTCAAAAGTTTGTGTTTTCAGGCACTGTTGTCGTGTAAATGCACGGCCAAAACAAATAAAACGTTTTCCGTTTTTGGTTGAAAACGGCGTCGTGTAAACAGCCCCTCAGGGTGCTTTCACATTTGGCTCGATTGCCTGCTCCGAACTAAGCTTAACTTGAAACTTAACTTGAAGTTAAAAATGTAAGACACTTGCTTCTGTCTCTAAAACGGTTTCCATTTCAGCTGATGTTATGAATCTTTGAGGCTTTGAATGGGGCTTTTGTCATGATAGAACTGATTACTTTACTATACACACAGTTTGAGCTCATTCAAACTAATCACTGAACAACAGTGAGAAACAATGACAGTAGCTCGTGCTTCTTTATGTGTGTTTGTATAGACTGTTTTTCCTGTTCCAGAGAAACTCCAACTATCACATGACTGGAACTACTTTTGTTTGTTCATGTTTCACTCTTTCACCCACACCGTCAGTGTCAGTGATACACCCTGTAAAAAACAGCTGCTCATGCCTTTACAACATTATACACATACACACACACACACGCAATAAACACAAGCATGGCGTGTGCTGTTAAACTTCAAAGGCTAAGAAGCTCAGAGGTAACCGGAAACCAAGCAATGGTTTAAGAAGAAAACAAGGCTATGTGTGTGTGTGTGTGTGTGTGTAATAAATGTAAAGACATTTGTATAAGATCATGTTCACTTTGATCATTGCAACCAAACACATTAGAGCGCAAAGCCTTTGGTTTGTTTAGCAGAGGATTCTGGGTTTCACCAGTTTAAATTACAGCTAAATCTGATATCCACTGTTCTTTTTTTATTTGTACCCTTTGATCTGCACAAGTGTAGTGATATAGTGTATAAGGTATAGTAACATACCTGTTGCTACACAGTTGCTAGGACATTCTGGGTGATTCTAAATGGTTGCTTCTGGGTGGTTGCTAGGGTGTTGCTAAGGAATTACTAGATGGTTTCTAGGGTGTTCTAGGTGATTGATGGAAAATTAAAAGGTAGATTGTTCTGAATGGTTGTATTGCATTGCTATGTTGTTTCTAGGGTGATCTGGGTGATTGTTATGCCGTTGTTAGGTGGTTGCTAGATGGTTGTCAATGTGTTCTAGGTGTTTGCTAGGGCAGTGCTAGGTGATTGATAGGGTATTGCTTGATGGTTGTTATGTGTTCGATAGGGTGTGTTGACATCAAATTGCTAAGTGGTTTCTAGGGTGTTCTAGGTTGTTGCTTACAGGTCAAAGAAACGCACCTTAATTCTCTATGATATTCTGGCCTAGTTCCCTGCTTTAATATTATAAGAAGTCTATGGGATTTTTTCACCCATTTTATCATTCAGCATGCAAAAATCTTTACCGCAATTAAGGGTGTTATTTGTCATGTCTGTGCGGATTTGTTAAGTTATTTGCTGAAGCCTTATGAAGCTCTATGTAGGTCTTAGGAAGTGTGACTCAGAAGGTGGGCAGCTGGACTCAATTTCCCACTCTCTTCATATCACAATGCTGGCTTAGATACACACACACACACACACACACACACACAAACACACATATCCATTCCTCCCAGTGGTAGATGGAAGATGAAGAAGGGGGAGAGAGTAACTAGGGGGGTTTAAGGCGGATTAAGCCTCCTGTCTGCCCCCCTCTGAGTGCTACTGCTGGGAGACTCAAACATGACATAATTTAGAGACTAAAGGACAAAGACCTCTCTCACACACACACACACACACACTCACACTCTCTGCCTCGCTCTCGTCTGCTCATCAGACAGACAAGATCAAATAGTTCCCCCCAACAGCCCTCTTCAGATGAATGGTGCACGTTTTACAGTTGCACACACATTCAGATGGTTGAAGGAGTTCAGGCTGGGCGGCCTGTGAATGCAGGGCTTTTATAGTTTACAGGAGGGAGAAAGAGATTTTGAGAGAGTCCCAAACTTAAGTCGTGCATGTGTGTGTTTATATATAGCTGGATGTCAATAAAGGTTTTAAATACAGACTTTGAGCTAAAGTCCATCCAGCTGTGAGCTAAGCTGTACAGTTGAGCGTTTCCTGAGGCCTGTACATCCCATTTAAACCTATTTTTATTCTATCTTTACTCAAAACACACTAGTGGTCAGCCAGTATGGGGTTTTCTATGGCTGATATCATGGTGACTTATATAATGCAGATATAAATACACAGTACATTATAATTAATTCACAGTAAACGAGATGTCTATCACACACATTGCTGCGTACACACACCAAGTGTGAATTAGTTTGAAATAAAATGTCAAATGAACAGTAATACTCACACAAAGAAACATATTAACTCAATTTTTAGACAGACAGATAGACAGATGATGGATGGATGGATGGATGGATGAATGGATGGATGAATAGATAGATAGATAGATAGATAGATAGATATACATGGATGGATGAATAGATAGATAGATAGATAGATAGATATACATGGATGGATAGATAGATAGATAGATAGATAGATAGATAGATAGATAGATAGATAGATGGATGGATGGATGGATGGATGGATGAACGGATGGACAATGATAGATAGATGTCTGTAGCACGAACTGTGCTGAGATGTATTATGTTCCAAGGTCATATTCAGAACAAACTCTAACCCTAAGTGGGAACAAAAGTAATAGTGACACTAGCCTTAGCAAAATGAATGGAAAAAAAACAAACAAACATGTACTTCCACCCAGTATGCACAGTTTCACAGAGATATACAGTATGCACACAGTGAAATAGTGTGCGTGAGCTGTAGTCTGACAGTCGTATAACTGCAGTCTGTGTGCATTTCTGCTCTGCTATTATGCACAGTAAGCAGTTCCTACCCGCACATATACTGTACAGTAAGCATACATAATCATTCCCAAACACACACTCATAAACATGTCAAATAATGGTTGCCTATCAGATATGTAAATCAGATGTACGTATCTAAATTGAGCAAATAATGTTATTTATTATATATTCTTGCTAACATGTAGGCCTACATTAAGATCAAACTGTAAGTCATGCTTCAACACACACGTCCATCTGCAGGGAATGTGTGTGTATTTCTGTTCTGACCAGTGAACTGTGCTCCACTGGAAACTATTGCAGGAACTGAAATTAAAAGCTTGTGAGAACATCAAAGCTTTAAAGATGGTTGACTGCAGATGATTTCTGAATGGTCCATTTAGCAAGTTTTTATGAAATTCTGCTGTCATATGTGACGCGACGTAACAAATTGACCTGCACCATTCGGATTTATAGTGGCTTCAAAAAATAAACATTCTGTTATTCATTTACAAACCAATATTATTTCCTTTCATACTCTAAATGATATTTGGGAGCTTGAGAAGAGGGGGAGCTTATCAGTGAACTTCGGTCTTCACACAAAGATAAATATGGCTCTTGTAATAACACATGAATAATAATAATAACATGACTACTTTTATGGTGCTTTTATGGTTGGAACATCAAGACAGTAAGTAAATGATGACATAATTTTTTCCTTTAATTATCGGTAGTATTTTGTTACATGCATGCATGTTTTTTTTTGCTCTAAGCTTTGTAGCTATTCTGTTAGACTTGTCTATCCACTCAGACTGATAAGGTCAATCTTCAGTCTGAAGAACTCATTATTATATGTGGCCTCAAATAAGTGCGTCAGTTTGCAAATTCAATTCCACATATGCGTCATTGACAGACTTTCATTAAATATATTATGTTATATTGCATACATACACTATATTGCCAAAAGTTTTGGGATGCCTGCCGTTACATGCACATGAACTTTAACGACATCCCATTCTTAATCCGTAGGGTTTAATATGGAGTTGGCCCACCCTTTGCAGCTATAACAGCTTCAACTCATCTGGGAAGGATTTCCACAAGGTTTAGGAGTGTGTTTATGGGATTTTTTGACCATTCTTCTAGAAACGCATTTGTGAGGTCAGGAACTGATGTTGGACGAGAAGGCCTGGCTCACAGTCTCCGCTCTAATTCATCCCAAAGGTGTTCTATCGGGTTGAGGTCAGGACTCTGTGCAGGCCAGTCAAGTTCCTCCACACCAAACTCGCTCATCCATGTCTTTATGGCCCTTGCTTTGTGCACTGGTGCGCAGTCATGTTGGAACAGGAAGGGGTCATCCCCAAACTGTTCCCACAAAGTTGGGAGCATGAAATTGTCCAAAATGTCTTGGTATGCTAAAGCATTAAGAGTTCCTTTCACTGGAACTAAGGGGACAAGCCCAACCCCTGAAAAACAGCCCCACACTATAATCCCTCCTCCACCAAACTTTACACTTGGCACAATGCAGTCAGGCAAGTACCGTTCTCCTGGCAACCGCCAAACCCAAACTCGTCCATCGGATTGCCAGACAGAGAAGCGTGATTGGTCACTCCAGAGAACACGTCTCCCCTGCTCTAGAGTCCAGTGGCGGTGTGCTTTACTCCACTGCATCCTAGCTTTGCATTGCAGTTGGTGATGTAAGGCTTGGATGAGCTGCTAGGCCATGGAAACTCATTCCATGAAGCTCTCTACACACTGTTCTTGAGCTAATCTGAAGGCCACATGAAGTTTGGAGGTCTGTAGCTATTGACTCTGCAGAAAGTTGGTGACTTCTGTGCACTGTGCGCCTCAGCATGCGCTGACCCCGCTCTGTGATTTTACGTGGCCTACCACTTCATGGCTGAGTTGCTGTTGTTCCCAATTGCTTCCACTTTGTTATAATACCACTAACAGTTGACCGTGGAATATTTAGTAGTGAGGACATTTCATGACTTGCACAGATGGCAACCTATCACGGTACCACGCTTGAATTCACTGAGCTTCAGAGATCGACATATTATTTCACAAATGTTTGTAGAAGCGTCTGCATGCCTAGTGCTTGATTTTACACACCTGTGACCATGGAAGTGATTGGAACACCTGAATTCAATGATTTGGAGGGGTGTCCCAATATTAATATAGCAATATAGTATATGTTTAAAATTATGTACCAGGCAGTGCATTTTCAGGTTCAAACACTGACATTTCTGTGTATTCATTATAAGTGAATCCTACAGTGTAAAACATATGCAAACACAAAGATTTCACACTGTCACGTTTGCTTTAAGAAATCTCTGATCACTGGACATGAAAAAAATCAGACACATGCACAAAATCAGACAACGCTCTCATGGTCTTGATATCTCCATGACAATATGTGTTTTGCAGCCAAGAGCTGCGTGTCCATAACCAACCGGATTAATTCTCTCAAGCACGAGAGCAGCACACACACACGCGCAAGCAACAGAAGGTCTATTCTGGTCTCTGAAACATGTTGGAACGCCACCACAACTTCTGGAGCTGGAATGTCTGTAACGGATTCGTAACACGCCGAAAACATTCCCAAACTTCTCCTCTTCTTCAGACCCTGAGAAAAATCCGGTCTTATCTCTCAATCGAACATAATGACTTAGAGTAATCATCTCTATAAATAGCTCTTCTTCACTGCCCATTTCCTGCAATCAAACCGGATCATTATCTCTCAAAAGTCATTAGGCTAATCGAAGATCTGATCGTAGAATGTTCTCAAAGTTGGGCATTCTAACTCGGAACATTCATTCTAACTCATCATCACTTCAGTTACTATGTAAAACCTTGATGCACAGTAGAAAGAAAGAGTTATTTTATACTTTTCCCCATACGTTTTACTTGCAGACAGACACTCTATCTACTATAACACATCAAAGAATGGGAAAAGACAAAACAGCCTGACTGCAGTCCAAGGAAAATCTTAAATATCAATTTATCAACCACAAAAACTATTCCGTACGGGAGAAGGACAGACGCGTTCACGCTCTTGATGGATGGCTGATCATAGATCAGACTTTCTCTAATGATCTATGCAGTCATCTGCAAAGCGCTGCTGTCCGGTATGACATCTGAACTGTGTTTGCCCTGTCTGGAGGATCAGGGTCTTTTATGTATGTGCTTCTATTCCCAGACAGAAGCAATGTGATATCATTAACATGTATGATTCACTTTTTTGCCTCTCTCGGATAAAATAACATACACATGCTTTATTACACATGTATAACACAGACAATGTGGTAATTACACATTTATAACAATCAATTACTGACAGCTTGGTAAGAGGTTCTCTTAGAGGACTGAATGCATTTAAAGAATAGAATGTGACAAAGGGACTTATCCTGCATGAATGAACACTAATACACACACACACACACACATATATAAGGGGTGAATGTCCGCCTGTGACCCACTGCCCCAGTGCTACCCACAGATTAGATTTCACTGAGACAGATTTGTTTCAGAGAAACCTAAACCTGACATTTATATACGGCACACATTTATAACCCCAGCACAAAGAATGTAAATGCACAGACTTCAGCAACTTCCTGATTTGCAGTAAACTGCACCTTTAGAGGTACAACAGCTTGCCACTGGTGCACTGCCCTTAAAAGGACACCTTTGCACCTAATCTACCCCTATTAGTACCTTAGAGTTGTAATATGTACCCTTAAAGTAGTAACCTTTTAGGGGTAGATAAGTTACAAAGTTGTCCCTTTAACCCTTAAATGCATGAATGTTACGGCAATCATTATTACATATTCGGGTCTTTAGTGACCCGGATCTAAATCTAACATGGATTGATGTCTACCTGTCGTGTTAATAAAACTCTCCTGATATTTGAGTAACAGTTACAGAAGAATAAAATAAAGCATGTTTTGTTACCTTTTGGAGTTTGTAAGGGTTCAGTTTGAGCAGATGTTTTATACCATCATCACTGTCCTCGTCAGAGCTCATTTCCCAGGACATTCAGCATCTGGCTCATATTCACCATCTCAAACATATTCTCAAAACTATCGTTTTCAACATCTTCAGAATCAATGTTGTGATCGCTGACAGCTTCTTCACCAGATCCACCATCAGTGACAGTGACACTCATATTTGATTGTGTTCAGCTCTTGCTCTGCAGTAAATCAGTGCCAGTTCAAGTTTTGCTGATGATTCTTCCTATTCTTTTGTTTTCTGCCTGCGGTAACTATGAGTGAAACGTCACGTCATCATTGTGTGTCAGACATCGCCACCTTGTGGAATAAAGGTGAATTGCACTAATTCAGTCATCAAAGATTCAATTATAGTTGTGCAGAAAAAAATACACTTACACTGTTACACACCTCGGGTCATTAGCGACCCTATACAATGTTTATAATGAATTGATTGAGTAATACTAAAAAGATTGATGTCTAACTTTAAAAAATAAATAAGGAGGAGGGTAGTGAATGACGTCCCGGGTCACTAAAGACCCGAGGTATGAGTTTAAGAGTTAATGGTACTGGCCCAGTGACAAGCTTTTGTAGCCCTAAAAGTAAAAATTTTGCACATTTATATCTGACAGTGTACTTAAAAATGAAATAGCTAACGTAAAGCTGTAAATAAGGGGAGTGGGGAAGGTGGGGTTGGGGTGTTGGGGGGGGGGGGGGTAAAACCTCCTAGGATGACTGCTTTTTGAACTTTTGAAACAAGTAATTGTTATCTGCAAATAAGTTCTGACAGGTTTTCACTGAATTCTTCTATGCCATCTTTCAAACACACGCTTCAAACTCTTTCTCGCTGTCTCCAGCTGGGTCGTGTCCCGGGGGGTGTATTGCTTTAGGGACAGATGTCCTGAGGGGGTGCTGGTATTGTCTAAAGCAGTCTCTAAACTGTTATTATCCCCCCCAAAAAACCTCAACCCATGGGGGACTAATTTAGGTCAGGGGTGGGGAAGAGCGACAGATAGCCAGAGGTTTCCTCACAACAAGACAAGGATATCCGAAACATACACTTACTTATTACAATACACTTTAAAAAATGGAGTAGGATTTACCTTTTCACTTTTAGAAATCACTAGTAAATTGCACCAATAATTACAAAGATATGGCAAGTTACACATTGAATCAAACATGACATTTTGAAGTAAAACAAACTTACGTTAAAATGACTTTAAACTAACCCAAACCTTCCTTCCTTTTTGACGAGGTCTTCAAGTAAATGTTTTGTCTGATCTAGCTAATTTCTGGAGACAATTTGTACCCAAAGTACAGCTAAGTAAACCAACCCACACACACACATATGCACTTACAGACATCTTAGTCAGTTGAGGTTGTGTAGAGGACTTCTGTTTGGTACACGCGCCCACCAGAATATACTAAGCCAAATAAATACTCTCAGTTCAAAACTTGCCAAAGGACACACACACACACACATACAGACACACCAGTATGTTTAGTTAAACAGAGAGTGCCTTAACGGCAGGATTCTGGCAGTTTACACACATCAGCTCTGAAGCTCTGACATCAATCAGAGAAGTGTTCAAATGTTGCTACACACATTCACAGAAAGCTTTCAAAAGCTGATATGACATTACGAACCTAGAATCTGATTCTACACATACTTCTCAAGTGTACACAAAAGTCACACACCAAAATAATAACAGTAATAACAAAAGACTCATCTGTTTATGATGCTTATTGCAAGAGTGATCTCTTACCCGTAGGCATTGCAGCTCGATCCAGATTTGATTACATATCCACTTAGTATTCCAGACCAGTGCCACACACACAAAACACACTCCTTTAATCCTTCAATTCACTTTACATTCTCCCTGAGACACACAGGATTGCTCCGTCTGTGTGAGTGATACTGAGGGTATCTGCACACATACACACACACACACACATTCAGTAAATCCTTGGTTCACACACTCATAGTCGCACTGCAACGGTCTTGACGGTCTGCCTGTCACTCACACATTGAGCAGTTCTAGATTCTCTTCCCAAATCTCCCTCCCTGTGGCTCCTCCCTCTCCCACTGCAACAAATTAGCAGCTCAGACTTCCACAGAATGCCTCTTGCCTCTCTCTCTCTCTCTCTCTCACTTTCTCTTTTGACTTTCTGTGAGCTCCGGGAAATTTCCTTTTACTTTATGTCATGTGCCTTATTTTAAGTATTTGTATTTTGGCACAGCAAAAGTTTGACATCATCATGGCCCTGTTCCAAACATTAGTGAGGCTGTATGACACTGTATCATTTTGGATGGGAATTGTAAAATATTCCTTTCATGAAGTCTTTGATTTTACTGTGACATGCTCACTGCTCACACTGACAGCCAAGTAACTGCAAAGCATTTTTGGCTCTGATGAAGTCTCTACTTATGGTCAAATTTAGAAGTAAAATGGGACCTTACTAGTGACCGATGTAGAACACACTACATGCTGTATAGGCAACTCTTTGCATCATATATGATCAATAAGTTTAAAGGTGCAGTGTGTAGTATTTATGAGGATCTATTGACAGAAATGCAATATAATATACATAACTATGTTTTCAGTGGTGTATAAAGACCTTACATAATTATGTTTTTATTACCTTAGAATGAGCCATTTCTAAGTGAAATCGCCATTTTGCGCCGCCATGTTTCTACAGTAGCCCTAAACGGACAAACTTCTCTACTGAGCGCTAGCTCCTCTCTGCTGTCTCAGATGACGACATCTTTGTCCTGTGTCGGCCCCCGTAGCTTCTCTATGTGCTTCGAAAGGGAGAGGTTGCAATTCACAACCTCACTGCTAGATGCCGCTAAAATTTACACAGTGCATCTTTAACACCTTTTATGCAAGATTCAACTTTTTTTTTTTTTATTTAAGTTGAAATGCTTAAACATCCAAGTTGATTGTGCTTAAAAATTTAAGCCAGCAACTTTTTTTACAGTGACTCCCGAGAGAGACTATTCACAATGAGAACTGAGGCATTAGCACAATTCTAATAAACATACAATACACTTCACACACAAATATTGAGTAAAAAAAAATCTCTTCAATATAGACTGAACAATTTTTATCAATAAATTTCATGATTGAATGCATCATATTTAACACTTTTCTTGCTTAGTGCACCAACTTGGATACCTTTTGTTTCTTTTAGCTTTTGTTTTGAATATGCAATTGTAGTGTATTTCAAATCTTAAAGGTTTATTAAAAAACTGTACTTGCAGATAATATTAATGAAGTAAAAGGCAACTTAAGTGTACTTAAAGAAAGTACACTTTTATGATTGTTTCTTAACTAATATATGTAGGGTATTTGCACTTTTTAATATTGTTGTTTTAAGTTTTACTTTAAAATTGTACTTAAGTGTGTCAAAAAACACTCTAAAGTTCAGCTTATTGCATATAATATAAATTTAAACTATATTGAAGTGTCTGGAAAACATTACAGTCCTTCAATTTTCACTTAAATATATTATTTTAAAGAATATAATTTCTGTAATAAATACTCTTTTTTTTTTTAAGTAAACTTTTTCACAAGGGGTCCCAATGTATTCTGGGATTGTCTTCTCTACAAAGAATACATAAGCATACATATGTTATAATTTCACATTAGGAGCATGGTTTAAAATGTTGTCTAGGCAGCTCACTAGGTTTTGGACTACAGCCCAGGTAAGAAAGAAAGAGAGAAAATTATAGCATATGATTTTTTTTTTTGCGTTAGTCAGCTTGTCCACGGTGAGCTGACCCTCTTACGCACACACACATTTTTTTGAAACAGTAGCAGGGGGTTCAGGCCTGATCAATAGCTGAGAAGAGCCCCACATAAAGACTGCTTCCAACTCCCCCCGTTCTCATAGGAGCTTCAATACACGAACAATACACCACAGCCACTTCATCAAACACCATCAGCCAGGGAGATTCACGTCTGTCCACTAATGAGCCTGATTAAATCATACATCTTTCACTTTTTAGTTCATTCATTATATCTAATTATCTAGACATCTGTATATTTTGTCCCCTACCCAAACTTTATGCATTTTTAGATTTTCAAAAAAAAAACACTTAATATGATTACGATTATTGCCATCTTTGTGGCAGCAAAGTGACAGCGTTTTGCTCAGCTTGAATGCAGAGAAAAACACAAAAACACTTCTAAAATGGGAAGTAGCTGTCCGATTGACTGCAGAAATGAATTCAACAAGAAATTGGAGCTATCTTTTTACAGACTGCCAAAAGCTACAGAAAAGAGAAGCAAATGGATCGTTGCAATTTGCAGAAACAACGTGACTCCAGGCAGCAGAACGTGGATTTTGCAGTTAATGTTTGTGTTGCATTTTGGGGTACAATCATACCCTAGGTTATATATTGTATTGACAACTCATCAATTAAATATTTACCATCTTATATTCTGTGTAACTGTAAAGTTTTTTTTGTCAGCATTTATTAAAAACATTATGATGAGCCATGTGTTCTACATAGGGGGATGGTTAGATAATGTTAGACAAACCAATTTTTTTCCCTTACAAAGCAAGTTTAGATAGATAGATTTGTACAGCTCTTCACAATACACATCTTTTCCCAGCAGTTTTATGGAAAGTCATAATGTTATGTCTATAATGCTTTAGGGCTTTAACAAGTTTAAGGGCTGGGCGATATGACGATATATAACAATGATATAAGCGATCATTTTATAGTGTTGTTAAGCAGATAAGACGTTCACAGGCTTTGATTTATGTATTTCTCAAGCATTGAAATAAGGTTCATATAGATGTCACAAAACCTGATTCCTGGCCACATGTCAATGTCCATGGACCACTGGTTCTTTAGCGAGTTGTAAGGATCACTGTCAAGTCCAGATACCTTTAATTTAAGCAGATAATTGTTTGTTTCACAGTTTCCCTAACTAAAGCCAGTCATGCTCCAGGATGTTTTACCAATGAAATTTCCTACAATTTTGCCTACAGCAAACACCAAACCAAAATATTTACATTTTGAACAGCAAGCTCATTGGCTGGAAATGCAGCTTGCAGAATGAAGTGAATGATGTGATAGCAAGCAGATTCCATTAAGGACATACCAGCCATCTAGAGTTTCAAGACTGAACTACAAATATTACATTTTAATTACCTATATTTCCACATATATTTTGGCCATTTAAAAAAAAAAAAAATATATATATATATATATATATATATATATATATATATATATATATATATATATATATATTTTTTTTTTTTTTTTTTTTTTTTTTTTTTTTTTTTTCAAACGTTTTTATTTATATTGTCCAAAATATATTTGGCATTTTGAAGGTTTAAACTAAATATATTTTTAATAATAAAAAAAAGTTTAAAACATACATTTAGCAAATATTTGAAGATTTTTTTTAATGGGATTAACTAACTAACTGACAAGGAAGCAAACAAATAAGCAAAGCAAACATACTGACAAATGAACAAACCAACAAAAAAAAACATGAGTGATAAGTGAGCATTTGGAGGAGGGTATGAACGAGTCTTCAAGCCAACAAACAAGCAAACATCAGCATCACATCATTGTCTGTACTTCTCTCGTGCGTCACATCGATGTCTGTGGTCAGCCACTGCACACAGTTAACTAAAGTTTGAGTAATGTTCAGGGTTTCACTGGATAATTAGTAAGTGTGAAGTAAACAGATTTGTGGCTTTGAGTTCATTCAGAATTGGCTTGAGTTAAAGAGACTAAGTCAGAAGTAGATAACAGAGGTACATGCTAGTACAAGTGACTCTAACACACCTTAAACACACACACACACACCTTTTGACACCTAACAAACACACTGCTATTTTACGCAATATGGTAGCCAGCTGTGAAAGTGATAATACCTTTAAATGAGCACTGGTGGAATGGACACACACACACGCGCACACACACACACACTCAGTAACTAGTTTGACTATCCTCAATCGGCAGGGCTATTCATATCCAGTGACCCAAATTAAAGAGTGACCACCTCTCAGCTCCAGCATGCAGCTCATCACACACACACACACACACAAACGTTTGACCATGTTACAAATCCAGATTACTGTCGGTGAAAACTGAGATGGTTCAACAATGTTTTGCAGGAGTGTGTGTGTGTACTGCAATGTAACAGCTATGAGAGCTATAAGAGCTTGTTGTCAGTTAGAATTGATGGATTAAAGTCTCTCTCACACACCCAAATCCAGCCCCATTCACAGTTTCAGAGTTTGGAGCTGCAGTCTAATCCCTGATCACTCAAACAAACTGAACAAACCCCCCCCCCCCCCAAGGAAGAGGGTGAGATTTCACACATGCACCCATTCACCCTTATATCCTTACACGTGTAGTTTACACACGTTTAGTGTTAACTGAGGACATCCCTATACCATTCAGTACTATTTGCACCATCAGATATTGTATTAAAAGGATGTTTGTGAAAACATACAGTAATAATAAAATAATAAACATCACAATGTAAGGACTGCACTGGACAGGAATTTGCATAACTCCAAAAATGTTTGCATATCACATTACCAAAGCTAATGTTACAACAGAGGGGGAGATGACAGCACTGCTGCAGATACTGAATGAGGTGAAAACACAGAAACATTTTCTGCAACCGAATCATGCTGTATTCGGTAGGAAATGACAAACTGTCCTCCAAAAAAAACGACTCTATAGCTTTTTTTTCAAGCACCTTATTACGACCTTTATTTACGTTTTAAAGTCATGCGCCCTCTAGCTGGCGTAAAAATAATGACAGTATCGTGTTACGTCTGACGTCATGAAATGACGTATGACTGTCGTTACCAATCAAAATGCGTGTTCATTTAAATGCAATGTGTGGACTTTTTACCGCCATTTGTCATATTTCCATTTAGCAAAAATCGTTTTTTATTAACAACTACACCCACCCCACCCCTAAACCTACCCAGTGATTTATAGTGCATATACACTTTATGAGCACATGCGTTCCCTGGGATCAAACCCACGATTGCATGATCACATGATTACACGTTGTTGTATATTGCAATGCTCTACCAATTGAGCTATGCAAAACCTGAAATAAGGCGCAGATAAAAGGGAACAATGCATTAAAATGAAAGTGTCCAGTTGTCGATAGGGGCGCAACTTAAGTAAACGCTCCCATGGGTCGTATTTCAGGAAAGTGACAAACAACCTATATAGGCATATTGGTTGGAGGACATGTTGGAAATGACTACAAAATACATAATTATGGTGAAACTATACAATAATGTTACATGTGTGAACTTTGGTTAATGCATTATGAACTAACAATTAACAATACTTGTACGATATTTTATAATATAATTTTGATTAATTTCTCAATGAAAAAAAATACTTTTCACTAAGAAATTGCTAATCAATTTTAAAAAATAATGGCAAGTAACACATTGAATTAAACATGAAGTAGAAATATTTGAATAGTATTTTCTTGTTTAACACATTCCAATAATCTTTGTTTATTCACAATTTTTTTGTGTGTGTAGCCTACCGTTCAAAGTTTTGGGGTCAATTAGACTTTTTTTCTTTTTTTTTAAGAAATACTTTTATTCAGCAAGAACACATTACATCGATCAAAAGACACAGTAAAAACTTTTCTAGGACCAATTTTTCAATATTTAGGTCACTTTTCCTAAACTTAGTGATCACAACAGCAGCTATTTGGGCTAAACTGTGGGTAATTTATCATTGCTTTGGCTCAAAATTCATGCAGTGACAACATCTCTCAAATGACATGAATTATTTTCTCATTCACACACAACATCACCAAAACTCTATGTAGGCCTACCTATAAAAGCCGATTTGCACATTTACATGCTCTTTTCAAAACTGTTAAACCTATCACAATACAAAAATGAATAAGAGAAATGTGTTTAACAGTAGCTACATAATGTAAATGTGACTGCATGCAGGGTCCAAAGGAGAGATGGCAAGTTTTAAAATTGAGAGCAGAGAGGGAATACACTCACACACATATATAACCAGGGCCTTAAATTAACACTTGCCAAGCGCCAAATGCGAGTAAAAATCAATGTTGGCGAGTATATGAAACGGTGTCAATCGCCAGTTGGCCGATAATAGTTTTATAAATCCTAACAATACAATGTTGTAAGAACATGAAGGTAAACAAACATGAACGGACAGTTCGGGAGAGTTTGACAGGCCAGTGCTGCATCGCCACGAAAGTTTAAGCGCAAGCGCAAGAAGCGCAAGAAGACGCAAAAGGGTTACTCGCATCCGAAGCGCGCGCCCAGAAAGCCTCGTCTCAGACAGCGAACAAAAACTGAATTGAGCTCTTTTCTCGTCTTCTTGTGCTTGTCTTAAGTTGTTTTTACATGCCTGTCTTGGCAAATATCCTAGTAAACATTAGCCCTATTCTGACGGGATTAGTTTTACAAGGGTAGACGGAGTAATGTAGTTTTACCACAGGACATCTATAATATTAATGGCTAATTCGCACAGGATAAGAAATCTCAGTAAAACTAGCAGAAGTGGGGGTAACTAGATTTACGCACCGCTGTCACCTCCCTGTCGTCATGTGCGTATTAAGTTGCTTCCTGATATCACAATTTATATATATATATATATATATATCTGTGTCTGTGTTTTTAATATTAATCAAACATCAAAGGGACATCAAAATCTGTTTAATTTATACAGTAAAGGCTGTCCAGTGTTATTTTACATTTGATTACTTTATTTAATGTCTCTACCTGAAAACTACTGTTTGCTTGTTTTTAATAATGGTTTAAATTTATATTTAGTCTAGTGGTTTTGAATGTGGTATTATCATCCGACCATGGCTGTATCTCTCTATTAGTGTTAATAGGGCTTATCTGACCGTTCAGTACAAGTTCAGTATGGAGTACCGCAAGGCTCAGTGCTAGGACCGTTGCTTTTCACTCTGTACATGCTACCACTGGGAGATATCATTAGGAAGCATGGCGTTAGTTTTCATTGTTATGCTGACGATACTCAGCTCTATATTTCCTCACGCCCTGACGAAACTTACCAATTCACAAGATTAACGGAATGCATAGCTGATATAAAAAATTGGATGACTAGTAATTTCCTACTTCTTAATTTCTGAAAAAACAGAGATTCGAATTATTGGACCAAAAACCTCCGCACATAGTAACCTAGAATACTGTCTAACACTTGATGGCTGCTCTGTCAAGTCCTCGTTGTCAGTTAGGAACCTGGGTGTGCTCTTTGATACTAATGTTTCATTTGAAAGCCACGTTTCTAGCATTTGTAAAACCGCATTCTTCCATCTTAAAAATATATCTAAATTACAACATATGCTCTCAATGCAAAATGCTGAACAGTTAGTTCATGTGTTCATGACCTCAAGGCTAGATTATTGTAATGCTCTTACTGGGTGGTTGCCCTGCTCGCTTAATAAACAAACTCCAGCTGGTCCAAAACGCAGCAGCTCGAGTTCTTACTAGAACCAGGAAGTATGACCATATTAGCCCGGTTCTGTGAACACTGCACTGGCTCCCTATTAAACATTGTGTAAATTTTAAAATCTTGCTAATTACTTACAAAGCACTAAATGGTTTAGCTCCCCAGTACTTGAGCGAGCTCTTACCGATCCTTTTCCTATTTAGCACCTAAACTCCTAGCATTGTTCGGGAAGCAGACACACTCTGTCAGTTTAAATCTAGACTAAAAACACATCTCTTTACTATGGCATACACATAGAACATCAAGGTTTAGGTATCAATTTCTATTATTCAAATCAATTAAATGATTGTTAGGCTGCAATAACTAGGTCAGCCAGAACCGGGAACACTTCCCATAACACCTGATGTACTCGTTACATCATAAGAAGAATGGCATCTACGCTAATGTTAGTCTCTCTGTTTATCCCGAGGTTTACAGTAGTCTGCCGGATCCAGGCCGTATCCAGATCAGATGGTGGACCTGCGCCTGGACACGACCACAAAGCATCCCTGAAGAGACCGTGTCAACTAGACTCTCTGGACTCTCCCCCTGTGAAGGCCTCCACTTCACTTTCCCTCTGTACAGATGAAAATGTTATTGAAATGATTGGAAACAACTAAAAAAACACTGTATTATGCATGCCAGACAAGTAATTTGGCAGTCATTCTGTAAAGAAAAACGATGCGCCTGCGCACATACGTCTTCAAACGTGCTTGCCTATAGACTAAACACGTAGTGCTTATGTGCATGCCCTCACCGTTCTCATAGATTCAAATTTTTTTGACGTTTACACAGAGATGATAACGGTATCGTTTCAAAACTATTTCAAAACCTTGTTTCAGGGTTTGTGTTCTCTAGCCGCCGGGCGATGTTGCCGTGCGGATGAGCGGCCCGAACGCATTGAGAGTTTTCTATTTTGGTTGAAAATAGTTTCATGTAAGTGGCCCCAAAGTAAATAACTAATGATTTCTTACAATGGAAATGAATCAATCAAAAACTTACTTTAGCTGGACAATAAAGTTTTTCTAGAGCTGCTGTACAACCAAAACAATCTCTCTTCCATTCATTTTCTATTACCACTGTAAAGCTGCTTTGAAACAATCTATATTGTAAAAAGCGCTATATAAATTAAGGTGACTTGACTTGACTTGATGTGACGTGACGTGACGTGACGTGACGTGACGTGACGTGACGTGACGTGACTTGACTTGACTATTGAAACTGGAATAGAGAACTGTGAATTTTCACTGGTATATAAAATGTTGGTGTCATGGCCGTTGGCAGGTGTGGCAAAAAGTTAGTTTTAGGCCTTGCATATAACGTATATTTTAAAAATGTCATTATAAAATGTATATTTATAGGCAACAATTATATTAACAGCAATAATAACAAATTATTAATAAATTAATAAATGAGTTGGTCCCACACTCTCGTCACACTCCACCAGATGCAAATTTTCTTAGATACATCCTTGTAATAGACAACATTTCAGCAGGTGACTGTGTATGCATCCGTCTTTCTGTTTGTCTTTGCATGATTGTGCTCACGTGTGTGTGTTTGTGTGAATGTCAGATGTTGTTTTGATGATAAATGAAAGCCAACGTCCATGACCCCAATCCCTAAAACATGTCAACAGCCCCCACCACATACACCTTCACACACACACACACATAGACAAATTGCGTTTTCAAAAATCAGCAACACAAGTGCACACACTCACACTGATTCTGAAGAATGTATACCGTATACAGTAAACTGCTAAATTGACTGAACTGTGCTAGTTTCATGTCTCTTGTGACACTTCATTTCAAAATTTCAACTCAAATCAATGTTTAATGGTAATTTATTTTGATAGCCATGTAATAAGATGGATATTGTATGGCCAGTTTTGTGTTTGAAGGGGTCATTGTTTATGTGTGTGTGTGTGTGTGTGTGTGTGAGGAAGTGCTGCTTGGCCTCAGATGATCATGCTGGGTGAGCAGTCAACAGGAGGTGGAAATGGTCTTCCTCTGACTAATATGGATGTGTGTACAGTATGTGTGTGTGCTGAAGATAAATAAAAAAATCGATTGCACTTTATTTTACAGTATGTGCACTTTCAATGTACTTATAGTGTACTTACCCACAAAAGTACTGAATAATGTAACTACAAGGGTTAAGGTTAGGTTTAGGGTTAGTACCTAAGTTATTACCCAGTTAGTGTCATTACTACAATAAGTACATAGTATGTAATGGCAAAATAGGACTGTAAAATAAAGTGCTACTGAAAAATCTAAAAAACATCACAGATCCAAAAGTATAACAATAATTTGACACTGACTGTGTGTACATCAGTGGATCAACCAGGCAGCACATTCACACACTTATTTAATGATTTTAGCACATTTCCAGTATTTTAAGTAAATAAGTAAAAGCAGTACTTTATATTAGTCCTGTTCCCCATGTACATACTATGTATTTATTATAGTACTTGTAATAACTGGGTTATAACTATGTACTAACCCTGAACCTACACCTAAACCTTAACCCATGTAGTTACCATATATTACCCAGTACTTTCTTATGTAAGTACACTGTAAGTACACGTAATGTAAAATAAAGTGCAACCGTAAATGCTAACATAACAATGTTGCGTATCAAATATTTTCATATTGTACAATTAGACTGGTTTTGTGAAACTCCAGAAAACACAACCACACAAACTCAGAAGACAGTTATTTCATGACAAAAAATGTATTAAATTAAATAAGATATTAGTCAAATCTTATTTTCAGAAAGTGTATAATAAATGTAATTAAACATTCTATTTTTCCATTTTAAACATAATCCTCACTTAATGCATTATGGATATGTGTTGTGTCCAGTTGGATGTTCATAAATAGTTTTATGAAATAAGCTTTCTAAATGACATCTTAAAGCTCAATAATACTATAATGCATCTGCCTACACAGATAAAAACACATGAATACTCCTACAGCTACACATATCAGTACAACATGGTCAAAGCAAGAACCTGATAAACATGCAAAGTTGATGTATCTAAATGATGTAGTGTCCTACATCAATCTGCACAAGCATCATTACAATAAAAAACAGTATTTGGTTGTCATCGCTAAAGATTGAGTCTATATAAATGTCTTTATCATTGTGAGTGAATAAATAGCAGCCATAAACTTACCTTTTAAACAGCTTTGCCACCGTTCCCTGCCCTTTGGACTGATTCACACAGTTTTCTTGAGAGTAAAATCCTTCGTAAGTTTAATTCCATGTCCATGGGCTCAAGCAGTCTTGCTTGCTGTCAAACACACACACACAAATTGAGTCTGAGTCTCAAAGTCAGGCTGAGCGTCCACCGCGTCCACACCTCTATGAGATCAGAGAGAGAGAGAGAGAGAGAGAGAGAGAGAGCGAGAGAGAGTGAGAGAGAGAGTGCGCATATATCTGATGATCTTTCTCCTGATGCACCATCATATCACAAGACACACATACAGTCAATCACATTTAGTGGATGCAGTAACTGGATCACAGTTAATGCTGCGGGCAACGCAAATTGTAAAACATTACTGGAACACAAGAAAGAGTTTGAGAGAAAGAAAGTTGGACAGAAGCGGAGGGGTTAAGAAAGTGAGAAAAGAGCCAAGGGCAAACTGTCCTCCTCTCTACACACACATGCACACAATTGGGTCACTTTAAAGAGGCTACACATACAGAAATAGATCTGAAAACAGTCTGAGATAGACATAGAGATGGGATTTCTGCTCAGCACCTAGTCAGGTGCTTTGAAAACACACACACTCAAGATGTAAATGTAGGAACCAGACCACTGGTTGACCTTTAGTCAACAGAAGAGAAGAAAAAACTTTACCTCATACATAACGCCACAAGAGGAAATACGCGAAATTGTATGAGACACAAAACTTTGTCATGGTGTAAAACATGGGCATTGTTTTGATAACCGTTGCACACTCTTGAGGAAAGTCCCTTAGTACAGTCCAACAGTCATTCCTGCTTCCTGAGACTTAAGTGTTTCCATCACACTTCAGTTTTATACTAAAACACACACACACCCAACATATTTATGACCTTATTCATGACAAAAGATACAATGCAGCATAAATAATAATAAATGTCCTTGTAAAAATACCATAAGCACATAGACACACCCGCACAGGGCACACAGGGGCAACACTGTTTGAGTTTGTGTGAGATTCAGGTCACTGTGTGTTATTGTGAGGTCTGGCCCACCCTACATGGGAAACATAAAGCTAATAAAAGCTGTACATTTATTTAAAACTTTTAACTAATTAAGAGTTTCTGTGATTAATCACAGATAATTTTTTTACGTAAATATACTATCTACACATTGAATTCCCAAATTAATGTAGAACCAACATCATAAGTACATTTTTAATAATACTTGTTTAATAGCATATTTTTACTAAGTACTATTAAGTATTTCCAATAGCAATACATTTAAATTACTAAAATTTTGAGTAATTATACCCATCCATAATATATTTGAATTTCAACATTTAAAGGGGTCCTATTATGGCCTTTTTTACAAGATGTAAAATAAGTCTCTGATGTCCCCAGTATGTGAAGTTTTAACTCAAAATGCCCCACAGATCATGTTTTATAGCCTGTTAAAATTGCCACTTTTTTGATGTGAGCAAAAACGCACCGTTTTTGTGTGTCCCTTTAAATGCAAATGAGCTGGTGCTACCTGTTCTTTCAAGAAGAGGGCGGAGCTTCAAGAGCTTGTGCAACAACAACAACATGTCAGAAACTAATGGTGTTCAGCTCGAACCGGAGTCGGACAATAATGCCTACAGAGGCAGAGCCAGAGAATATCTGCTGCATGGCTACAGGTATAGTTTAATTTAATTACGGTTTAACTTATGTTGCCATCTTGCTTTTATCCACTATTAGTACAAGCATGTTGTAGCTACACGGTCTTACTCCAACTCGTCACATATTGACGCTTGGTCAGAACCCCTCGGCGTCACTTTTTAACGCACAGGGTACCCCTTTAGCGTCATTTTCTGACGCGCAGGGAAGTCCATTGATTTTAGTTGCCGCAATTGGTCACGATACATACGAGAGCCAATGCAATTTAACTATCAAAGCTGACGTAATGTTTCTTCATGTGTGCATGATCTGTGGCTGATGGAGACGCTGATCGCTTTTGGGGATTTTCTTCACACAAATCAATCGTTTGGCCTCGGAACACTTTAAATATTTGTACTTTTTGAATAAATTGTGCCTGCAGTCGAATCTGCCTGTTATATCCTGTATTTTATATCATATAATACACAAATGGGTAGGCTTAGGGATGGGGTTTGGTATAGTGTAAATAAAAAAATAAATCAAATAAATCAATGGAGCACCCTGCACGTCGAAAAATGACGCTAAAGGGTACCCTGTGCGTTGAAAAGTGACACAGAAGGGTCCTGACCAAGCGTCAAAATATGTGACATGTTAAGAGTGAGACTGGGTTGGTTGTAGCGGACCCTGTCCAAATGATGGCCAGAACTTTACTGATTAATTTGATAAAGTTTATTGTTCCTCACACAAAAGATGAAGCGTTTGTTTTCACTCCAGAAAATTACTGTAAGAGCTGAATGCACAGTACAAGAAGTGCACATTAAAGTCTTATACATAAACTCTCTCTCCCTTGCATTATCATTAGCATACACAGAGAATTACACAAAACACTTGTTACAACTAATAGTAAACAAATATATACAGGCCTTGTGCCTTTTCAGGGGGTGCTTAATAAAATGGTAAACTTTGTATCCGTAAAACAACTCCGTAAAACAAATTATAAAGTGCGAGCTCTCCCTTTCATTACTGCCGTGACCAGTATCGCTCCGGAGACTATAAACTGGATCACGAATAGTTGGTACTGATCCATCCTTGAGCTTGAACTTTTTAGCAAAACCTGCCTTGAATGTCCCTCGTTCAGGCAATTCATCTGCATTGCTTACAACATGATCAGTCTTATAACTTTAAGTGTGTACCAATAATCTTCAACAAGGGTGAGCATCTCATATGCATTGAAAATCAGCATTAGAGCACATCCCATCAACACAAGGTGGAACCGGTTGTTCGGGCATTGGCATATAAACAAAAGATAGAGGTGAGTTTCATTTCCAGACTAAACTTATGCTGTTATCATTCTATCTCTCCTCCCTAGACTCCAGTGATGAGTAAGCCCAATCAGCACAAGATTGTTGCCATCATGCACCTAGGGAAGTTAATAATGAGAAAATTGGTTCACTACTAGCGGAAGTTTAGCACAGCACAACACAAGTCACAGCCAGCACTGCCGCCACTAATCACACTTATATGCTAAACCCTTTGTCTAATTAAGAGCCGTCTGGGGTAAATTCTACTGCATAATGTGTCTGTACAGCAACATAAAGGGTGAGAACATATTAAGAAAATCAAAAAGATTTTTTCTTCCATCACAGATTAGCTCTCTCTCAACATAGATGACATTGTCTGGCAACTTGCTGATATTACCCTCCACCAGCAGAAGTTCGCTGAGCAGATGGACACTAGGCAGGAGAGAGCAGGGTCGATTAGAAACAATGCTTCACACTGCAATCCCCAAACCCCATGCCTGAGCTAATCAGTCCTTACAAAGTTGACAGAGCAAGATAATATAGAGGCATACTTGCATACATTTGAAGTGGTGGCCAAAGGCTGAATACTAGTAGTTCTCACTGAGCAAGTGCAGTGTGCCTACTACTCTCTAGTCCCACCCAATAATGATGACTATAGGGGCTTTCGCACCGGAGGAACCATTTCTTGTTCCTAGAACTATTGGCGGAAGTACCCAGATTTTGGCGTGTTCACACAGTAGGAACTAGGAACAATTTTAGTACTAGGAACTCCTTTTGGGGAAACTAATTTAGCTCCTACTTCAGAGTAGGGTCTAACTCAGCACAATAGGAACTACCAGTGACGTAAGTGTACACTGATTGGCCGAGCGCATGCGAAACACCAGCAACCACCATAAAAAAAAAAAAAAAAAAAAAAAATGCCATCTACACACAGATTATAGTCTATATATTTACTCCAGAAACTAACACTACACACATGGAAAACAGTGATAGATGGACCTCTCAACCTTTATGCTAAAGAGAAAATCCAACGCGACTTTAGGGGTGCAAAGCAAAACATGATTATGTATTTCTGCTCAGCTAGCGACATTGGACATCAACCACATGGCAAACGCTAATACTTTTCCATTTACTGTCTACTTTCTTTGTATAACAGTTCTATCTAATAACATATTAGACAGGACTGTTAAACAGATTGCAAAACTAGATTGAACAGATTGAACTACGCAGTGCGAAAGTCCCTTATGGTACTCTGAAGTAAGAGACCCTGGCAAGGTTGGGGCTTTCACTTGTGTGTGCAGAACAGCGTTTACATGAATGGTTGTATGAAGCTCACACCACGGTCTGCGTCTAGGCAGCCCAATTAACCCGCTTAGGTCATCTAAGATAGGACAATACACTACAATGCAAGTAGCTGAGAAGGTGATGGAGGATAATCCCTTGTGTTCCCTGGCATGAGTCCATCAAAATCCCGTTATGATCCCTGAACTGTCAGGCGCAGTGTAAACAGACAACCACCACGATGGACACCCCGCCAAAGGGATGGTGAGTTAAAAACCCTAACCTCATATATATACTCTGATCTATTCAAACAGGTATCATGATGTGTGGACTCATTCAGGACAGTGCAATGTGAAGGTGAACAATTGAGGAATTGCTGGATGCCCTGGGCCTCATTCCACCCCACATTTCATTGTGGAAAATAGTTGTTGCCCAGTGGCGGGGGAGGAAAAACGACTTTTGGTAGTTCTAAAAACCAAGAATATGACTGAGCTTGTACACACCCAACGCATAAGAGATCAGTACCACCAGGCTGGCATGGAGGTAGAAGTGAGATGGTTTTGCCAGGGTTGTGCAGTTTGTCAGAGAATAGCACCCCGGTGAGCTCCCCCCAGCCATCTTATTCCACTGTCTATCATTAAGGTGCCCTTTGAGTGCATTGGAATGGATTTGGTGGGTCCGCTGTCTAAGTTTGCTCAGGGCCATGAGCACATCCTAGTCATTGTGGATTACACAACTCATAGGCATTCCCACTGAAGACAGCTACATTAAAGAACATTGCTAAAAAAACTCCTCATGCTGTTCAGCTGTGTTTGAATTAGATTTTCACCGACCAGGGCACTCCTTTTGTATCCTGGCTTATAGTGGACCTCTGCAGGTAAAACAACTCCGCAACCCTCAAATGGATGGCATGGTGGAAAGGTTTAACCAAACTTCGAAGAGAATGCTGAGATGGGTGGTCGCTGAGGATGGGCGCAACTAGGACCTCATGCTTCCATATGTATGTGTGTCTGAAAAGACACCAAGAGGTCCACATGACAGCTTTCACATTTCCAATTTTTCATGCGAACCGTGCCCCGTTTCTTACGAAACTGCCAGTGTGAAAGCACCCTCAGAGTTTCCTGGAAAGACTAATGTCTTCCAAAATGAAATACAGACCGTATTAGGAAAAACTATGAGGCAGTGGCCCTACCGGGTCCTCAGAAAAGGCTATTAGGCACACCAAAGGCATACTGAGTGAACGTTGACATTATAGGGTATTAACTTCCGGACTGCATGGGGTACCCTTCATGTTCCAATGCATGATGGACATTCTATTCTAGCCTGCCCTTTAACAGACCTGACCAAGAAAGGGGCAGCCAGAGAGGGTGTTGGGAGGATGTGTTGGGTCAGTGAAGGTCAGATGGTTTCTATTTCTGTGGATTAGATGTAATATTTGTCCAAAAACTTTTGAATTATACTTCACAAATAACATGGCAGATGGAATGGGATGAATGCCATGGAAATAAGTTACATTAAATAAATCCCCCTTTGGCTTACACATGGCTATTAATTAAAAGGTGAAGAACCATCACACCTTCCTTGTCAAACTACAATGACTGTTAAACATATTAAACAGAGAAACATTTTAGAATTTGTGTCTAGCATTAACCTTAAATGTCTTAGATAGCTTTTTGTTAATTGTATGACTTTTGTTGTTTATTCTGTTTTTTGCCATAAAGATAGCCTTGCTGCTGACATGGCGTTAAAAATAACACTTTCAAGTTCACACTTACATATAATCAGACAGAATAAAGAGTATGCATATTTGGCATGCTGTCCGAGGGGAGGGCTCAGGGCTCTGAATTTGGCCTGAACCCAGAGTACTCCCCCCATATCCCCGACTGGGATAGGAACAATCAAGAGAGAGGAGTTGGGATGGTAGAAGGATGCTGAAAAACTGTTGTGGGACAGAGGTAAGTCAGCTCTATATATAGGCCTCCTTTCCTGCTGACTAGGTAGATTATCTGAACACGCTGCTCCTGAAACATCATATAGCAATTAGAAACTCTTTTCATTCAGCAGAATATGTGCTGCTTAATAAAGTGTCTATATATAAGAAAGTTCAAGGCACATCTATATTATAGGTTAAATACTAATAAAGTGGGACTTGTCTTTTGTTTTGATAAACATAACACAATACAACATTAAGAAGAAAACAATTTAACTGTTATAAAAATTTGTGGGCAAAATTTAGCATAACTGGTGTCAGATTAATTAAAGAAGGTCAGTCTGGCCAATTGTGAAATAGCCGTGAAATAATAGAGTCTGCTTTGGAGAAACTGTGGTGGCTAAGCCATGAATTGCTCTCACAATACTTTGATACCATGCGTCACATTGGCCCGGCGTTGGTGTTATCTCAAGTTGGAAAAATGTTAACCAACATGCACTGCTTCAAGTCAGATGGCGACCGGTCTGCGCAGCACCGCATGAAGTTAAACACGCCTAAAATTTTCACATTCAGTGTCATCAATCTTAACAAATCACACCTGGTTAAAGCATGGTGTTTTAGTCAAAATATCATAGAAGGCGGCACAATGTTGCTGTCTACCATTTAGAAACTTTTAGATCATTTAGATTAAATGACTTAACTGTCCACAGATAACGTCACACATTTTTCAGTGACTGGCTTGTTAAAACAAACAAGCCACACATATCAGATAAAATCATGTGCAGGAAATGCATCATAATGTGACATGAGCTAAAATATAGCTACTATTGAATACTTGGCCATTGTGATGGGAGGGGGATCAAAGTTATCTTGTCCTGATTGGCTATGAGCCATTGAGTGACTCATTGATTACACATCAGAAAGACTCTCGAAAGCCAATCAGCAGTGAGCATGAGTGCTCTGTTTACAGGCCAGGTGACTACAGCAACAGCACGTTCACATTGCAACGGGAAGCTCCCTACTTCCTGCTCCAGATCTCTGGAGATTGGGAAGTAAACAAGATGTGATGTCATCAATGAGAGACCTCAGTCATATGGTAATTAATGGATATTGTGATAGTATGACCTCAAAACTATTTATATTGACTTGCATACATCAACCCTTTACAATCACACTGCTGTACATTATTACTCTGGAAGTGCATTAAACACATGCACAGGAGCTACACACACAGAGCACATAAAAAGCTCATTTTAGGCACAAAGGCTGAAATAGACAGCGGTTTTTAACACACACTTATAAAAATGGTGTGGGTAAGCCAGTATTGGGATCCCATATGTTTGGTATTAAAACTAAAACCACAGTCTCTAAAATACAACCCAAATATAACTGAAGTCAAAAGTATCACTGGACACTGCAATGGAGTTTCCTGGTTGGATTTTCTTTGAAGTTTGCTTGTGCACAGAGATATTAACTAGAGTTTAGATATTAGACAATGTAATTGATGTCTGTACAAAACGTCTCAGGTTACGCATGTAACCATGGTTCCCTGAGAAGGGGAATGAGATGCTGCGTCCCCTAGACCTACAGGACGCTATGGGGGAATGTCTGCAGCATGACTGGTGTCTGAAGCATGAATCTAAACATGACAATGAACTTGACATTGGCAGGCAGCAGCCTATGATGTGCGACTACTTGTGAGACTGTGAGTATAAAATATGTCATCCACTTCTTGTCTGAAGGAGACGAGCGCAGGAATACCTGAAGCATGGCAAAGGGACGTAGCTCGAGTTTCTTTTCAAAAGGGAATATCTCAGGTTACTCTATGGTAACTATGGTTCCCTGAGAAGGGGAATGAGACGCTGCGTCCCTTGCTAAAGGGATAAGTGCCTTGATCTGCTGACATAAGTCAAAGACACAAAGGAGTCCCCATCCCTAAGGTGCACACCAGCATTGCAATTAATTTCCTGTGGCCAGAGCCTGAGCTATAAGACACTTTACAGGTGTAAAAGAGAGGAGGCCTAATTACATTCTCTATTCAGGCCAGCATCCAAGGAGGCGCAAAGAGAGCCTAACATTCTGGACTTATGTTCAGACAGCCATGAAAAATAGGCCTCTAACAGAATGACTCTGAGAGAGAGAGAGAGAGAGAGAGAGAGAGGAGGCCTAGCTATATCCAACGCCTGTCATGGAGGCTTCATAGAAGGCCTAGCAACTTGACACTAGTAAGAAGGCGGAGCTCAGGGGAGCGGAGGCCTAAACAGGAAGGCTCTCTATAGTGAGTGGAGGCCTGACGATGCTCCCATCCCAGAAGTACCAAGGAGGTTCACAGAGAGCCTAACAACCTAGCATACTGCCTAGCTGAGCTCTGAGGACAGAGACCTCAGCATAGCTCTCTAAAGCGAGAGGCAGCCTAACAAAGTCCTACGTTCAGGAGCAGCTTGCCAAGGAGGCTTACAGAAAGCCTAATGACTCGATAATGCTATCCAGGTGGAGCTCTGTTATTCAAAGGAGCGGGGCAGTTATGTCCAGATAGAAGTGTTTTCCATAAAGTCTGTCTCATAACGCCAAACCAGATCTAATCTGTCATTGGCGCAGGCATAACTTTCCATAACTCCTAATTGTTATAATAATGACAATTACTGCACTCTTCTGTCTCTAATTCCTCAGAATTAAATACATACATAGTATAGTAACAAATAGTATTATTTGAGCCAACAGGAGGAGCTAAAAAACTTGTCCCTGCTCTGCGCTTAATCCCGCCTCACCGTAATGGTGGATGTGGGACCCGCACCACGGAGTGCAGGCGCTTAACCATCATCCCTCAGGAGAGAGTCAAGCCTAGGTGGAACCAATTACTGCGACCACATCACAAAAAGCATGCATTTAACCCCCTCGAGAGTCAAGCGCACTAGTCAAACATCAGATTCTATCACTCTAAGAAAAATCATAGGAGAACAGACACGAATGCATAGTTATGAGTGCCTTAAACTCCCTCGAGAGCCGAACGCGCTCGTGCAAACGCTAACTACTATCCCTCAAGAGAGAGCAGAAAGGAAAAAGCTTGTAGTCAGTCTTGTGAATGCATCATTCCTAGCGCATCCAGTTTCTTCGAAGAGTCAACAGCATTCCACCCAAATTCACGTCCCACGGAGCTTTTCACTAAGAAATCCTCACAATGCGTGCATTTAGTTCCCTTAAGAGCTAAACGTGCATGCTTCTCACTCATGTACAAACAAACAGTCTCCTGAAGACAAGAAAGAGGATGACGTATTTCACAGGTGCCCTTTTGTACTCACGGTCGCTCCAGTGATAACGTCATAGGCTGCCGCCTGTCAAGTTTATTGTTGTGTTTATACTCATGCTTCAGACACCAGTCTGAATGCGGAGGTATCTCCCCATAGCGCCCTTTAAGGGACACAGCACGCGTTCCCTTTTGAAAGGGAACGCAGCACAACAATGCTAGTGTGTTGAGGCTTATTCCAAGGAAGTTGCTATGTGGTTGCTAAGGGATACTTAGTGGCTCTCAGTGAGTTGCTGGGAAGTTGTGGTTGGCTATCAGGGTGTTGCTGTGCAGGTGCTTACGTTGTGGTTTTTTATGTGTCACTATGCAGTTGCTAGGGTGTTCTGTGTGAGTTAGGGTTGCTTACTAACCTGAGTAAGCCCAAAATGTTGACATTGACAAATTTAAATGTATCCATGTTTGATGTCAGAAAGTTGTGGATCGCCATGCTACTCTACATGCTACATGCTAATTATCCTTTTTCAGGTGAGGATGAGTGAAAGTTACTCTTTTTTCATAGTATAAATGTTTTATCTGTTTGTTTGTTTTTTATATCATACTATGATAAGCAAATTATTGATTTTAAATTATTATTTTTTTCTACATTATGAACAATGATGAATGTGGTTCAGGGCTCTGATCTTTCAGATAAAATATTTTGAAAATGAAAATTGTGAATACTTCATAATACACACAAGTCTCTCCCTGTCCCAACAAATCAGAAATGCGAAAACACGAAGAGAGAGAAACTCTGTAATTCATTTGGGCTTGGTTTTTTGCTTTCATTGTTGGCTGGACGACCAAAACCATTAAACAGGAGAGCACATGTCTGACTAATGAAGGGTTATCTGTGTCAAAACTGCTTTTAGACATGTATACACATTCACAAAGCAGTAACAGGGTCCAGATGTTTGTTGAGCTAAAAGTATGAATATCTCAGAATGTAAAGAATGTCCTGACACAGCAAACTGAGTGACAAACAGACAGCAGATGAACCAAAGATTTCATTAACAGTATTTACAGTCTTTCTAGACTTTCTTCTACCGTCAAAAGACGAAAAAAACAAGACTAACATTTAACAACACTGACAACTAGGTTTACATATTTAGAAGAAAATGTGAATGCGTTTACCTGTGCAAAAGTCGCCACAATGATACCAGGATGCTGTGGGTGGTTACCAGGGTCCTACAGTGTTATAGAGGATTTGTTAGGTGGTTAAATTAAGTATACTGTTAGCGAACATCCGACGCCGGCCACACTGATGAGAGCAGCGTTTAGATGAATATGTAAATATGTGCTGCGCATTTTCCTTTCAATAACAAAATAAACACAACAAAAATGATAGCAGTGAGAAAACAGCAGTAAAGAAAGCATCTGATCATAGCGATGTGGATATTTTTGCACCAGCTCTGCAATTCGGCACTCCAGTCATGTCAAGTCTTGTTTTTATATACCACTTTTTACAATGTATTGCTTTAAAGCAAGCAGCTTTACAGTATTTAACATGGGGGAAAAGTATCTCTTTCAGTTAGAATTACAACTTAAATTTCTACTATAAAGCGTCTGTCCAGTATGTTCGTTTTTACTAGTGGACATCTGACCTGACAGACTGAACAGAAGGAATGATCCAGAGAAGATTTCCATGTCAAAGAAGGCGGAGCCTACCTATTATGAAATTGCCACGGACCAATGGTAGTTCTAAGTTATTTACCAGCAGTAGTAAACTTTTCCGGAAAGTTCGCTTTGGTCTGCTGTCGAACTCCAAACAAACATAGTTTTGGCCAAATCATTTTTTCTAAATGACATCACATCGGTGCCTTAAAGGTGTAGTGTGTAAATTTTAGTGGCATCTAGTGGTGAGGTTTTTCACCCCTCCCTTTCGAAGCACATAGAGAAGCTACGGGGGCCGACACAGGACAAAAATGTTGTCGTCTGAGACGGCAGAGAGTGACTAGCGCTCTGTAGAGAAGTTTGTCCGTTTAGGGCTACTGTAGAAACATGACGGTGCAAAATGGTGACTTCACTGTAAGGGGACCCGCGGTGTGTGTAGATAGAAATGGCTCATTCTAAGGTAATAAAAACATAACGCTTCATTATGTAAGGTCTTTATACACCACTGAAAACATAGTTATGTATATATATTGCATTTCTGTCAATAGATCATCATAAATACTACACACTGCACCTTTAAAGGGATAGTTCACCCCAAAATGAAAATGTTGTCATATTTTACTCACCCTCAAGTTGTTCCAATAAGAGTTTCTTTCTTCTGCTGAACACAAAAGAAGATATTTTGAAGAATGTTGGTAACCAGACAGTAGATAGCACCCATTGACTTCCATAGTATTTTTTTCCTACTATGGAAGTCAATGGGTGCCATCAACTGTCTGCTAGCGTCATTGGCTAATAAATGGCTAAGAAATGATGACAATTGTTTTTTTTCAGTTTTAGGAGAACTGTCCCTTTAAGAAGCCCACCCTCTTGTATACTATTTTGGTTCTTGTGTGCACTGTCAAAAACCATCATGTAAAATTTATCAGCCAGGAAATTTTAAGAATGTTATTATTTAGTAAGTATTGCCAAAAACACAGGGCTTCTTCTTTCAAAAGGATTTATTTCTAGACATTATCCAGTTTAACTGGTGGAGCTGTTTTCAGTATAAATATTTGCTTACACATGCTTTAGAGTGTCCTGTAATACACAGATCAACATAGTGAACTGCTGCAGGCATACTGTGCAGACATGCAGGGTGTGTGTTTGTGTGTGTGTGTAGACACAGATGGTGAACCTGTGAGTCATCTCGCAGTTCTGCACATAAAACAGCCTGTAATTCTCATTCTGATCTCATATTTCTTGTGTGTTTTGTTTTATTTAGGAGCTGTTGTTTTACAGAGCATGAAATCATCATCACTTTAATGTGACTTGTTGCTACAAGTTTCTTTCAGGAGAGATTTAAACAGTAGCATGACTACCAGCAGTGCAGGTGGGATATTGCACTGGGGCCCACAGAACAGGGGGTCCCTTATCACAATATTTCTGAACACGTATACTACTAAATAAAATGTATGACTCGTAACAGCGTTGTAGATCATCAGTGTATAATCTATCAGTGTTGTAGACCAGACAAGACCAGACTTAAGACGGAGACCTGAAGGGTCTGAACAATTCAGACAGTATAAATATTCTTTTGGGTGAATGAAGCCTGGTTTCTCATTAGGGTCACTCAAACCTCCCCAGTGAACAAGTGGATCATATGCATGAGTCGGCACAGACCACAAAACGTGTCTGTTCAAATGCTCCCAAGCCCATGCAAGAAAATATTGCCTTGGAAATAATCTTTAGTTGTTTTCAGTACACGTCCAATATAATCATCATATTTACACACGATTACAGTTAAAGATACTGTGTTAGTTTAATACAATATTGTTAAGCCAGTTAGTTTAATCCCAGTGAAAGCATCCAAATTGCCTTTGAAATTGTAATTAAATATAGTAATGTGTAAATAATATGATTTATGCACTAAATCCAGCAGAGAATCTGGCACAATTGTCAGGCTTTGAAATGTTCATGCTGCCAGGCATTTTTTACTTAACATTTGCATACAGTTTAGCATTTCTCAACTTTTGGACACTCTCAACACTTTCTCTGATCCAGTGCCAATCCCCTGTGCAAGTGCATAAGTGACACATGCTCCAGGGAATCTTGGGAAATTTTTATTTAGAAAGTGTTGTTGCATGATGTAATTTCTGTCATGTGTTTTTGTACTGGGGTCCATAAGATCCTAGTTACACCGCTGGATCTCAACAATGTCTCAGGTTTACCAGATTGAGCAATAAAATTCCCCTCTGGGTGGGGAGTTCATTGTGGTATGACTTAAAAAAAAACAAAGTGATGAATGACTAATTGCAATAGCTATAAAATTACAAACATGGTTCTGTTAGCTCTTGGCTCTAATGTTAGCAAGCTACACTAAAACCAAGGTACTGTAAACATACCACAGAAGAGAGTGGTCGACAACCGTTACTAACCAAGTTCATGACCCAGGTGCTCCCAGCATTACCCTGAGGGGACAATCAACATATGAGAACATCTTGAAAAGTGACATTTAAAGTAAGAGTTTTTTGATGGACCCCTTTAGATATTCTGTTCACTAAGTAACGTCGCATTTACATGTCAGAGTTGCACCTCATTAGTTGGAGTGCACCTGTTTATGTTATGGATTAGGGTTGAACCAATAGATGATCGATAGATCCATCGGCGATGGCTGACAGATATCACAATGTTGAGCCCCCCCCATCCCCAAATAATCCAAATTACATTCAAAACAGTTCAATGAACACAATTTAAACACTAAAGACTTTATAGAGCAAATGCTAAACGAATTATAGGCTACTAGATGTTCAAATGGCGGACTGCAGTCCACATCCGGACCCCGGCATGTTTCCATCCAGACCGCGAGACAGAACGGTAGCACCATTTTCCTGTTTCTAGTTGAAGTGAGCAGAGCGTCAAAACAGTGGTGCGGATCACGCCACAAGCACCCCATATGAAAAAGTTTTGCTAAAAACATCTGTGATTCTTATATGTTCCAATAGAATACTGTAAGGATCATATATGCTGCAAAAACCACATTTACAAATTGCACAATGTTAATGTATTTTCAATCATACATGTCCTACACTGTAAAAAAAATATGCTGGAGGGTGTTAAATACAACCCCTGCAAATCAGTTCGATTTTACTTTAGTATATTAGTTAGCAAGTAAAATATATATAATGGGTACACCCTTACGCAAAGAAAATATATTTCCTTATGAACAATCAATATATTAAATTATTTAACAGTATATTGAAAATATACAGAATAAATATATTACAATATATTTAATAATATATTGATTTGTATCAAATTGCCACTTTTCATTTATTAAAAAATGTGACAATATATTTACTTGTATATCATAATGTATGTAATTTTATATTTAATAATACACTTCAAAACATATAGATGTGCATGTGATAAGATATGGTACTGCAAAATATAGTGAACATATATTTACTCATGCAGTATATACACATACATATATAGAAATATATAATACAACATTTCTTATATTTTGTAATTATTTACATAAATATATATAATTATATATTATTCAAATGTAACCCCCTTTGTAATCGTTAACATTTTCATAAGTAACTGTAATTTAATTTTTCTCAGTAACTGAAATGTATTACAGTTACGTTTATTTTGTAATTAAATTACGTAATGCCGTTACATTTAACTAGCCAACACTGTACACACACACACACACACACACACACACACACACACATATATATATATATATACACTCACCTAAAGGATTATTAGGAACACCATACTAATACTGTGTTTGACCCCCTTTCGCCTTCAGAACTGCCTTAATTCTACGTGGCATTGATTCAACAAGGTGCTGAAAGCATTCTTTAGAAATGTTGGCCCATATTGATAGGATAGCATCTTGTAGCTGATGGAGATTTGTGGGATGCACATCCAGGGCACGAAGCTCCCGTTCCACCACATCCCAAAGATGCTCTATTGGGTTGAGATCTGGTGACTGTGGGGGCCATTTTAGTACAGTGAACTCATTGTCATGTTCAAGAAACCAATTTGAAATGATTCGAGCTTTGTGACATGGTGCATTATCCTGCTGGAAGTAGCCATCAGAGGATGGGTACATGGTGGTCATAAAGGGATGGACATGGTCAGAAACAATGCTCAGGTAGGCCGTGGCATTTAAACGATGCCCAATTGGCACTAAGGGGCCTAAAGTGTGCCAAGAAAACATCCCCCACACCATTACACCACCACCACCAGCCTGCACAGTGGTAACAAGGCATGATGGATCCATGTTCTCATTCTGTTTACGCCAAATTCTGACTCTACCATCTGAATGTCTCAACAGAAATCGAGACTCATCAGACCAGGCAACATTTTTCCAGTCTTCAACTGTCCAATTTTGGTGAGCTCGTGCAAATTGTAGCCTCTTTTTCCTATTTGTAGTGTAGATGAGTAGTACCCGGTATGGTCTTCTGCTGTTGTAGCCCATCCGCCTCAAGGTTGTGCGTGTTGTGGCTTCACAAATGCTTTGCTGCATACCTCGGTTGTAACGAGTGGTTATTTCAGTCAAAGTTGCTCTTCTATCAGCTTGAATCAGTCGGCCCATTCTCCTCTGACCTCTAGCATCAACAAGGCATTTTCGCCCACAGGACTGCCGCATACTGGATGTTTTTCCCTTTTCACACCATTCTTTGTAAACTCTAGAAATGGTCGTGCGTGAAAATCCCAGTAACTGAGCAGATTGTGAAATACTCAGACCGGGCCCGTCTGGCACCAACAACCATGCCATGCTCAAAATTGCTTAAATCACCTTTCTTTCCCATTCTGACATTCAGTTTGGAGTTCAGGAGATTGTCTTGACCAGGACCACACCCCTAAATGCATTGAAGCAACTGCCATGTGATTGGTTGATTAGATAATTGCATTAATGAGAAATTGAACAGATGTTCCTAATAATCCTTTAGGGGAGTGTATATAGTTAACAATAACACAAGTCAAACACTCCGGCATGTTCCTAAGTATTTAGCAAAGAGACTATTACTGTACTGAAAAGTGCACAGCCATTACTTTTTAATAAAAGTAAAACAATTTATTGGTGTTTGGCCAATCATCATCCTCACCACATCTCCCCTATATTAAATTATGCAAAAACACATGAAATAACATTTCATTTTAAAATGTACCCTCCTTTAACAGTCAGAAGCAAAGCATGATGGGAAGTAGAAATTTGTTGTAACTCATTCTTGTGAAATACATATAAACAAATGACACAAAATGCAAATAAATCTTATATGATTTTAATTTGACTAGCATATGATTCAGTATAAGAACCTAATATGATTTGTATATGAATATCAGGTATTTTCTACTAATACCATACATCATTGCATACTGTTGACATGTAAAAGTCATATAAGATTTTTACAGTATTCATATATGACCCAAAAATCCCCTACAAGTTTTATGTGTGCTTTTTAGTATGAAAGGGGCCATAAACGGTCTGATTTTGTGTAGGACAGGTATTGGACTTATGAAACACATAAGATAATTCTGGCTGATTTAAGTAAGGAAGATATAAGGTTGCTGTATATGAACCATAAAGGTTTTTTTTCATACATTCTCTCTTTCTCCAGACGCGTGCCATATTAAATTTCAATTTCCACGTCCGGACGCGTCTTGCACGCAGTCATGTCCGCACAGCTTACAAAATATACTCAACTGAGGATGGCCGAGTTCAACACATGCGCAGTGCAATTTTTTGTATTCTACCAGACATTGGAGGGCAGCATCATCAACAGGACATTCGTTCAGCAGGATTGAAGAAAAAAAGTAGTGGATCAACCATTGCAACATAGCTCAGAAGAAACAACAACGCACAAACGCTCACCAAATTCACCATCCATTGTAGTGTTTTCCTCCTGTTTTAAGCATGTTGTTTTTGAATTGCTCTTTCCACACTCTTTTTCGATGACAGCACACTGTGCACAGTACTGTGCATATTGCCACCTAGTGGACTCTTCTGTCTTTCTTACGCATATACTGTTGTATGCGCACCGTCCACACAGTCTCAAAAATTGGGGTGCATGCAGACGGCCAAAGTATATTTTGGGCTTAACGAAGCTTAACGCTCAAACGCAACCCCCCGATGTCATCGTCCATCGCAATGTTTCACTGTAGACATCGTCTGATGACAATTTTTTAGACATCGCCCAACCCTATTATGGATTCCACTCATAGTGTACGCACACACACACACACACACACACACACAAATGTATATAAGCCTCGATCCCCACTCTAACAGCTAAACATATATAACTCTAACATATATAATTTTTCAGAGTGGGAATCAAGGCGTTTTTTTGGGACAGCATTTCAGAGAAGATCAATTACACAACATTTTAAGATTTTCGGATTTCAACTGCGATAACTAATGTGCTCACCCACAGAATTAGATATTGCTGCTTTTCCCGTTAGGAATTATGATACAGATATTAGTTTGTGGGTCCGCTGGGTCAGATTGCTTTCTCATCACAAGCAAACTTCTCCTGAGTAAATTTTTTGTTGGGCCAAGACCACCAGGTGACATCAGTGTGGATATTTGTGCGGCTCCGATTCATATATGCCTAAATAAAAATGCACGAAGTTCAGAAACAAACGCTCCAAGCAAGCCAGGTGTGAAAACGCCCTTAAGCTTCGTTCACACTCTGCACAGGCAATATAAAAAACAAAGAGGAGGATGTGAAAAAAGAGAGCAGAGTTTTTAAACATTTATGTTTTGCTTGTATATATACAGCAAATGTCAGTGTAATACTTATGAGCTCCAGTGTTGGGAAAAGTTACTTTGAAAAGTAATCCATTACAATATTGCGTTACTTAGTTACTTTTTAAGAAAAGAAATGCGTTACATTACTTTTGCGTTACTTTTTCTCACCTGGGATGGGCTTGTTTTTTTTATAACAAAAAAGTTATATTTTTGGGCAAATGTAAAGGCCCTTTCAGACCAAAATTTAAATAATAAGGCTAAAGGAAATTTAACACTTACTTCACCAATAAAAACGAAAAATCTAATGTAATTTTTGCTTATAGTTTAACTGAATCATCGAAGGTTAGCAGCAAGTACACTGGTCAATAAAGTGAGAATAAATGCATAAAAGTATTTGTTTTATTTGACATATTTTATTATTGGAGGTTTGCATAGTATTCTTAGTTTGCATTTCTATGATTTTATTCATTCTGCAATTACGATTTCTCTCAACATGAGGACGAGAGTTGTTAGTCAATAAATGGGAAAACAAAGTAACTTGCGTTACTTATTTGAAAAAAGTAACTCAGATATTTTGCTGTAAATTTAAAAGTAATGCGGTACTTTACTAGGTACTTGAAAAAGTAATCTGATTACGTAACTCAAGTTACTTATAATGCGTTACCCCCAACACCAGTGAGCTCTAACATATCTCCGTCCTTCCACTGACTACCTTTCGCAACTGTCTTGATAACATAGGCTGTACAGACCTAGGTCGCATTGCAAAACAGCTGACCTGTAGATGGAAGTGGCCCAAATCAGAATCGAAAAGATCAGACTCCATGTGGTTTGTGCCATTCACACTGTCATGAGAAACCCCCCCCAAAAAATCAGATTTGGGCCACATTTACCTGCAGCCTGAACATAGCCTTAGACTCTTCTCATCACGTTAGCCAAACCTGATGACATCTTTGGATCCTGCAAGCTGTTTGGATTATGTCTTTTTATTTCCAAAAGGTCATGATGACATTCACGTGGCACCCTGAGGTTAAACTAAACACGACCACACCCACACGTATCTTTAATAGGGTCTCAGTAACACACCTGCCTTTGAAACCAGATCTCAACAAAAAACAACTGTAACGTCCACCCTTACACAATACACACACACCTCTTTAGTCTGACACATACTGGTCCGTCTCAGCTCCCAGTCTCCAAACGGCTCCGATCGTCAGATAGACTGCTCGGCTCGTCTTTCGCCTCAAGTGTGTCATTAATATAGGACAGCTGAACCTTTAGTGACTAAATACAACCTATACAGCCTCTACTCTCTAAGCTCTCGTTCTCCTCGCCCCTCTTTCTCCCCATAACTCCCCAAGGTGCTGTCACAGAATACAGGAAACTAGGACGAAAGAGAGCGTCAGTTCTAGAACCAGGGTAAGAGTGTTCTTCTTTCTGAGAAAATCCAACTAAAATGTAAGTAATTCACTCTTAAAGATAAACTCAACACACACACTCACTCAATACATATCCCCAGAGATCAACCTGTTTTTTTAACCAGGGGTGCATTTCCCAAAAGCATCGTTAGACAACTATGGTCACAAGTTCCATCATTACTAACATAGTTCATCCATCCATCGTTTCCCGAAACCATACTTTCAACGAACATTCACAAACAGCATCACAAACTTGTGTGTTTGGAACTACAGCTCTCGATGCTGGTTAGAGCTGGTATAGTGCTGGTCTATCTGGTGGATCAGCACAGTCATGCTGTTCTCAAGCAAAACTGAGCTGGTGTAGCTGGTCAACAGCACTCCTGCTTCCCATGCTGGAGACCAGCAAACCATGCTGATCCAACATGCAAAACATACCTAATACTGGTGACAAGCAAAGCTGGATATACAGCAGAGACTATATGGTTATATGTTTCAAACAAAGAACAGTTTGAACGACCATGTTACTACGGTTACAGGAAATGGTCGTGACTAGCTAGTTAATTTTCTCCATTGATGCATTGTACTATGGTAGTTAAGCATGTATGAGAAACGCACCCCAGGTCAGTTATTATGCTAAAGGTCACTGACAGGTTATGAAAAATATACTTTAGTTTTTACAGAGTATGCTTACAGTGCATGCGATGTAAATTTCATCATCAGCATAGTACTTGTGCTACTAAACTGTGCTGTGTGTTACTAAACAGGCAAATTAGCGCGAGAGCACAATTCCAAAAAAGCGCCAATGGAAGTGGAAATTTCTGAGTGATCTACTGGATACGCAAATTGAAGAACACAGACGCAGCCGGATCATTTCCATAATGACCAACACAATCTACCAAGAGCAGCACAAATCAGCATCTGGGTTAAGACATGCTTTTCTGGGCGGTAAATAATGGTGCAAACACCAGTAAATTGACGAGCGCAAACCTTGGTAAATCAGCTCTCATGATTCATTTGAATACTCTCCTCTCATAAATGTTGCATCTGAAAGGGAAACTCTTACAAATGCATATGCAATAAGGTCAGCCACAAAAATAACTCCGTCCACGCCTTTTCAGCTCTTATTTATCACTGTGTGTCTTTAGTAAATCCGGACAGTAGTTTTTTTAACGGCAAAAGAGGGTTTGCACTGGCGCAAGCTGTTAGCAAATCTGGCCCTAAGGGTAAGTTTACGCAGTTTTTCCTTTGCATTTTTCACGTACAGACAACAACGTTGTCAAAGCGATTCCCGTTCACACAGATCACACAGTTCCCAAAAAAAAAGCTGTATTCTGTTGCCAGGCCAGTAGTTGGTGATTTCACTTTGTAAAGAAACACTACGTGCCTATAGACTGAACACGCATGACGTCATGTTTTCACAAATTCACGTTTTTGTAGTTTACACTCAGACGATAACGGTATTATTTTCAAAAACTTGCATTTTGAAACTCGTTTTTTAAAAGCTTGTATTTTTAGGGCCTCAAAATGACACTGTTGTGTAAATGCACAGCCACAGCGTATAAAAAGTATTCAATTTTTAGTTGAAAACGGTGTTTTGTAAAGGCCCCAAAGTGTTCCCGTCAAAACTGATGTATACTTTGGGCTTCAGCCACAGACACCAGCAGACCGCCGAAGGTCCATTCACAGATTGTCTGATGCATATTAAACACAAAGAAGGAAATAACTGTCCGGATCTGGCAAGCTCTGATTGGCTAGTTAACACAAGCAAGAGCACCCTCAGTTGATACTGTAATAATGTATTGGTGAAACAGATTTGGCAAACACTCCACCGCATATTTGCGTTGCTCTCTGGAGAACTTCAAATGTATCTATTTACAACCTGTTTTTTCAGCGGTGAGCAATGTAGCCAATCACAGACATAGCTGTTGATCTCCTGAATGCAATGGCCAATCAGAGGTGATTAAGTCAAAATCCACTCACCGCTCAAAATGCCTTATTCAGTGCTGAGTTATGCAGGCTCGCAAAACCTCTTATTAACAAACGAAGTGTAGACACGATGCAAGTAAGAGATTTATTGTACATTGTTGGCAGCTTCATTAATTATAACAGAACTTTGTGAGATTGCGATGAACTGACAAAGCGTCAGTTTTAGTGATTGTAAAGGGAGCGGTCTTGGCTCACTTTTGAGGCTACAGCCTATATAATCCATTGAATACTATTGTTTTTCATGCTGCCAAGAGGACCGACGGCCAATTGCATGGTGATGACTTTTAAATCATCTTAAATGTCTCACTGTACACTGCTATGGTGGAGCCGTTGCTTAACCTACATCTGCACTTTACTAGAGTACCCTCAGTGATTTGATTCTGGAATCAGGCCTGGATCTCATTAGTGAAATTTTGCGGCCGCTGGTCAATAGTGCAGTGATAAGTACAGCTCTCACAGAAGTCACTTTCAAACCAATCAGCTTTCTGTGGGGAAATTGGTCGTCCTCACGTGAAATTCTAGATTGTGTGCATTCCTATTGAAATGACTATGAATTTGCTGAAGGTAAATGTGACCACACCTTAAGGGTATGCAGGTTTTTATTGATTCACTAGACCATTTAAATCACAAAATCAGGCTGAAAGAAATTGAGGTATTACTGGACCCCTGTCAGCTGAGGGCCCTTAAAATTACCCCAATCTTCCCCCCACATTCCACCCCCCTGACCTTGAAGCTCATGGTAATTCTGCCCTGAAAGCTTTTTCCAGTTTGTCAATGGAGAAAATGAGTGGGATGTTTACCCCCACCCCCTACTTTTCTGCTCTATTTTCATGTATTTGTTACAGTCTCTCTCTTTCTCTCTTTTCATTTTGGCTCTGATAATCATTTCCTTCATGTTGTAAGAGGTCATCATTTCAGAAGCACTGCAGCATTGTGTTTTATCAGTGTGCTCACCGCTGACGTTATCAGTGGCTGATAACATTATTTCTGTGTGTGTGTGTGTGTGCGGTTTAAGGTTAGGTGGAAGCACTGTAACAGAGAGAGATTTATTTCTAGGTCTCCTATCTGAGCTGTATTTAAATCTTCAACCCTGTCCCACGCACATACACAGAAGCACACACACATGCCCAATTTTATTACATTGAATCTTTGTTACATCACATGACAAACACCCGTTAAAAGGAGTGAAAGAGTCATAGAGTAAAGACAAAAAGGCCCATATGGTTAGTTTTGAATGTCTTTACAGGTCCAAATGCCTTCACATGCTTGAGCTTTGCAGCTGCACACACACACACACACACACACACACAAGGCTATTTATACACAGTTTCCTTTTATTTATCCATTGCATTGTTTGGCGCACATCTGCTGAAGTCATGGAGCACAATGGACGGGGCCACACGACACACAAGCAAAGAGTCTTTAAACACAATTTGTTAAAATCAGACTAAAAACAGTTGTGATGCTGTACTGCAAGACAGATGTTAGCTCTCTGCCAAAATCTAGCGCTTCCTATCTAGACCGCATTTTTAGGCACAATTCTGACACAAAGATCTCCCACAAGATATTCTAAGCCAAACTCTAATCCCAGAATGTACTGCGATGAACAGAGGGCATCAAAAAACACTTTAAACAAATTTTTATTTTACTCAATATTTCTGTGTGCTGTGTTTTGTGCTTATTAGAGTATCAGATTGTTAGCTTAGCTAAATGCTAACATCAAATTCTATTAAATTCATTGTGTCGTCTCTCTCTCTCTCTCTCGGTCTCTCTCTGTGCACATGTGTCAGTGTGGAGCGTGTTGGTTGGAGTGAGTGTGGAAATTTGATTATAATCTAGGGAAGTACTGTGTCTTTTAAGCCGCTTGCGGCGTTTGTCGCGTGACGGTATGGCGTCTGACCCTGTACAGGTAAACCCACACCTGTCAATACGATTGTTGCAGGTGGCTAAACCTGGCGTTAGCGTGGAGGATGTACTTGTGGTGGTGGGAAAATTGGTAGGTTGTGAAAATATACCCTCAGCATCACGAATGAACAAGGCTATTGTAGTGTTTTTGAAAACGGAGCAGTTAGTGAACCAGCAACAGAGAGTGGAATTTGGATTAATGGAATGTTTGTGCCTGTGCCCGTGACTCCAGCTACTAAAGTAGGGTTGCCACCCGTCCCGTGAAATACGGAATCGTCCCGTATCAAGTCAATACGGTATTTGTTTTTCCGTATTTTACATAGACCCACACATAGTTCAATAAACACATAAGGATTTTGCAGTGTGGAGAATACTAATAGCAAATATATAGAAATCAATTTTACAATAAGTAGTACAGAAGCTCCTTTGCGCGTGATAGCGACGGAGTCTCGAGAACATGCGCTGTAAACTTGCGCGTTTTTTATAAAAACATGTCAAGCTCGCATCCGTTTGAACGCAAGAGGAACTCCAGATATAGGGCTGAATAGAAAAAAGGTATTAATGGGTCTGTCCAGTAACTCATGATGAACCTCAGGCGAACTGCACACTTTGCAGAGAAGAATTTCAGTTGCTCAGACTGTCTGACTGTCTTAAAGCAACATGCGGTGACAGACACATCCGTGCTTCTAAAGGTATAGGCCTATTGTTTTTCTAATGGATAATATAGTAATATAATATTCCATACATTATCAGAGCTTGCAGAACAGGTTAATTAATAGAATAGCCTAAAATAGCCTAATTAATGTTATTATTAATTTATCATTTAGCTAGGCTATATTAATCATGCATAATCCTGTCATGTAAAGTTTATGACATTTAAAAAATTGATAAAAATTGGACAAATAATTAGTCTATGGTGCCCCCAAAGCAGCCTGGTTAAAAACTTTCTTCAAAATATCTTCTTTTGTGTTCAGCAGAACAAAGAAACTCATACAGGTTTGGAACATCATGAGGATGAGTAAATGATGACAGAATTTTCATTTTTGGGTGAACTATCCCTTTAAAGTGCACCAAATAGTCTACTAAAGAGTTCTTTAGAAACAAATAAAATAACCAAATCTAAAATAATATAAAATGTGTTCTGTTGCAAGTTCTCATGTTTTCTTATGGTTTCACGAGTTCGCACTTACATATAATTTATAGAGAGTAATTTAATGCGTATTTGGCGTGCTGTCCGGGGGGAGGGCTTTGAGCTCGGAATTAGGCCCGAACCCAGAGTACCCCCCCCGTATATGTAAGTGGTTTAGAGTTAAGAAGTGTGGAGAAGGGGTGGTGGAGAGATGCTGATAACTGTCAACAAACAGAGGTAGGACTGCTGCGTATATATACACCTCTATTGTTGATTGGCTGAGTGCTTTCCACTTGTCAATTATCTGAACGCGCTTCTCCCGAACCTTGTTAATAAAACCTCATTTATTGTTGAGCTGTCAAGTTGTCATTGTTGAAATAATCAGTTCATGGCTTATTCTTTATTTGTGTCCTTGAAGTCCTTGATGTAATTGTTTTTTGGGTTTTTTTTTGAGGGGGGTGGGTCTGGGTGTCAATGGGTGTCCCTTATTTTGCCTGAAGGTGGCAACCCTATACTGAAGTAACAATTTTAAATGTGCCACCTTTCATCTCAAACGACGCAGTTACTAAAGAATTGACACGATATGAAAAAAGTCCAGGTAGAATGATCCCATTAGGATGCAAAAACACGGCATTGAAACACGTTCTGTCTTTTAGACTGACGGTTTTGATGTTTTTAACTTCCCCTGAGCGTACGCTACAGGTCACGTTCCATGTGAGTAATGGGGAAAATTCATATATGCTGTATGCAAGTACTGACAATCTGACTTTGAATGTGGAAACTTAGGCCACAAACGTTTCTCTTGTCTGCATAAGAAAGTGGATAATGAACAGCGTTTGCCTGTCGATTAAACGGAGAGCGGATCGTCTTAAAACAACGACAGTACTGATACCGTGGAAATTACAACGACGCGACAAATGCCAGTGACAGAGAAAAAAAGGCCTTCTGAGGGAGTCATCAGGCACAATGAGGTGAGTGAAAGCGATGGTGATGCTAAAGGTGAGCAAGCTGGATGTAGTTATGCTGTTGTCAGGCATTTAAGTAATGAAGTTGAAGATGTGGTTAATAGTGAGAATGCTCAGTAGATGAGTTGGATGGAGTGTCTCAATGTACTGATGATAGCATGAACGATAATGAACAATGGTTTGGAGGAGAAGAGATGTCAAAAGTAATGAAAGAAGGTTTGTATACTGTGGCTCAAATCAGTGAGTTTCTTGAAACAACGGGTAAAAAGGTAGAAGTAAATGATTTTTTTTCCGGATTTGGACAAGTTTGTAGCATCTGTTATGTGGGCAAGGAGACATAGTAGTCATGAGGAGCTTTCACAGCAGAAGCGTTTTAGACTATAGAAACACATTACTGCAGTCCGACAAAAAAACTGGAAAAGTTAGGCCAAAGAGGGGGAAAAAAACTAGCTAATCACTATGGTTAATATGCTTTTCTTGTCTGTTTTCTTTTTTACCTCTCTTCTTCTGGAGACTTTACGGGTGGGATCATTGAATGTTAATGGGATGAGGGATAGGAGGAAGGCGGAAACGATCATAGAATTTATTAGGTTGAAAAATTAAAATGTGACTTTCTTGCAAGAAGCTCATAGTGATGTGAATAATGAGGTTGACTGGTCGACTGTGGTGGGGCAATGAGTGTTTTCTCACTCATGGTACTAACTTGAGTGCAGGAGCTGCAATTCTTTTTTCTACATTTAAGATCCTGTCTAAAAATGAAATTGAACTGGGACGTTTAATAGCAGTTAGAGTTGATATTAATGGTCTGTTTTTTGTGGATCTGATAGGATAAACAGGGGATTGGAATTGTACACTTGATCTTTCTTTGGATAGAAATGGAGAAGAACCTAATTTTCATTCACCTACTGTTTTAGCTAATATTATTGAAACTTTTAATTTGACAGATATTTGGAAAGAAATGGTAAAACAATATACTAGTGTAAAGGTGAATGAGGGGGAGCTGCACGCTTAGACCGATTGTATTTATCGTATTTGTATTTGTACATACAGCTATTCTTCCCACACATTTTACTGATCACAAGCTTATTACTGTTGACTGTACATTGATATCTACAAGAAATAATAATTCCTATTGGCATTTTAATGTAAAGTTACTACAAGACAAAAGTTTTTGTGAATCTTTTAAGCATTTTTGGGAAACTTGGAAAAGTGAAAAAAGTAGATATGAAAATGTAATTCTTTGGTGGGAAATTAGTAAAGCACATATAAGGGATTTTTGTCAACAATATACATCTTATTCAACTTTGTCTTTGAAACGGACTTTGGAGTGGATTAAGAAAGAAATTTTAGTCATTGAAGAGAACATGATGAGAGATCTGTCCTCTAATTTACAAGAGTGGACTGACAATAAATTAAAGTTGACTTCTATTCTAAATGAGAAAGTCAAAGGTGCTCTTATGAGGAGCAGGTTTTTAACAATGAAAGATATGGATGGGCCTACTTCTGTTTTTTTAAAACCTGGAACATAAAAATGTACAAGAAAGAAAAATGTACAGTTTGAAAAACAGTCATGGTGACTCCTTAGAAATGCGAAGATTGGCAGTGGACTTTTATTCTAAGTTATTTTCTGCTGAGAACACTGATGAGAAGAGGCAAAATTAACTTTTACAGGATCTTCCCTTTTTAACCACTGGAGATAAAAAAAACTTTGGAGTCGGAAATTACTTTTGTGGAATTAAGTGCTGCAGTATTAGGACTTGCTTCAAGTCGTACCCCAGGTATAGATGGACTTCCTGGTGAATTTTACAAGCACTTCTGGATATTAATTGGAGCTGATTTCTATGAAGTCCTAAAATAAGTTGTTCGCATGGGTTTGATGTCTAAAAGTTGTCAACGACCAGTTTTAACATTACTTTCCAAGAAAGGTGATCTTACCTTAATAAAGAATTGGAGACCAGTTGCAGTTTTATATTCTGAATACAAACTAATATCAAAGTGTTTGGCTAACAGGTTAAACAAAATATTGCATAGTATTGTACACAAAGACCAATCCTATTGTATAAAAGATAGATGTATCACTGACAATTTGCATTTAGTATGTGATGTTATTGATTATGCATTGAAAAATAATGTTGATATAGGAATTGTATCATTAGATCAGGAAAAGGCATTTGATCGAGTTGATCACCACTTTCTTTTCAGAAAGGCTTTTGGTTTTGGAGAAAAATTTGTTGCAATGATTCAATTGTTGTACAATAATGCTACATATGATAAAGATGGCGGGTGGACTAAGTGTTCCTGTTAAAGTACAGAGGGGCATAAGACAGGGATGCCCACTCACAGGTCAGATGTATAGTTTGGTCATTGAACCTCTCCTATGTAAACTAACAGAAAAAAAAGCTAATAGGTTTACATACAAATGTTCAAGATTTTTAATGATTGTGTAAAAATCTCAGCGTATGCTGATGATCTCACTGTGGTTTTAAGAAATGAATATGATGTTCAGATTTTAACAGAGAGTTATGGGAAAGCTTCCTCTGCCAAAGTAAATTGGGATAAAAGAGACGCACTGTGGTGTGGTTTGGATTATAATAGTCTGAGTCTTCCAGGTAGATTACAGTGGGGCAGGTCTGGACTAAAGTATTTGGGGGTTTTTTTAGGAAGAGAGGATTATAAGAGACAGAATTGGGAGGGCCTGTTGGATAAGGTGTGTGCTCGGTTGTCTCGCTTGCATTGGCTGCTCCCCCAGCTATCGTACAGGGGAAAAGTTTTGGTCTGCAACAACCTTGTAGCCTCATCCTTATGGCATAAAATGACTGTCTTAGAACCCCCTGAGTAATTGGTGGAAAGTGTTCAAAAAAGTCTAGTGAACTTATTTTGGTCTGGTCAGCACTGGCTAAGAGCTCCTGCGTTATATCTGCCCAGACAAGAAGGAGGCCAAGGATTGGTGGACATTAAAAGCAGGATAAAGACTTTTAGACTCCAGACAACAAAAAGACTACTTTATGGAAAAGATGTAAGCTCGGCTGGAGTAGCTTGTTCCCTTCTTAGAGAAGTGGGCCGTATGGGACTGGACCAACATCTTTTTCTTATGGACACTCAAGGAGTTGATTTTCCTGGATTGACACCTTTCTATCAGTCTATGGTGAAAGCTTGGAAAAGTTTAAGTATATCAAGGAGTCTCAAGGATGTGCACGGTCTTTGGATGAGAGAAGAACCCCTGTTGCATAATCCGGTTGTGGATTTAGAGATTTTGAAGTCGGCATCGATGAGGACTGTTTTGAGAAATGCTGGAATTACAAAGATTGGACATTTAATAACAAAAGAAATTAATGGATGTCTGCAGAGATGCTGGCCGCTAAGCTGGGTGTGAGGTCAATTCGTTTGACACAGAGACTGTTGAATGATCTTCTTGAATGTTTACCTATGGATTTTAAACTTGGTTTGGAAACATCAAATGAAGACATAGAAGTCTTAGAGAGTTTAAAATTGCACCTGCTTTCCTTCAGGACTCCTGACCTTGAACTTTTTAGTGGAACTGGAAAAAAGCACTGTATGTCACATGTGTCAGAGTCTCACATATGAACTCTTTAGAAGGACTAAAAGAGTCTTAAGTGGCAGGAGAGTTTTGGATCAGGGACTTCCCCTAAAGGTAGCTGGAGGACCTTGTACAAGGCTCCCATTGAGAAAAGGTCCGGGGACCTTCAGTGGAGAATTGTGCATGGTTTAATAGCTACAAACAGCCACAGAGCACACCTTGATCCACAGGTAGGGGAGGGGTAGGGGAGTGGTGTCCTTTTTGTGTGCAAACAGAAACTGTGTTTCATTTATTTTTTCACTGTGGTAAGGCCCGTTTCCACTGAAATTACTCGGAACAATTTGTCCCAAGAACTTTTTTCCCAGGAACTCTTTTTTCCCCCAGACCTGCTGCTGTCTGCGTTTCCATCGCAGTCTAAAGTACCATGAAGATTTGTCCGGTGACGTAGGACTGCGTGTGTCGACTTTACAGTTCCCACTGGATTTCGTCCTTTGCAAATAAATTGAATAAAGCCTGAACCTCGTCGCCGGCCCATTGGTTGTATTTTTAAAACTCCATTGTTGATTTGAATAGCAATAAACTCTTACTGCAGAGCACCGCGTCCGCAACAGACTTTTAAAAATAGTGGTTGAAATTCCCGCCCCCGAAAATGCCTGAACTTTGAAGTAAGAAAAGTACTACCTCGCGAGCAGGGCCGTTTTGAGGGGAAAAACTTTACCTGGAACTTTATTTAGACCGCGGTTCCTGCGGTCGAAACACACCGAGTACCACCCCAATGTCCCTAGTTCCTGGGGAATGTTCCTGTGGTGGAAACGCGGCTGTAGACTGGAAGCTTTGCTATCTCAATTAGAAGAATGGTGTAGAATTTTGGGAGAAGTGTTCTCACCTATAATTTTTATTTATGGGCCCAAGTATAATAAAATTAGAAAGCAGAGCCATGTGATGCTTAATTTTTTGTTTGGGCAGGCTAAAATGGCAGTATGGCTATCACGCAAAAGTAAAATAAATGGTATGGGGATAACTGATGCAGTGTCAATTTTAAAATGTCTAATAAAATCAAGGATAAAGGTGGAATATGCTTATTTTCAATTGGTTAAAGACATGGAGATCTTTAAGTATACTTGGGGAGTGGAAAACTGTTTATGTGAAATTGACATTGATGGTTCTCTACAAATGTACATCTAATTGGTTTTATTTTTTGTAAACAAAGATTGAGTAGTATTTTGGCCTGTTTTTAATTTAATTTATTTTTTTATTTTTGTTTTGTTATGTAATGGTGGATATTAATGTAGGTTTTATGAAATTATGTAATTTTTAAGAAAAATTGTAATTAAAGGATTGTTAAAAGTCAAAAGTCAAGTCTCTCTCTCTCTCGCTCTCTCTCTTAATTGTGTTCTTCTCTGAGAAGAGATATGGTATTTGGAGCTGGAAATATTGAGATTGGTTGTAACTTGTGGCGAGAGATTGTTCAAAACTGCGCATGCGTAGAACGCCTGTATACGCGTACGAGTCAAAAGAAGTATACTTTGCAATGCTGTGCGTTCGTCTGTGTCCATACGCTTGCGTACGCGTAAAAATACTTTCGGCTTTAGACATTCATTATAGTAGACTAAACAAAACAAAATAATTATATTGTGAACAATAACCCCAAACAACTACAGGAAATAAATATGACATATAAATTTAAAATGATTAAAAATGATTATATCCCGTATTTATTCTTGGTACCAAAACTAAAAAGGTTACACTTTATTTTGATGGTCCCCTTTAGACAATCTGATGAATATAAGGGTGTACTCACACTAGGCACAGTTGCCTTGTACCGTGCCCGAGCGCGATTGTCCCTCCTCCCCCCTCCCGCTGGCCTGCACTCACATTGCACTTAATGTACCGGGCCGCCACACACTTACGTCATTCACGATGCAACTTTTTGTTTTGAAGAAGACAGGAAGAAAAGCGCTTTCGCTAATAGACTGCCTAATAGATTTATCATTTATGCCACTCAGCGATTTTCACTTGATTGCACTGCACGTATCCGAAGATTATTACGGAGGCAGCTGACTTTGATGGAGGAATTTACAGCTTTACTCGTAAACTACAATTCATGTTCATCAATAAGGTGAGAACCAGGGGGCGTATTACAGAAACTTTCTATCTTAACTTAAGATATGATAAATTAATTTAGGATTTTTCACAATTTCGTATTACAGAAGCAAATCTTAACTTGATTTAGGATTCTTATCCTATCTTACAAAATCTCATCTTATCTCATGTAGTTAGGAAATCTTAAACCGCTCCATCGAGTTCGGTAATCAACTGTCAGGTCTGTTACCAAGCAACCAACAACGTGCAAACTGCTTCTGAGGTAACGGTAAACCTAAAATAAAAATGGAGAAACAACGGCATGCTTTTAATTTCAGTGTGGCAGAGATTGAAATTTTGATAAGCTCAGTTGAAAAGTTAAATTTTATAAATTGCCTTTTGCAAAAAAACAAAAAAAAAAGTAAGGCGTTAGTCACTTGAAGAATGACCGGCAATGCCCCGTGATGGCTCGTTGGCCTCTGTAATGTTGGTCGCAATTCGTCAACTAACTGCAACATCATGTGTCGTGGGAGTCTGTAATTATTTACGAGTATTTTATCATCAAAGCGCAGCACATTCTCTGGGTCCTCCACCATCTCTCCACCATCAAACGCCGCTGCTCTTCGTCTTGTATAATCAATAAATGTAACGCTCTCTCGAAAAAGGATTTTTGTACTGTGATTTTTACCATTGGATTTCAGTTAGGACACCAGTGGGGTTGTCCTAAAGTTAAGACAGCTTTTAGGATTTTTTGTCGAGTTAGGATGCTTCTGTAATACCCGTTTCCTATCCATAGTTAAGATAAGATTATGCACTTGAAATGTCATTCTGTAATAGCTTTTGTCCTAAATGAGGTCCTAACTGAAATGGCCATGTTTACCAAACAGATAAGATAGGATTCTAAAGTTAAGATGTTTCTGGGACCGTTATAAACATATATATATTTTAATTAATTGAAAAGTGTATCCAAGTAGTAATAGTTTGGTGTTTTCTGTCGTAATGATGACAGTAGCACACAGCTGTTCCGTGCTCCGGCGCGGTTAGCGATCACACTACCTGCGTACCGAGCCCAACCAAACCGCGCTCTGGCCCACCTCTTCCAAGCGGGCCAGGGCCGGCTAAACGATCCGCGCCCAGGCACGGTACGGAGCACTCACACTAGTCAACTGAACCAGACTTTGGGGGTCAAACGCGCCCAGGCACAGTTCAGATTGCCTAGTGTGAGTACACCCTAAGTAACGTTGCACCCACATGTCAACTAACTCTCATTAGAGTATTAGTTAAGTATTAGTAGACTGATTGTTGGTTAGGGTTAGTAGAATAAGTTGACATGTAGGTGCAATGTTACTTGAAGGTGCAGTATGTAAGAATGACAGCTAGTGGTTGAAATGGGTACTGCAGTCCAAATTCAAAATAGACTCGACGCTCCTCAAACTCGACGCTCACGCGGGTTGCCAGTTTGAAGACACACAACAGGAGCTAGGACAATTTACATTGGAAGGCGAGGAGACTTACACACTGTAAGTTGATGAGTTGATTTATTGATTTATGATGAGTTGATATCACGTTTTAATATACTCCCGTTCATAAAGACTTTTAGATGGGTGCTTAGGCTTTTTTTTAGATCGGGTATAATCTGCAATCTCTGCCCCAGTTTGTTTCCTGGCTTTCATGGCTGCAATACGCTGTGTTTTCCACCAACTGGCAACCTGGGGTCTCGAAATACTATTGGGTAAACTGACACTCCGAGACAGAACGCACATTGTGAATGTTTCCTAAATATCTGCATAGTATGGTATTTTTATGCTTTAGTACAGTCAAAATCTTTCATACAGCACCTTTAAAGTCAACATAATGTCTAATGAAGACCATCAAAATAAAGTGTTACCAAAATACATTTTTGTGTTACATAAAGCAAAGCAGAGTGATTCACTTTACACTTATCTATCAACTGTTCCATACATCATACCTTTAAAATGATTGAAATACAGCATGCCAAATTTAAACAACACTCAAAACCATTATAATTCAAATTAACAACTTGGCAACCATTCTTCGTTCTATCATTCGTGCGCTCAAAACTTATAATTACGAATTTCTTACTCCATTTGAAGGGCGCATTAAACAAAGGGCTCAAAGTTTGGCTGGTTATAAGAGATTAGCTGGTTAGTCGCAGTTATTATTATAGCATCTAGCCTCGCAATTTTTTTCTCCTGTCTCCGCATTAAACTTGTATATTTTAACATTGAAAAGGTGTAGCGTGGACTTGGCCTTAGTAACCCCCTCGCCACACATTTAACAGATCAGATACACTCCATGGGCATATGTCTGTGTCCACCAAGACTAGATGGTGTTAAGACACTCTGTCTTGAACTTCAACACAAGGATTAAAATAGCCTCGGGTTCCCCGGGCTTCTGTCAGACTAAAGATGAGTGAAGGAAAGAACTGACAGTTTAAGCTCTTAAAAGCTTCCTCAGCAGGTGTCCAACACATTAAGAAGCAAACACACAGAGAGACACACACTAGTTGACCTTATCAGGATATACAACATATTTTATATTTCACAAAAGAAAATGAGACTGCGAGGGATGGATATTCAGTCCTTTTCAATGGCTTTTACTCTCCAAGTGTCTCATGTCATGTTAAAAAGACTTCTATCCCATTCTATCCATAAATAAGGTCCACACACACACAAATTCCTACCCTGAAATGTTGTCAATCCCTGTACGCCCTCATTTCCTGAATCTGAAAGGTCTCAAAATGGCTGACTGAACTGTAAACAAGATCAGTATCGCACACCCACAGAATGCTACATCCCAAAACGAGACAAAACATGGCTCACTAAAACCTGTAGTGTGTATTTGTGTCAGAGTGGATCTGAGACCTACATTAAGTCTCTGTAACAATGCCTAAAACACACACATGTGTGCAAATGTTTGTCAAAAGCAGCCCGTTAGTGGGGCCCTAGGGCATTCCTAAAACAGACAGCTATGAAAAACATACACACATTTAGATTGTAGAAAGCTGGTGCTGTTGCTGGGTGCTGCTGAGGAAGGTTGTACCATTTTAGTTCGAGTACATTCTTTCCTCCCCAGACAGGAAATGGCCATTTGTCATTGCCTCAAATAACAGTGTTTACTTCCTGTTGCCATCAGAGTTTTGTTTCTTTCTGAACGACAACTGGGGAGAAATCAACTAAACAGAAACTGGAAGCATGTTTTGTGATTTCACTGTGAAATGACTTTTTGGGAATCACCATATTTAAGTATAAAAAAAACACTATTTCGAAGGTCCACTTTAAACATTCTACTAACTAGAAGTAAATTTACAACTACATCAACTAACTCTAAGGCCGCGTGTCCACCAAAGCGTTTTTAGCCAGCTGAAAATGCACGACGCTCTGCTGAAAACGCCTAGCTGTTGGCACTTGAGCGTTTTGGCAGCGCAGCGTTTTCTTCAGTTGAGACTCTTGCTTGCTATGATACACAATATCCGCAAAAGTGTTACTCAGTTCACAGATAGTTTGTTTCTGCATTGTTTCTATATAAAAATATCTATACAATTTCACACTTACAAATAAGTCGGATAGAATAAATGGTACGCATATTTTGCGTGCTGTCCGAGGAGAGGGCTCCGAGCTCGGTATTTGGCCCGGTATTTGGCCCGAACCCAGAGTACTCCCCCGTATCTCTGGTTAGGAAGTAACCAGGTGAGTGTGAGAAAGACAGGGTGGTGGAGGGATGCTGAAAACCTGTCAAGGAACATTGGTAAGTTGACTGGGTATTTATATGATCCTCCACTTGTGCTGATTGGGTAGACATGTTGATTACTGATTGCTAACAGCTGGTTGGAATGACATGATGATTGGATAGATTATTTGAACGTGCTCCTCCCGAACTTTGTTAATGAAACGTCATGTAAAGTATTTGCACTGGCTCTTGTTTTAAATTATTTTGTTCCGTTATTATGCTTGTTGTTGTCATCTGATGACATACAAGCAGAATGTGGCGGTTGGTCGGTGTTGTATTTGGCCCGCCCCTCCTCCACTGTGATTGGACGGCTGGGTAAAAAAGTGACCGTGATGGCATTTTAAAAATGTGGCGCTCCCATTGAAAACAATTGAAAAAATACGCTTTGGTGGACACACGGCCAATGAGTATTGTCTGCTTAATATCTATCTAACACTAACCCTAACCCTAACCATAACTATAAGTAACTTTGCAAGTACATATGAGTATTAGTTGACATATAGGTGCAAAGTTACTTATAGTTAGTAGAATGTCTAAAGTGGACCATCGAAAATAAAGTGTTGCCAAAAAATACACATTATACAAACATGGCAAGATTCACACCTGTACAGATGATGTTTGTCATTTTGCAAGAGCTTATAATGTAATTTTCAAATGAAACAACTCCAGCTGAGTAGTGTGGATTCTTAGAAGGTTAGAAAAAAGAACAAGCAGGCAAAAACTCCATTCTGACAGCTGATCTTGTAAAAGTGCATTTAATATGCCATGAAATTGGACAGGGTGCACATGGTGGCTTAAACTCAACTGGTGTTCAGCCAAACAAAAACAAATATTCTGCCAATGTAAAGAAACATTGATGAATGCTACACTCCCACAAATAGATGTTTTCATATAATAGTAGGAATTTGGTTTTTCTTGTGCCCTAAATATCTAAGGTTTTTTTTATATTCTCTTGACTATAAAAATGTCCTGAGAAAGAAAATGTAGAAATTATCATTTACATAAAAATGCCAGTGATGCCAAGGGAACGTGGAAGTCAGAAACGATTTGAACTATTAAATATTTGCTCTTTTTCTCACGCACTCAAATAATATTTGTGACCACTAAACTGTATCATTAACTGTGGGCCCAGCAACTGATTTCTTAGCTTTTTAATGCCTCTCATTTTTCTCTTTCTTTTCTGCTTCGCATTGGGTGCTACATTTTTAGTGCTGAACAGGTGATTGTACATTATCCCATACTAATCCACCCATTCTAAATTGGGCCATCAGGCTGAACAGTGAACTTGTGTAGCGGGAGAAGTCCAGTTATGTAGGACAAGTTATGTTCCTGAATTACATATTAAACAATGTGTATGTAACATCCAAATTAATGATTAAGAGTTGGATTCGCAACTTAAACAATCAAAAGGACTGGTAGCCATGCATGAGTAACTATTTTCAACTCTTCTCCCCAGTGACCCAAAGGCATCATCAATCAATAATCAGTTTTAAATATACACCGATCAGGCATAACATTATGACAGGTGAAGTGAATAACAAATATCTCTTCATCACGGCACCTGTTAGTGGGTGGGATATATTAGGCAGCAAGTGAACATTTTGTCCTCAAAGTTGATGTGTTAGAAGTGTGTTAAAAATGGCCAAGTGTAAGGATTTGAGTTTGACAAGGGCCAAATTGTGATGGCTAGACAACTGGGTCAGAGCATCTCCAAAACTCCAGCTCTTGTGGGGTGTTCCCGGTCTGCAGTGGTCAGTATCTATCAAAAGTGCTCCAAGGAAGGAACAGTGGTGAACCGGAGACAGGGTCATGGGCGGCCAAGGCTCATTGATGCACGTGGGGAGCATTTGTTGATGGTTACTCCGTGTGGTCCGATCAAACAGACGAGCTGCTGTAGCTCAAATTGCTCAAGAAGTTAATGCTTCTGATAGAAAGTTTGTTGCGTATGGGGCTGCATAGCCGCAGACCAGTCAGGGTGCCCATGCTGACCCCTGTCCACCACCGAAAGCGCCAACAGTGGCACGTGAGCATCAGAACTGTACCACGGAGCAATGGAAGAAGGTGGCCTGGTCTGATGAATCACATTTACTTTTACATCACGTGGATGGCCGGGTGCGTTTGCGTCGCTTACCTGGGGAACACATGGCACCAGGGTGCACTATGGGAAGAAGGCAAGCCGGCAGAGGCAGTGTGATGCTTTGGTCAATGTTCTGCTGGGAAACCTTGGGTCCTGCCATCCATGTGGATGTTACTTTGACACGTACCACCTACCTAAGCATTGTTGCAGACCATGTACACCCTTTCATGGAAACGGTATTCCCTGATGGCTGTGGTTCAGGAATGGTTTGAGGAGCACAACAATGAGTTTGAGGTTTTCCAACTTCCCTAAATCTCAATCCAATCAAGTCTAGTGGAGTCCATGCCTTGACGGGTCAGGGCTGTTTTAGCAGCAAAAGGGGGTCCAACACAATATTAGGAAGGTGGTCATAATGTTATGCCTGATAGGTGTATTTTGAGAAGAGGAAGAGGGCCAAGTACTGAACCCTGAGATATCCCAATAATAAGAACCAACTGGTTCTTTGCAATTGCAAGTTGACTTGTCAATACTCATTCCTGCCCTCTAATGTTATGCTACTGAGAAGGACATTGAGCCTAACAGCTGGAACTAGAGCATACTTGTATATATTTTTTTGGGTTACATGTTATTTCAATAGTCTAACTATACTAACTATAAGTAACTTTGCAACTACATGCAAACTAACCCTTACGAAAAAAGTAGTTTATTCAAGTGATCTATTAGTGTACTTCTTTTAAACCAAAAATAAGAAACTTTCAGTCTACTTTATATACTTCTCAGAAATATACTTAAAATTGCACTTAAGTGACTTATACTGACAGAAAGGTCTAAGTATATTTAGCCTATACTTGTACTCAATCTTTTGATCGAGATATACTTAAAAGTATAATTACATATTCAAAGTACACTTGGCTTGTAATTGAGTAGCCTATTAAATATACTTTTTTTTTTTTTACATACAGTCTTATGAAACTATAAAAAATGTATACCTACATTTGAACATAAATAATAATTTGTGCAAAAATAATATATATAAATAGTAAACTATAAGTATAATGTTATGTTCACTTAAAGAAAACTTACAAGTATACTTGCATTATAAACTACTAAACTGGCAGTTTACTGAGAGTACACTTTAAAGTGTACTTTCATAAACTAAAAAATTACTACTTGTATTAAAATAGTAAACTACTAGTATACATATAAGTTGTAGTACAGATGCAGTACAAATGAGAAACCTAGTTGTGCACTTAAAGTTTACTACTGTTACACTTATAGTACACTTAAACGTATACTTTTATATACTAAAATTGGACCAATTTAGTCCCAGGCAGTATTGAAATAGTACACTTACAAGTTTACTACTAGTACACATTGATATTAGTATACTTACTACATAAAGTATACTTAAAAATGTACTTGAACATTACTTAAGTATACTGCATAAAATTAATTTTAAGTATACTTCTTTTTCGTAAGGGAAGTCTCTTAATTAAGAGTATATCAGTAGACTGTTAGGATAGGTTTAGGGTTCAGGTTAGTTTAATAAGTTGACATGTACTTGCAAAGTTACTTATAGTCAGTAGAGTGTCTGTTGGGGAGCATCAAAATAAAGTGTTAGCAGATATTAAGCAGACAGTCTACTAATACTCTAATGACTGCTGCTAGTTGACATGCATAGTTATAGAATGTCTAAAGTGGATCATCAAAATAAAGTTACCAATTTTTGTAAATTGTCAGGCCCCACCAGGACACCATTGTTGAAACTGTGATGTCTCATCACACCACAGTGAAATCAAACTGTAGAAATGTCTGAAGTTGACAGCCCACACATGCATGGCTGCACTTCAGTCTGCCCATCATTATCTCAGAACTTTGACCTTTGACATCACATCCCAGTCTCTTCTCTTGGCAGACAACAGAATCTGACTGACATATGAGGGTCATTTCGTCTCTGTAACCTCTGACCTCTAGGCACATATCAGTGAACCCAGTATGTGCCCAGCTCTGAACCCTCAACCCTGACCTCATGCAACTGTTGCAAATAATGGACAGGTATGTTACTGAAGAACTTGCACACTAGCAGAGGAACAGACTCATGGCTGAGCAGGACAGGTAGAAAATAGACACTGAGGTAAACATCATAAATGCAGCTCTAAACGTCTTCTAACCACAAGAAGCAACAGTTCTAATCCATATTTAGCCCTGGATACATATATGTAGTAACTCATCATCAAAACACTCTCACTGTGAAAACACACAACTCAACTGAATGAAAACATGGAAATGTGTAAGAATGGTTAGCTTACACATGGAACACACACACACACACATACACACAGGAATCCATGCATACACAACCAAAATATAACACGGGTGAACAGGCCCTGGCCCGCTGCCCCCGGATACAGTCTAACACATGAAACCCACACCTGTGTGTATTTCAGGAAGCAAGCACACACACACTTAGATGTTCGGTTTTCATGTTTTATTATGGGGACACTAACACTGCCCCTAAACCTGTTTTCCTCATGGGGACCAACAATGTCAACAAGGACAAGGATTTTGGATATTGCCATCTTGACACTAGGTGGGCATTTCTCTCCAGATTGATTTAATTTAACAATGTCAATTCAATGGGTAAATTAAAAATTCACCTGTACTGTATGTGGCAAGACAAAAAAACTTAAAGATAAAGAAATTATATCATGCAGACCCCTGTAAACCCTAATGACTTGTGGAAGGTTGATATGTCTCTGAAAAACATCAGATTTTTATTTTTATGGCATGAAAAAGCTTTTATACTACATCTTTATTTTTATTTTTTTGTTGATGGTTACTCCACATTATTAAGTGATTAAATACGAATATTATTAAAATAGAACTTGGCAAATTCCTTTTAGAGTGGATTTTTTGCTTTAAATGTAAAAAAAAGTATTAAGCACTATCAACAGATAAAAACACAACAGGATGTGCTGTGTGTGAGAGAGTTAAATCAGACTGATGAGGTAATGACAGACAGCAGCCTTGATTGGTCGACAGCTGTTTTCCATGCCTTCCTGTTACACTTTTCAACACACACACACACACACACACACACACACACACACACACACACACACACACACACACACTCACTCACTCACTCACTCACTCACACTCTCTCTCTCTCTCTCTCTCTCTTTTAAATTCCTAAAACCCTCACACTAGTAACCCTCACATATTTAGTTCATGTCCATTACACAGACACCCATATTGAGTGCATTGCCAAAATATACTAAATACCTGTAAATATACTATAGACCTCATTCATGAAACACAAACACAATGAACTTCTGTATAAATCATTTGTGAAAAAACAATTTGTCCATAAACTGATGCATACTACAGTTTTACGAAAATAATTTACACAGAAATGCATACTGCTAATGTGGGCTTTCAAAATATGTTCCTCTACCTCCGACAGACACAGGAAGACAGAAGAGTGAAAGTGGTGTTCCTGAGATCGACCTGATTCTGATGGCAAATAATGTTTTCTTTCACACCCTGTCCTCAATATCTTTATAAACCAGCACTGCCCTTAGCGTCTGACGTCACGTGCCAAACACCCTCTGTGTTGATAGTTTTCAGCTCTACGCTCCAGTAAATTTATGTTAAGTTCCAATTTATTTCCAGTTTATTATCATTTTAACTGTAGTGTAATTTGATGTTACATTTAATATTAACATTTTTAAATGCACTAAATTGCAACTTGCTATACTATGCTTTTGGCACAGTGTAAACAGTGCAGTGTTTCCTAGTTCTACGGCAGAGTGACTCGTGCGCATGCGTCGTGGTGATCACGTGAACAGCGTCGGCCAATGGTAAGCCGGCGTTCTGGAAGTGCTCCACTGTTTACACTGCGTCAACAGCGTAAGAACCTGACACAGGCTAGAAGAAATTGTTGAATAAAGTCGTTAGTTTGTTTGTTTTTTTGCGCACAAAAAGTATTCTCGTCGCTTCATAAACTTAAGGTTGAACCACTGTAGTCACATAGATGATTTTAACGATGTCTTTTCTGGACCTTGAAAGTGTTAATTAAATTGCTGTCTATGGAGGGGTCAGAAACCTCTCGGATTTCATCAAAAATATCTTAATTTGTGTTCTGAAGATGAACGAAGGTCTTGAACAATTAAACAATTAATGACAGAATTTTCATTTTGGGGTTAAAGGGATAGTTCACCCAAAAATGAAAATTAGCCCATGATTTACTCACCCTCAAACCATCCTAGGTGTATATGACATTCTTCTTTCAGACGAATACAATCGAATTAAAAAAAGTCCTGGCTAATCCAAGCTTTATAATGGCAGTAATTGTTGCTCTGGTTTTGAAGTCCATAAAAATAACTGCTCCACACGGCTCTGGCGGGTTAATAAAAGCCTTCTGAAGCGAATCGATGCGTTTGTGTAAGAAAAATATCCATATTTAAAACTTTATAATGTAAAGTTCCGGCCGATTGCCTTCCGTGGAAAAGTGTTGAAAGTGCCTTCTCGCAGTTCAAGTTCTCGCAGTATCGATTCACTTCAGAAGGCTTTTATTAACCCCCCAGAGCCATGTGGAGCAGTTATTTGACAGACAGATACATTTTTTATGGACTTCAAAAACAGAGCAACAATTACTGGTGAGTAAATCATGGGCTAATTTTCAGTTTTGGGTGAACTATCCCTTTAACTAACCCTTTAAGGCTATCATCTTCGGAATCGCCGCTTTGAAAAACAGGGGGAACCATTTACTAAAAATTAGTATGATGAAGTTACGAAGACCTGGTCCCACCTCTCCTGTGCTTTACTCCTTGGGGGAGGTGCATGAGTGGCCACACCCTCCCTTTGGCCCTGTCTCCAGTCCTTAGACTGTGATGGACCAGGACCCCCAGAGGTCTTTTGGATCGGTGTAGAATGTACCGAAAGCCGCTGACTGCATCCTCGCCTGCGGACTTGCAGGCTGAGAGGGCTCACTACAAACAATACCTTCATGCTCCTCAACCACATCCACTTCATCTGGTTGGATGGCACCAGCAGACACTTGTCCCACATCCCTTGAGAATAGGGTCAAACGCAAACAGAGCTTCCTCATTTAGAATTTATCATAATGGCCAGTTCTCAGCTTCCTCGAGAACTGAATGATCATGTGTCAAAAACCTGGGGAACATAGGCACACACTTCCTGAAATGCTTGTTTGAGTCTTTATCCATAACAAAAGCCTTCACCATGCACTTACAAATAAACGGCTCCTGAAGACAAAAAAAGCTGATGACGAACATTGCTAGTCCACTGTTATACTCACGGGCGCTCCGGTAATGACATCATAGACTGTTGTCAGCCAATGAAATTGACATGTTTGCACACATGCTTGAGACACCGGTCACGCTGATGGCATTTCCTATAGTGCCAATCCAAGACGCAGTGTCTCGTCCCCCTTCGAAAGGGAACTGGCACTTACTGGCCCAGATCAGAAGAGCTCTCAAGTCTCTATGATATTCTGATCCCTATATGGTTGAATAATCAATAACAGTATAGTAATGACAATTAGGTAGCATTACATAAAATAGAAATCAAACAATATTTTACATTTTAACCAAGCCAGACTCTGAAAAGTAACAGAAAACTGGACAAAGATGAAGGGCAGATGTTTGGAGGAGAGTTTGGTCCATAAAGATCTCATGAAGACAGAAGTTTACACTGCTGGGACTGAAGTGTGTCAACACAGCGGACTTTCCCTGCGTTTCCTGTACGGTAACAAGGAAGAGACATTCAGGTGGACAGGATGTGCATCTTCCTCTCTGTCATTGTATGGCAAAGAAGCAACAGAATTACACAAATCTATGCCTCAAAAAAGCCCCATTCACTGTTGATTATGGTGATGATTTCTCTGTGATGCTAATTAGAAATACAAAGACACAACAAAAGGCAAAACTTAAAATAAAGTGTTACCCATAAACTTTCTCAACATTTGTTCTACAGACATCATGTGTCTTGTTGAGAAGAAGTGAACTTTTATTAGCAGTCTCCTTTTTTTGCATGGGCAAGTGCTCATTCGTTCAGAAAATCTGAAATCGACCTTTTAAAATGAATTGTTTATGTGTCTAAATGTGTTCTCATGTATATACAGACTAATGCTTTGGTAGTGTAAAGTTTTGTATCATGTTAATAAACTTGAATATGAATCTGAGAGGGACAGAGAGAGGAAGTGGGTTTGTGTTTCTGACAAGAAACAAAAGATGAAGGCACATTTCTCTTTCTCCGTCTCTCTCTTCTGAAGCGTGACCTCTCTGTGGATAGTTTGTGAGAGACAGGTGAAAGGTCGTGACCTCTGCGTAAAGCTCTGCTGGGTGTGGAAGAGGGTCACAGGTGAACCCCGCAGGGCGAAACACAATGCTCACGCACTTTTCACATGCACTGCTCAGGAACATGTGAAAACAAGCCAATCATCACAGGAGAAGCTCAAATGACAACCAATCACAAATGGTTTAAAGTGTCCACAGGCCACATCCTCATTAAAACATGTGGAGAGCTTCAGAAAAGGCTATTTGTCTATTCTTCTGAGTTTAATAGTCCAATGCAGCATTTGTAATAGATAAAAGATTCTGTTGTGTTAAAGAGTAGTAAAGACACATTTAGTAATTAACAGAACAGCAACCACAGTAGCCTAATTACTGATGCTCTGGAAAAACCATATGTTTTCATAAACATACATCAACAGCTGTATGGAATTCAAAATGCTTTTTTTTGCATCCCAGTTTAATGTGCAGAGTTTGACATTTGTAGGGTGATTTTGAAATATAAACACTGTAGCTATTTGGGGTTTTCAAAACACTGCTCTGTTTGTCTGAACAGCTTAACTCATTGACATGAAGCTAAATCAATGGTGTGCTTTTAGTATGAAACTACCTGTCAGATCTGCCTTGGGTGGGGGGGTTGGGTGGTTGTAATGTCTGGCAGAAATGGAAGAGATGGCAGGAGTAGAGTAGATCTAAGTGCAAGGAGTTTATTGAACAAAAACAAAACAAACATAAACTAAAACTAGAAACAAAGGAACACTATGGTGGCAAAGAGGGAACATGCTGCAACTGAAGAAAAAACACCAGCAAATTAAGAAAACATCTTCAACAGTTTCACGTGCTGCAAAAGTTCACAATGCAGCCAAATACAGAAACAATCTGCAAATACTCACAACACAACCTAACAAAAGGCTGACTGAGGTGGAGCTGATGGACGCCCAAGTAGGAGCCAGGGGATCACCACACCAAGGCAAAGCTGGGGACCAAAATTTAATCTAATTCCACTAATAATTCCACTGGGGTGGACGTGGCTTCAGGCTCTGTGGTGGGCATTCACTCTGGCTCCGTGGCGAGCATTGACTGTCTGGCATTGGCTTTGGGTCTTTGGAAACCATCACCAACGGGTAGGCAGACTCTAAACCGGTGAGGACGTACTCTCTCCAACTGAGATTCCCCATCTCTGGCAAGTCCACCCACTGGCTGGTATTCTGACAGAGCTTCCCGGGAAAGATTAATGAAGGCAGCTGCTAGATCCATAATTTCAGTTAGTCTTGTGTTCTATCATCAGGCAAAAAGAGGAGAAGGGGATCTAATTGCAACACTTTATTAATAAACAAAAACAAAGATAATGCACAACGAAGATTATCACAGGAGAAATACGTGGCAGTAAAAAAACAAGAAAAAGGACTGAACAAACTAAGGGCTTTACACAGGGCAAACTAAGCAGACTAGAAACAGGTGTGCAACTAAATCAGTAAAGAAGAAGAGCAGGAAAATGGGGAACAATTGAAACAGGAACAGAACACAGGAAAACAAGGTGATACTGTCACAGGTACATGCAGGCAGGAAGACGAAGACAGGTGAAAGTTCCAAACGTAGGCCGAGATGGAATGAGGGAAACTGAGATCGGAGGCGGAGCCGCAGGCAGGGCCTCTCCAGATACGACACAGAGCAGCAATCTTCTAGCAGCAGCAGGGCTAGAGGACTGGCTGAGCTCTGTGAAGGAGTCAGACTGGACAGTATGATGGTGAGTAGGGCACAGTCCACAGAAATCAAAGAGAAGAATAAATCGTCCATGTCCATATCATTAAACGTTTAGACGGATCATTTAAACAGTGTTGGAGATGATACAGGGTGGGCTCGGGCGGGAGACGATTCCTCCTTACTGGTGTCCATCAGTCAGTCCTCAGTTCCCGTTCCCTTGGCCGTTAATGTCGCAGGCTCACACCCCTGGTCAGACTCGCCTGGGGGATCAACTTCCGGGCGAAGGTGAGCGCTGTCCTTGGGCTCCGGCTCACTCATTGCGGCGGGTGGTCCCTCAATGTCTGCGGGGGGCTCTCGCACATTCTCTGCGGTCGAACTTGTTAACTTTGGCTCTGGGTCTGGCTGGGTTCTGAACCGGGGCCATAAGTTCTCCAGACACCTCACAACGGCTTCCCTGCAACTCAGTCTGGTGGTGTCTGGGAGGTTGTTGGGGTTGTGAAAGTTCGCCCCGATCCAGAACAGGTTCTTCAGGGTGTCGTCGTCAGGCGGGCTGGTGACGGCAAGACGGAAAAACCCAGCAGTGAAGGAGAAAATATTGTGGCTCTCCTGAGCCACCGCAATAAATTGCGCACGTTCATCGATTATTGGAGGTCCGGTCATCTGTCACGGGTGCCTGCAGGCAGGAAGACGAAGACAGGTGAAAGTTCCAAATGTAGTTTAATAACATGTAATCCAGAAAGCAGGCAGACAGGAATTAGCACAACACATCTGTGCAGGACAAGGAACAACTTAAGTAGTGAACACAAACATGGATGATTAATTACACACAGCTGACACATAACTAATAATGACAGTAACCAAGGAGACAGACGAGAGGCAGGAATCTGAACAACAAAACATGTGACAAATGAAAACAAACTGAAAGTTCATGAACTAAACTAAACACAATGGTGACAGATACAAACGAAAAGTCCATCAAATACTAAACTAAAACAAGACTTGAGCATTACAATAAAGTTATAGATTTATAAATTTGTTTGGAAGTTGATCATCTACTATTTGAACAATCCTTTGTTGCAATCTTTCATCAGTTTTTCTCTTTCGGCCACATCCAGGGAGATTAGCTACAGAGCCGTGGACTATAAACTTCTTGACAATGTTGCATACGGTTAAGATCTATGGAGATGAACTTGTAGCTTTTAGGTTGTCCATGCTTTTCCACCATTTTGGTTCTCAAATCCTCAGACAATTCTTTACTCTTCTTTCTTTTCTCCATGCTCAGTGTGGTACATAGAGACACACAACTGTTACAATATATCAGTTGTGTTTGTTAGTTTCGTTTTCATGGACTTTTAGTTTGTTTTCATTAATCACATGTGTTCCTTTGTTTGAGTTTTCCTGCCACTCATCAGTTTCCATGGACACTAATCTTCATCACAGCTGTTCATCATTTAGTTCATCACCATGTGTATTTAAGTTCCTCACCTTCACTCAGTGTTTGTCTGGTCTCGTTTAAGGTAGCGTGTGTACGCATGTTGTGTCAGTTCTGAACCTTCTGTAGATTACCGTGAGGATTTTTATTAAACTAGTGTTTTGACTCTTCATCTTCTTTCTTCTCCCTTCTTTCTTCTTTCTTCTCCCTTCTCCCGTCTTCTTTCTTCTCCCTTCTTTCTTCTCCCTTCTTCTTTCTTCTCCCTTCTTTCTTCTCTCTTCTTTCTTCTCCCTTCTCCCGTCTTCTTTCTTCTCCCTTTTTCTTCTCCCTTCTCCCGTCTTCTTTCTTCTCCCTTCTTTCTTCTTTCTTCTCCCTTCTTTCTTCTCCCTTCTTTCTTCTTTCTTCTCCCTTCTTTCTTCTTTCTTCTTTCTTCTCCCTTCTTTCTTCTTTCTTCTCCCTTCTTTCTTCTTTCTTCTCCCTTCTTTCTTCTCTCTTTCTTCTTCTTTCTTCTCTCTTTCTTCTTCTTTCTTCTCTCTTTCTTCTTTCTTCTTTCTTCTCTCTTTCTTCTCTCTTTCTTCTTTCTTCTCTCTTTCTTCTCTTTCTTCTTTCTTCTTTCTTCTCCCTTTCTTCTCCCTTTCTTCTTCTTTCTTCTTCTTTCTTCTCCCTTCTTTCTTCTCCCTTCTTTCTTCTCCCTTCTTTCTTCTTTCTTCTCCCTTCTTTCTTCTGAGCGAGTGGGACATGAAAATATAATTTCAGCATCCCGGATGAATAAGGCCATGGAGGTATTTTTGAAGGAGGAACAACTGGTGAATCGGTTGGTAGAGAGCGGCATAGTGGTAAGTGGAGCAAGTTGTCATTGTTCAACCTTTAGTATCTCCAACTGTACGGGTAATAATTTCAAATGTGCTGCCATTTATTCCTGATGAAGATATACAACGTGAGCTTTCTAGGTATGGAAAATTTCCAAGTGGAATAAAGATGGTACCGCTTGGATGTAAACATGAAACTTTGAAGCATGTGTTGTCTTTTAGACATCAGGTGTTTTTGAACTCTCTGACGTTGAACGTGTCTTTTTGTTGCGTGTACGAAAGGAAATCATACATGTTATATGCGAACGCCGTGGAAATGCGCTGTTTGAATGTGGCTCTGTAGGACATGTAAGATTGTCATGCCCACATAGAGGAGTGATGAACGAGACAGGTCAATGTGATAATACGAATGGAGAAAACTGTGGAAGAAAGAGTGGAAACTGAGGATAAAAATGTGCATAATGAAAAGAATTCAGGTACTGTTAGTACTGAGGGTGAGACCAGTACTGAAACGTATTAGATGGTATAAAATGTTAATGTTGAGACACAGGTGGTTGAAGGCCAATTTATACTTCTGTGTTGAGTGTACGCCGTACCTACGTCGTAGGCTGTGTGTTGCACGCGTCGCCTACGGCGTACCCTGACGTGCACCACTCCAAAAATGTAACAACGTGTCAATTCTACGCGGACCGCAAGCGTTGGGATTGGTCTGCCAGAACCCCTCCCTCAGCAGTACACATGCTCCTTCTGCATGTGTAACTGTGCGTTGCCGCGGACAAGGATGCAGAAGTATAAATAAAAATCAACGCGTAGCCCACGGTGTAGAGGCTACGCCGCAGGTCTGACGCAGAAGTATAAATCCGCCTTAATGGAGGGATGGTGACTTCAGAGGACAAACAATCAGGAGAAATGGTTGAGAATGAAAGAGGAAGAAAGTGAGGATGATGCTTTGTCAGATGTATCAGAGGTGTAAAATTTATCTCAGATGGAATGTGAACGGTTTTATTCTTTGGAAGAAATAGATGCATTTTTTTGGGAAGACTTTTAGGAAAGTAGCCGAAGTGAAGGATTACTTTGATACTAAGACATTTGAAAGTTCTGTTTTATATTGGATGAAAAGAGTTGGAGAAGACAAACTAAATAAGAGGAAGAGGTTTCGATTGAAAAAGTTTGTCACGAAAATAAGAAAGGGGAAAACCCCAAAGAAAAGGAAAGTTAAATAATGATGTGTAATTTACTAAGGATGTCTCTTTTTCTTTTCTTTCTGTCTCTCTTTTCCCTTTATTGGAACTTTTTTTTATGGAGGTTAGGATCCTTAACATCAATGGGGAAAGAGATGGGGTTAAAAGAGCAATGATTTCTGAATTTATTAAATTGAATGATGTCAAAATATTTTTTTTACAAGAAACATTCAGATAGTAATAATGAAGTAGAGTGGTATAGATGGTGTAAATTAAGTCATGGAACAAATTTTAGTATGGGGGTAGCAATTCTCTTTTCGAAATATCTTGATTCAAAAAATGTGACAATAGAGATAGGAAATGTTTTATTGGTTATAGCTGAAATTAAAAGTGTTAAATTCCTTTTTGTTAATGTGTATGCTCCAAATATAGGATTCAAATAACATTTCAGAAGTTAAATGATGCAATAAAACAATATGATGATGGAAATACATGTGTTGAATTTCACAACACATTTTTAATTAAGTTACTACTTGATATCACAAATCATTTTAATTTAGTGGATGTGTGGAGAAGTAGAATAAGTTGGTTAAGTATAAGTAGTACAAATTGGTGAAGCAATATACCTGGATTAAGATATTAGATTCTGTTGTGACAGGAGCAAGATTGGATGGGTTGTATATAAGTAAATCAGAAATAAATAGTTATTAATACTTATATATTATGGTTTGACAGACTATCATATGGTGACTAGATTATAATATTGTAAACTTCAAGACCTAAATTTTATTGGCATTTTAATGTAAAATTATTACAAGACAAGGATTTTGTAGTTTTTGGGATATTTGGAGACAAAAATAATTTAATAATTGGCGCCCAGTGTTAATGTGTTTAGACTATAAAATACTGTCTAAGTGTTTAGCCAACAGACTAAAAAATATTTTCTATGTTGTGGTGGAAAGAGAACAAAATGATTGCATTCCTGGGAGTACAATAATGGACAATTTGTTTCTCACGAGGGATGTGATTGATATGTTTATTAGAAACAATCTTAAGCTTTTATCTATTGACCAAAAGAAAGCTTTTGACCAGGTAGGTCATGAATACCTTTTTACTGTGTTAAAAACCTTTGGATTTGGGGAGAATATTATTTCTTGGATAAAAATACTGTATGAAGATGCTTTAGTTATGCTTAAGATAGGAGGTGGCTTGAGTTGTCCAAACCCTGTTAAGAGGAATACGGCAGGGATGTCCTCTATCAGGACAACTTTATAGTTTAGCCATAGAACCCTTACTGTGTAAGCTAAGAAATGAGTTAAAAGGTTTAATGATACCAGCTGATAATTCAGGGTTAAGGTATTCTGTGTCTGCTTGGGTAAATATTTTTTATTACTGGTCAAAATGATATTCGGATACTTTGTAAAAATTTCAACCTTTATGAAATATCTTCTTCAGCCAAGGTTAACTGGGCAAAGTGTGAAGGGTTTGTTGTGGGTTTTTGGGTTGATAATGGGCCACCTCAACTTCCTGAAGGACTGAAATGGGGAAGGGAAGGTATTAAAGTTTTGGGGGTGTTTCTGGGCAAGGAAAAGTATAATGAAAGGAATTGGAAGGGTCTGCTTGAGAATTTTGTTGCCAAGTTGTCTAAATGGAATTGGCTATACAAACAACCTGACAGCATCTATGTTATGGCACAGACTGAATGTACTTGAGCCACCAGATGACAGTATTAAGGATATTCAGAGGAAATTGGTGGTCTGGTCAAAAATGGATTCCTGGGCCTGTACTTTATCTACCAGTGCATGAAGGAGGGCAAAGCCTAATAGATGTACAAAGCCATAATATACACTTATACACTAATATTACTGTTGTATGAAGAGAAATGTTGGGTGGATCAATGTTGCTTGTGCTTGTTCTCTTCTCTTCTAAAACATCTGGGTTATTGTATGATAAACAGCTTTTTTTTTACTGCAAATTGATGAAGTGGATTTGAAGGAGTTAACACCTTTTTATAAGTCAATGATAACAGCTTGGAAATATATATATATATATATATATATATATATATATATATATATATATACACTCACCTAAAGGATTATTAGGAACACCTGTTCAATTTCTCATTAATGCAATTATCTAATCAACCAATCACATGGCAGTTGCTTCAATGCATTTAGGGGTGTGGTCCTGGTCAAGACAATCTCCTGAACTCCAAACTGAATGTCAGAATGGGAAAGAAAGGTGATTTAAGCAATTTTGAGCGTGGCATGGTTGTTGGTGCCAGACGGGCCGGTCGGAGTATTTCACAATCTGCTCAGTTACTGGGATTTTCACGCACAACCATTTCTAGAGTTTACAAAGAATGGTGTGAAAAGGGAAAAACATCCAGTATGCGGCAGTCCTGTGGGCGAAAATGCCTTGTTGATGCTAGAGGTCAGAGGAGAATGGGCCGACTGATTCAAGCTGATAGAAGAGCAACTTTGACTGAAATAACCACTCGTTACAACCGAGGTATGCAGCAAAGCATTTGTGAAGCCACAACACGCACAACCTTGAGGCGGATGGGCTACAACAGCAGAAGACCCCACCGGGTACCACTCATCTCCACTACAAATAGGAAAAAGAGGCTACAATTTGCACGAGCTCACCAAAATTGGACAGTTGAACACTGGAAAAATGTTGCCTGGTGTGATGAGTCTCGATTTCTGTTGAAACATTCAGATGGTAGAGTCAGAATTTGGCGTAAACAGAATGAGAACATGGATCCATCATGCCTGGTTACCACTGTGCAGGCTAGTGGTGGTGTAATGGTGTGGGGGATGTTTTCTTGGCACACTTTAGGCCCCTTAGTGCCAATTGGGCATCGTTTAAATGCCACGGCCTACCTGAGCATTGTTTCTGACCATGTCCATCCCTTTATGACCACCATGTACCCATCCTCTGATGGCTACTTCCAGCAGGATAATGCACCATGTCACAAAGCTCCAATCATTTCAAATTGGTTTCTTGAACATGACAATGAGTTCACTGTACTAAAATGGCCCCCACAGTCACCAGATCTCAACCCAATAGAGCATCTTTGGGATGTGGTGGAACGGGAGCTTCGTGCCCTGGATGTGCATCCCACAAATCTCCATCAACTGCAAGATGCTATCCTATCAATATGGGCCAACATTTCTAAAGAATGCTTTCAGCACCTTGTTGAATCAATGCCACGTAGAATTAAGGCAGTTCTGAAGGCGAAAGGGGGTCAAACACAGTATTAGTATGGTGTTCCTAATAATCCTTTAGGTGAGTGTATATTAATACACAGAGACATTTTAAAACCTGAGGACTGGATAATGGGAGAACCGTTGTTCTACAACCCATTAATAAGAACACAGATTTTGTCCTCTAAATCTGTGGAAAGCTGTTTTGTGATGGCTGGGTATGTCAAGTTGGGGGATCTGAGAAGTGGAGATGGCTGGAAAACAGCGGAGTCATTGCAGAGTGCTACTGGGTTGAGATCTCTTCACCTTCTGAGACGAATAATGGAGGAAGTGTGGGCTGCTCTACATGGAGCCTGTAGAGAGGCACTGTCACAGATTGGAATGGGGACTATACATTTCCACCCATTAAAGTGTCTGCTGCTGTACAGGAGAAGAATGAGGAAGCTGGACATTCGATTTTATCAGTTGAGTATCCAGAGTTGGGAAGTTTCAAGACATTAAGAAGAAATAACTCTATATAACGTGTGTAAAGGTTACTCATCAGACTGTGTTAAGAGGAGTGAAGACTTGGAGGTGGTCAGAAGTGTTTGGGACACACTTTAAGGCATGCTGGAGGTCTCTTTATAAGTTGCCTGATGAAAAGCGTACTGCAGACTTGCAGTGGAGATTGATGTTCGGGGCTATAGCTTCAAACAGACACGTGGCACACCTGAATCCAGCAGTAGGGACAGAGTGTTTATTTTGTGGTTTAGAAGAAACGGTTAGTCACTTATTTATTGATTGTTTTAGGTTGAAGGGAGTTTTAAAAATTTGAACACGTTTTATAAAGTTTGGAGAATTTATCTTAGAATTTTATAAGTGGACCAATATACAATTTTCAAGAAAGTAGGAAAAAATATTTACTTAATTTTTTGATGGGGTCAGCAAAGTTGTCTATATGGAAAACTAGGAAAAATAAAATGTTGGGGATTAGTCCAATTAATGCTGGCATGGTACTAAAAGGGATGATAACAGCTAGAATTAAGATACATTATAAATAGGTAAACGACATTGCAATGTTTACTGAAATTTGGTCAGTGGGGGGAGTTCTTCATCAAATTGGAGAAAATGAAATGTTGATTTCAAATTTTTTAGAAATGTAATTTAAGAATTATTATTATTTTTTTTTGGTAAAATAATTGTATGATATTGAGGTAGAAAGACAAATGGTCTAATAAAGAGATTAAGACTCTCTCTTCTTCCTTCTTCCTTCTCCCTTCTCCCTTCTTCCTTCCTCTTTCCTTCTTTCTTCACCCTTCTCTCTTCTTTCCTCTTTCTTCTTCCTTCCGTCTTCCTCCTTCCTTCTTCTTCTTCATCCTTCTCCCTTCTCTCTTCTTCCTCCTTCATTCTTCCTTTGCTCTTCTTTCTTCTTCTTCCTCCTTTCTTCTTTCTTCTTCCTCCTGCCTTTTCCCTTCTCCCTCCTTCCTTCTCCCTTCTTCCTTATTCCTTTTTTCTTCTTCCTCCTTCCTTCTCTTCTTCTTTATTTCTTCTTCCTACTTCCTCCTTTCTTCTTCCTCCTTCCTTCTCCCTTATTTCTTCTTTTTTATTCCTCCTCCCTTTTCCCTTCTTCCTTTTCCCTTATTCCTTCTCCCTTCTTCCTCCTTTCTTCTTCTTTCTTTCTTCACCCTTGACAGAAGACCGGACCTGAAATGGATTATGCAGCAAAATTTGCTGGGTTTGCCTGAAGGGACCTTTTTTTTTTTAAATTACACTGAACAATTCTGCCGTCTTGCCGCCACCTGCCCCTATGACAACGAGACCCTCAAATCACTTTTCTGGATCGAGCCAACTACCACCACCCTGTAGACCTCCCAGAGGAGACCTCCCAGATCAGGTGTCTGGAGAACATCTGTCCCTGATCCAGGACAAAGCCAGATCCAGAGCCCAGCCCACCACCACCCTTGACCGTGGAGAATTCGCTAAAGCCCCCCGCAGACGGACCGTGACCACCCGCCGTGATGAGTGAGCCAGAGCCTGATGAGGAATTGACAACGCCAACCATCGCCCCAGAGTTCGTCTGACCAGGGGTGTGAGCCAGAGACAGCAGCAGCAGTGGGAATATACGGGTGGATTTGGACACGGAGGTACTGCCTCCCACCCTATCCTACCCGGTATTATCTGTCTCATCACTCTACTTATGCCACAGACTTTTGCGACTTCCGCGCCGCTCAGTCTCTCCACCTCTATGGTTACAGCAGGTCCTTCCTCAGGCTCCACCTCTGTCCTCGGTCACACCGGCTCTGCATCAGTCTTCGCGCAGTCTGGCTCTGCCTCAGATGCTCGTCGCCACGGCTTCGCCTAGGTCTCCAGTGCCAGCAACGTCGCTCTGTACCGTCGGGTCTCCGTCTGCGCCCTGGGATCGTTCGGCTCCGTCGGCCGTCACCAGGATGTCGTCAGCCACAGCAACACCTTGACTCCTCCCTCTGTCGACTCTGCCGTGGGCTGTCATCACTGCCATGCTCTGGGTTCCATCTTCGCCGCCGGGGTTTCGTCGTCCTCCTGTCACCATTCATTCACCACCATCTATCACCATCCCTTTACCTGCTCCTGTCACCATCCCTTGTGTAATTTCTATATTGCCAGAACCTTTGAATTGCTACAGGTGAGTTTAATTAAAAATTAAATGCGCATCGCATACTTGAAATACAATTATTTCTGAAGATTTTAAAAAGGTGCCAATAAGTCAATTTTTGCAGTTCTGTGTGGAACGTCCCAGATTTGGCTTTTTTTTTACTCTGCTTTTTTTGTGTTGCTCCAATGCAAACAAAATAAACATGCCAATACCAAAGCATTTGTTATTGCAAACATTTTCAGGGAGAAGTGGCGCATTATCTGACAGAAATGCAGGGTGCTAATGTTTTTGGCAATGACTATATATAAAATACAATATTTAAAGTATTATAAATTGTATTGGGATACAGAATGTGTTTATAAAATCAGGGGAATGTTGTTTATGATTTAAGAGATTAAATTTATTGGCATATCTATTTCAGGTGGCTATGATATTTTATGCTTCATTTTATTTTTACTGACTTTTCAATCAACTATAGATTTGTATTTATTTCTTTGTTGGACAAAATGTAAATATTTATTTATGTAATACTGTTTGGCGACACAAATGACACACTTCACCTTTTAATCATGCTAAAAATGAAAACCAAATTTTGGTTTATGTAACTAATTACAATAAATTTGACTAGTTCTTCTGAGTTATACAAAGTGCTTAAATCACAGGAAAAATATTAAAAGTAAATAATATAGAGTCTAATAACAACACATGCCTTTTGAGCAGTTTTGTCTTTCCCTCTGATGTTTGGTGGTATGTCAAGTATTTAGATCTACACTGCAGGGATTCATCCCTCTACTGAGCTTTTCCGTTCAAACACACAGTCTGGATCTGTTTAAAGACATTGGTAAGTATTTGTATGTGTGCTGTTGAAAAGAAGCTGCACACAGTGTATATGTTGCGTATGTTTCGTAAGCACAGTAGCTATGTGAGCGGTGTCTAGACAAGACCTTTTGATTACAGGCCATCCACATCTTCAGCCGTCCTGCAGAGCTTTCCCTGGAACATAATAATTCACTCAGCATGTTGCTTCTTTATAACTTATAATAGAGCTTATGTAATACACACACACACACACACACACACACACACACACACGTTGTGTTTTCATGTTTTATGGGGACTTTCCATAGACATAATGATTTTTATAGTGTACAAACTGTATATTCTATCCTCTAACCCTAAACACAACCATCACAGAAAACTTTCTACATTTTATGATTTATAAGCTGTTTTCCTCAAATGTTTTTCTCAAGTGTTTCTACATACAGATTCTACTCACACTGGATTGGACTGAGAAAGAAAGAAAAATATTTATTACACCTCCTCTCTGATGCCAGTGCTAATCATCATGCTTACAATATAAAAAAATCTAATTGATTGGTTTTAAATGTAATTTTGGATTATGTAATATTGATTTTATTTGTAGAGAGGACATGAAAAGTATTAGGCAGAATAATTTGTTCGTCTAGACTTTCCCTATAAAGTTTTGCACTTCACTTTTGGAGCCTGCAAAAATAACATTTCATGCTATAACAGGTGCATTATGTATTGTTGTGCAACAACTCTAAAAGCATGCTAATGGATTGTTAATGGAGTTTCATAATTCATAATTTGGCACCAATCCTGAAGGGAGCAATTAGGGATTCTTCAAGAATTCCAAACCAGGCTCACCGGAAAAACATGCCTTTACCTAATTTTTTTTTAAAACTCCAAAACGTACTAATACATAAAATTCACTGTGGTTTCCAGCTGAAATGAACACCGGTGGCATTAGTTTAAGGATACTGTAAAATAAAGTGTTACCTTAAATTTTTTTACGTCTGTTTTATGAGTGATAAAGTGTTTGTTGGGTCACAATCTTTGTTATTGTTATGGAAGAATGAGCTTATTTGAGACATGAAGTGTTTTGGTAGTTTTAGTGCATTTTGAATGTGAAATGAATTGATTTGCCTAGTTGAAAATTGGTTAGGAGAACTAAGTGTAGAGTTTTGAAAAAAATGACCTAAGTATTGAGAAATGTGTCCTAGCGATTGTAAAAAAATAAATAAAATAAAAAACCTGTTAAACACCAACAACAGCATTGCACTTGCAGAGTGTTACAGTAATCTGTGTAAATACTTTGTGCTACCCGCCAACACCATCCTAACGGACGTGAAGCCTGAGCCCACCACAGACGCAGAGCCTGCCGCAATACCAGAGCTGACACCTGAGCCATATATCGCCCAAGCCTAACAAATCTGACCCTGCCTGTTTTCGCCGTCCTGCATCAAGCTTGTTTTATCACCCAGCACCCAGTTATTGATGTCGTTGATATTCCCGCCCTGCCTGCCACTCCCACCTCCTCTACCTGTTCTGAGTCGGCCAAGAGAGCCATTCCTGAGAATACTGCTTGTTTCGCATTGGCCAAGGAGGCCGCTATTAAGACTGTCTGTGTGTCCAGCATAGGTTATGTTTATTAAAAACCTGTCTGCATTGCCCAGTCCTTCAGTCCTGTCTTTACTGCCTCTCATCAGTCCTTGGTCAGTTGTCACACTTCTGTCGACATGGATTTAAGGGCCTTTGTCTGTGACTTATCCCTCCACCCCTTTCGCTCTGGCTCAACCTAAGCCATCAGACGGACCTGCTCCACCTCAGTCCTCCAGCACCATGGCTTCGCCTTGGACGCTCATCCCTGCCGCTCCGCCTTGGTCTCCAGGGCGGCTCTACCTGGTTCTCCATCGCCATCAGCCTTGTCTCAGTCGGTCATCCCACTGGTTCTGCCTCCACCATGGCTCCTCCCTCCCTCGACCTCTCCATGGTCTTACATCCTGGGATTACTGCTGGGGGTTCTACCTCTAACTCCTCCCTGGCTTCTGCCACCATCGTCTCCCCCCTGGCTCTTCATGTTGTCTGCTTCGCCCTGGCTCCAGTGGTCATCCCTTATGCCTGCTCTACATCCCCCAACTAAGCCCCCTCCCGCCCTCTTCTGTTGGACTGTTTATGTTAAAGTGGAAATGAAGCAGTCAGGCAAGTTTACATTATTTAGTAAACTGATGACGACTTTAATAAAAAAATATATATATATAACAAACACAATTAATGTAATCATTAAAAAAAAGGATGTTTTGTTATACCTTTTGGAGAAAGGGTGCCGCCATCTTACAAAAACCACAGCGTGACGTCACTGTGTTGGTTTGCTCCGTTGGCCAGTGAAGTAAACACACAAAAACACACAAAGTTAACACATGCTTGTTTTGAAATGCGTGAATAGCGGCAATTACACATACCTTCATGTTGCTATAGTTCCAATCGTGCACACAAACAGACGACAGGCCAATAAGGCACGGGAATACAGCGGGAGAATGTTGAACAAGGTAGTCGCCAACAACCCACCAACGATTGTCCAAAAGGAAGCTATAAACTAAATAATTTAGCGGGTGACCTCAAGCCACGCATCTCAATATTACTAGGAAGCCCAACAACACATACCTGAAAGCGGAAGGAAGGCGAAACTAGAACGGGCGGTCCACGGGCAGTGACGCACAAACGGTGCTCTGACACACGCGCAGTGCCTTAAAGTCCCCGTTTATATACCCACTAAACAGTATGTTATTGGATGACACGTGTACACGTTTTTAATAAAGAATATATAAAAACACACTCAAAACACCATTTATCCCACTACACAAAGCATGTTCACACAACGTCAGCTCTCGCATGAACACAACACGCATGCGTCATGGTGCAGATCAATATTTTCGTAAATAAAGTGGTAAATTAAGTTTTTTTGCCACAAACAAAGCACTCGTGCCGCTTCATAAAATTGAGTTTAAACCATTGGAGTCACATACTTTAACAATATCTTTCCTATCGTTCTGGGCCTTGAATGTGTAAATTGCGATCTGTGTAAATCTCTATGGAGGGGCAGAAAGCTCTTGGATTTCATTTAAAATATGTTCCAAAGATGAATGAAGGTCTTACAGATGTGAAAACTGAATGCACTTTTTATTGCTACTCACTTTCAAACTGCCACGAAATGTGCAAGAAGCAACATAATGTAATTTAGCAAAAATATTGCCACAGGCACGTTTCATAAGGTTGGGGTGGATAAATTATTAATTAAGTAAGTAGACTGTAATGTGAATCTTATAAAATATTTGATGTCATTAGGATTGGTTCCAAATTACAATGAACATAGGGACTATACTCTCATTCCTGCGTAATAATCCAGGAACTTTGCTGCCGTACCATGGGTGCAGCGGCGCAATGATATTACGCAGCGCCTGAAAACAGGCTAACTTCCGTTAACATAACCAACGTGACAACCTGCTTGCACAGAGAGCGTGCTGGGGACTATTTTCAGGCCCTGCGTAATATCATTGCGCCGCTGCACCCATGGTACGGCAGCAAAATTCCTGGATTATTACGCAGGAATGAGAGTATAGTCCCTAGCCATATCAGTCTAGAAAATTGCAACTTTTCATTTTCCGTTGGTCTTAGTACACGATGTAACTATACACATCACAACATATAAATAGGAAAATGTTGGCGTTATTTTGTCACTTATTGAGCAGTAGGTTAGCTGGAGCCGTTTACCTCCAGTCTTTGTGCTAAGCTAGGCTAGCGGTGGGTGCGTCAGAAAGAGTTATGGCACGCACAGAGATAAAAATGGTATGTATGGACATATCTAACTCTGGGGGATACAGTGAATAAGCTAAAGTCCCAAAAAGTCAGCGTGTTCCTTTAAAGAGATAGACTGACTGACTAATCTTCTGTTTTCTCATCAAAAACACATTAAACTGCATATTAAACTGGGCCATAAGAACATTCAAACAATGTCAGCTTCAAATTCCAGTACATTTTTTTAATGTATGAGCTCCAGTTTGCCTACAGTAGCTGCTGTGAGCTCTTTGGTCATGTTTTCATGTTGGACTGTGTCAGTATCTCATCATCCGCAGTGGTGTGGGGTTTGTCTTCATCTGCGCTCCAGTCTTTACTGCTCCTGTTGCAGCGGGACGCCGCTGATGAACAAGCCATCTTTAAAAGCCCCTGAAAAGCTGCTATTGAGTGGGGCTGGGCAGCTGCCAAGCTCTGTGGGCAGACTGCAGGACTACACACTAATAGATGAGGAGGGAATTCCACAGAGATCTAAACGCTTTCACTAGGAAGAGGGCTATCGTTTTGGTTTCAAAATAACCTCCAAAAACGTTTGGGAAAAACTCTGGGAAGTTTCAGTGTTTTCAGTGTATTTTTCTATTCTCCCACAGCTCTACAATACTACTAACTTTCTTATCTGCAATAGTAACTGGACTTTTACATTTTCTGAAGAAAATTGTAGTAATGCTTATTCAATTAAAGTCTTGCCACTATGATGCTAGGCTGTTGTGGGTGGCTGCCATGGCCTATATGCAGTTGTCAAGTTGTTCTGAGGGGTTCCTAGATGACTGCTAACTTGACCAAGTCAAAAGAGCCCAGACAGATGGACGGACAGACAGTTGGACATTTGTATGGAGACGCGCTAGTGCTGTGAATCAGTGTTGTCACGGTCATGACTGTGTGCTGTGGTGATCTAACCCACATTCTGATCACGATGTCTGTATGTAGGTCACAGCAAGCCAGGCAAATGTCATAAAGTGGGTTCATATCTGATTATGCCTCTTCAGAAGACAATGCAGATACTGAGATAGAGGGTGAGAAATGAAGAAGTGTGAGGCGGAGAGAGAGAACTGAAGAGAGTGGGAGAGGATGTGTGTGAGTTTGAAATGTTAAATATCAGAGCCAGAGTTTGTGCTACTGAATACAGTTTTTATTATTTTATTTATTCTTTGCTGGGTATTTGATTTCAGGTAACTTTGTATAACCCACATTTTATATTTTAGCTAACGTCATGGGTACTTACTGTGCATACAAAATCATTTTAGATTGCCCAAATGTTTCCCCAGCAAGCATCTGGACAAACAGTTTTATAATGATCAGTGATGTGACTTGTTAAAGTCGTAATGAAATGGATTAAGTGACAGGTCTTTTATTTTGCTGTACATCCGAGTGTAACGGTTTATCCAAAAAAAAAAGTAGAGCAGGACTTGGTTTTATGTATCAGTTGTTGATTGGATGTTGAGAAGAGGGCGTGACTCAAAAGTGGAGGCAGATGAACACAAGCTTGAAGGGGGTGGAGTTTAAACAAACTAAATGATTGGAGAAGTCCTGCATATGTCACCAGAGAAGTCTGTCATTTTCACTGGAAGATTCAGTTATGGCATTTTGGTTAAACAAAAATTTAATACATACTAAAAAAAGAAATGGATGAATTGAAACATAGGGTAAATTTTCATTTCATGCCGACTTTAAGAGTGTGAATTCCCACCATGAATTATATGATTATTGTTTCACTGTTTACGTACAGTTTATATGTTGTGTATGTTGCTGTTGTTTGGTCCCAATTGTTTATGTAATTTATGTGTCGGAGGCTTCATTTATAAAATGCTGAGTAGAAACCACCCTACATTTGATCTTACGATCATTTCTACGTACGTGTGATTCAGAGAAATGAACCTACGCACAAAAAACCTGCGTACGCCTCGCTTCCAGATGTGAAATCTATAAATCGCATTTAAAATTGGATGCTGCTTTATTGGGCCAATAAACCCTTCCCTTAACCTACCCCTAACCCTAAAACTGATTTAAATACACTGTATTAACACAAATATTTTCTTCATTTTTATTGAAAATAAATGCCTTTCTGATCTGATATGTGATGGGAAAAGGGAGTAGAGCGAGTTCGGCAAAAGGCGGATTCAAACTTCTTAAGTCACATGATAGCTTTGTGTTAGAAACAGGGCAAAATCATTTACTGATAATCTTCCTCATCTCTGGTTCAGTCCGACTCATAAACGAATTATTCAGGCTGGTTCTGGGGAGTAGACCAACTGATTCATTCAAAAGATGATCAGACAGTGTTACTTCTTTCTCCTATCATGTGACTTTAGAAGCACTACTTTTGAGACAGTTGGTGTGCATTGTAAAAGTCCTCACTGACTATTGTAAGGGTGGATCGCCTACAGTGGTTCAGGCTGCAGGTTTGCCGAAAGACTAAAGAAACGTTATCAACTGTACGTTTCTTGTCTATTACCACCCACTGCAACTTATACCAACGACAGAAATAAGCGCAGTTACAATAGCTAAATATGTGGGAGAGTGTTGCTATATTGTATTGCAATAGAGGTAGCACATTTAAGTTAATACCAAATCAAAAGTAGTTAGCACAGTATTTGAAATTGAAAGAATTGAATGACAAAATCGGGTTATGGTTACACTTAAAATAGTTACAAAATAGATGTATGAGATGATTAAAAACGTACACCATTAATCATACCCAGCATGTATAGAATGTTACCTGAGGGATAGAAAGTGAGTGAGAAGACAGAAAGAGCCAGAGCAAAGAAGCCCCAGCAAAAGGAAGAGCCAGAGAGCAGGCCCCTTGAAAAGAGAGCCAGAGAATCAAGAGACAAATCTTCTTTTATCCTTTTCTTGACCATGTGACTGAAACCCTAATGTGAGACATTCAAACTGACCAATCATATACTGACTATCATATACCCACTGTACTAAAGGTGTGACACGTTTTGGCCTACAGCATCTCTTTGTCTTTAGGAATTCCAAATGGGTAAAACACATTTTTTTTGTTCAATTTCAAATATCTAATATCTTTGATGATTTTCAATCCTACACTATCATTATATTGTAAAGAGCAGTCAGGATATTCCTCTGTTGAAATCTAATGATGTGAAGCCGCTGGATATTATGAAGAACTAAATACAAAGAGATCTATGATTATAATTACAATTACACTTCCTTCTGTATACAAAACAAATGCCCTCGGTACATGAAAACAGAACAGAAATGCCCAGAGGAGCTGCTGGCAATTATCTTAAACTATTACGTGATCTTAAACAACAACAAGCAAACCGAAATGTCTCAAAAACATTATATGCAAGTGCTAAAAAGAAGGAGGATGATATTAGACAATGAGTGTGTACTTGTTTATAACTTGACCTTTGCTACGATAAAAGAAGGATATAAAACAATACACAAACCTGGAGCCTTTCTCATGAGCGAAACACTGATCTTTGATCAGCCTCACCACCCACTGAACAATAATGAAGTTTATTATGACAGTAGACACTACAAATATGAGATCAGATATATGGACCGATGACTGATGGACCCAAGGGACTGGTCTTTATTCCCAGACTTTCCCTGAACTCGGCACTTACCGGCACTGAGAGTGATGTCATCCACATCAGGGAGCCGTGCAGGGTGTGTCTGTCAGCGACCTCAGAGAGACAGACAGGGAGAGACGCCAACAAAAGTACAACATCCTCCGCGAGAGGAAAGAGATACAGAAGCAGCTTACTTTCTTTATCATTTAGGTTTCAAGTATCATATTCGCCGAACGAATTTGATTAAATGTTCACATTGAGATCTCTGACTTTCATTTGCGGCAACTTCAACCACTTCTGTCCTGATTTCTTCGAGAGGAGGGTCTATGGACGGGTAAATGTATGGGCTTTTTCAGATCTTTCGATTTAATGGATGAAATAAGCTCACGCAATGTATATATGAATGCATACAAAGACTTTCGTTTCTGCTCTGACAGACGCAAGACCAGCCGAACTGGAAGTGGTCAAAAGTGGACAAGCTCAAAATGTTTTAGATCACATTTACACCTGTATTTAGTGTCGTCCACTTGTGATCCGATCGACCAAAGCGCATCTTAATACCAGGTGTAAACAGGTCCTTAATGAGAAACTTTTTATTTCGTCAGAATACAGTCATTTTTAAAAAGACACTCTTCCGAAATCGCCCCCTATACCCTTAAATAGGGCACTATTTGAAGCCATTTGTAGTGGTGTCCACAACCATTGTGGACATTATTGAGTGCACTCATTCAATCCCACAATGCACCGCAATAACGCTCAACAGCTAGAAAATACCCATAATGCACTGTGAGGGTCATGCAGAATGAATTCCCGCGTCTGACCTGAAGATGGCGCTCGCTGCTGAATCATCCATCCATTCATTTTCCAAACCACTGGTCCAACGTGGATACAGCATAATATCATACAGGTATAAATAAGATTATTAAATTGTTGAATTAAGGTTAGTTCAAGATCAGTCTTTTCATCTTACTACTGGAGTATAGTGTCCGAATACGCACTCAGTGTTCAAATTCACTCACTCGTTTTCATTTACTCCTTCAAGTGGACTGTATTAGTAGAGTAATGTAGGGAATAGTGAATATAGGGGGCGATGTCTAACACAGCTGTACTGTATGGGAATGCTTCTTTATGAATGTATGGATTTGATAATGGCTCCAAAACCTAAAGTGTGTTCCTTTGTATCGCTTCACAGGGTATTTCACCATCTTAAGTGAGATTCCAATCCGTATGTGTTTAGTCCGAAAGGCACTGCATCATACATTGATATATCACTCACAGGAAGTAGATTAGGAAATTTACCCACAATTCACTGAGCATCACTCCAGCCCTTTAGTTTCAACTGTTCCGTATTGAGTAAACTCTTCAACATTCTTCTTGTCCGCCATCTTGAATAATTTCATTCGCTGAGCTTGTTGCAGTGCATTCCCTTGTGAAAAACAAGTACAGTTTAGCTTACTTTTAAAAAGAGTACTTAAATTACAGGAACAATATACTTTCAAATAATATATTTAAGTGCTAAATGAATGTGATTTTTAGACACTTGTTATTTACAATTAAATGAAAATATATTAAATGGAATTAGCTGAACTTTAGAGTGCTTTTTGACCCAATTAAATAGGGGACCCAATCATATTTTCTTTGAAATATGGTTCAAGTGTACTGCTGAATGTACAGACATGTCATTTCTATTGAAGCTTGTACGCCATAATATATTTAAAGGCATCTGCTATTTGCACTAAGTGGAAAATAGCAGCATTTTCTTAGTGATAAGTGTAAATAGTAGTTATGCTATTTATATTATAAATAGTGGCAGATACTATTTGCACATCAGTGTTGTTGTACATTAAACAGTATGCAATAACATAGAGTGTAAATTACTATATATATAAATAACTATAGTTAGTGTAAATAGCCTCTGCCAACAAGGCGGACTATTTGCACTTAGTGTAAATAGACACTACGATATTTAAATATATTTACACATATGTACTGATGAAGTTGCAATTTAGTACAATTAAAATATATGAACTTTCAAATATCGAAAAACATACTACATTTAATGATTTATAGTCAGGTACTTCACATGTGCTTTAGTATGTTAGTCAACACATCAAAGAAGTGTACTTCTATAAAGCATGACAAAAGATTATTAAAACAATGAATTAAAATGTACTTAATTTGACATCATAATGTGCACATGTAACGGTTCACCAGTGTAAGTGCCCCTGATCACCACCAGAGGGCACTCCAACCCGGACTGTCATTCCATCCTAGACTACATCACCCATAATCCTTTGCCCGGACTCATCAGCACTCACTGTTTACACCTGTGTTTCATTTACCTCATTACCTCTGTCTATATCTAGCCTGTTCACCCTGTCATTTTTTGCTAAGTCTTGTTTAGTGTTACACTGCATTTCTGAGTGTTTTCCCTGGTTTCATGTCTCTTGGTTTGTTGGATTTCTTGCCTGTTTCCTGGACTACCCTTTTGCCTCTGTCTCCTGCCTTGTTTGCTGCCTACCTGTGTTTTGACCTTGCCTGTACTTTTGACTACGATTGTGGATTACCCTTCTAATAAATACTGCATTTGGATTCTCTACCTGTGTCTCTCAGAGCAGTATGTAAGAGAATCCAAATGCAGCTTTAATGAAGGGTAATCCACAATCGTATTCAAAAGTACAGGCAAAGTCAAAACACAGGCAAACAAGGCAGGAGACAAAGGCAAAAGGGTAATCCAGGAAACAGGCAAGAAATCCAAAACCAAGAGACATGAAACCAAGGAAAACGCTCAGAAATGCAGTGTAACACTAAACAAGACTTGACAAAGAATGACAGGGTGAACAAGCTAGATAGACAGAGGTAATGAGGTAAATGAGACACAGGTGTAAACAGTGATTGCCGATGAGTCCGGGCAAAGGATTATGGGTGATGTAGTCTATGATGGAATGACAGTACGGGTTGGAGTGCCCTCTGGTGGTGATCAGGGGCACTCACACTGGTGAATCGTTACAGCACAAGCGTATTTAAGTGTTAAGAAACAGCCATGAAAGTGCACTCTCTTTAAACTCATGTAAGTGGCCTTTTATTTCATTAATATTATAGTATCTGCAAGTACAGATTTTAAAAATATATACTACTTCTATAAGATTTGAAGTACATGAAGTGCACATTCATTACAATTAAGCACACTTCTTTTTCACAAAGGTTCGGCTTAGCCAAACCATATACTGTACGTATAGAAAGCACAGGTTTCGGACGAGATCCAGTATGTGTGAAAGCGTTAAAAAGAGAGCTGGGATGAGTGTTTACATTAATCTTCTCTAATATGATGGCTCAGTTTTATTTTTGGTTATGGTTACATTTTGAGCCAGTGGCTGTAATTGTGGTGTGTAATCGTTGCAATATGTCATCAGGGAAACATTTCACCTCCTTTTTTAAATATTTATAGTAGTAATGATGTTTTAACTAAGACCAGATGTGTCATAAATGGCTATATTTAAATTAGGAAATGTAATTTTTATATGAAAGATCGCACTCGCTGCACATTTCTGCAGCTGATGGTTCAACTAATGAAACATGATTACAGCACATATGACTTACTGAGAGGCACAGGCACTTCACATTACATTAAAAGAGACACACAATTATGAGAGTCAGAGACAGCTGTAGTTAACAACATCATCCAGACGTTGTTTTGTCTACTACTGCGTCTTAGAAACACCTTGTCTAGTCTACCCAAGACAGCCAACTAACATGCAACTATTCACTTTTTGCCAGACTTGCCAATGTTGTCTGAACTGAGAAATATGTTTTACTGTCTGTCCACTATTCGCTAGTGTTTCATTGGATCAATATTACAAATACTTCTATCCTATCCAAGCTTAAAGATGCCCTCTGCAATTTTTTTTTGCTAATAAATGTTTTACTCATAACATGTAACAGACTAATTTTCGCCTTCTAGAAAAAAGCTGTTTTATTCTGCATGGAGCAGGTCACCCTTCATGGGCGCCACACCACGCTAAGATCACATGACCAGACGTGTTATGTATTTAACTGAGTAATAATATTAATAACAGCAACAATAATATATGTACTATAAATGTAGCCACTTTCTTCATTGATGCCCATTCTTTGGACTCATTGCTATTTGGTCTAACATAGAACTTGTATGTACTGTAAATGTATAACTTTTGGGATGTAAAGTGATATCTTTCTGAAACACACACACACACACACATGTTGGTGCACCTATCATTATGAGGACATTCCATAGACGTAATGGTTTTTACTGTACATCCTATCCCCCTACACTACCCCTACCTACTAAACCTACCCATCACACACACACACACATACGCACACACACACACACACACACACATACACACACACTACCCCTACCCCTAAACCTACCCATCACAGGAAACATTCTGCATCTTTACATTTTTAATAAAACATTGTTAAGTATGTTTTTAAAAACGATTTTTATTATGAGGACACAGGAAATGTCCTCATAAACCACGTTTACGTTGTAATACCAGTGTAATACCCATGTCATTATACAAATTTGTGTCCTCATAAATTACATAAACATGCACACACACACACACACACACAGGAAGTGGAGGAAATGCCATAGAGGGTGTGTAATGCCATCTCTGCTGTGTTTTTAAAGCCTGTCTGTTTATTGATAAGGTTGGGTGTGGTTGGGGGCTATACATTTTAACATGGGGCAAAAAAACACTGGCCAGAAATGAGGAATATTCTGACGTGCTCAGTCCCGGAAGAAAACTCAAGACTACAATTGAGGCGTTTCAGGGAGTTCAGAAACACTGACACTGATTTAGAGAAGAACTCCCACTGGAGGGACTTTGTGCTTCAAATTTGCAGACCTTTTTCGTGTTCAAACGGCAACATTACACGCTGAAGAAAGATGAACATGTAAAAAAGCATCATAGGTCCTCTTTAAATGTATTATTTTTCAACTTCATCATTACAAATGTGTAATTACAAATACATGACACGCAAGTTTCAATAGAATGACATTAAAGTGTAGTTTAGTTTGCCATAAATGCTTGTCGTTACATTCAGCAGTAACTTTAATCATATTTCAAAAACAACAAAAGTAATAATGAAATATGAAATTACATATAAAGACATACTTAAAGGGATAGTTCACCCAAAAATGAAAATTGCCCCATGATTTACTCACCCTCAAGTCATCCTAGGTGTATATGACATTCTTCTTTCAGACGAATACAATCAGAGTTATATTAAAAATGTCCTGGCTCTTCCAAGCATTATAATGGCTTTATAATGTTCGTCTGAAAGAAGAATGTCATATACACCTAGGATGGCTTGGGGGTGAGTAAATCATGGGGCAATTTTCATTTTTGGGTGAACTGTCCCTTAAAGTCCTACTTAAGTGGGTCAAAAAGCACTCTATAGTTCAGCTAATTGCATTTAATATAAATGTAAACTATAATACATTTTTTTATTTAATTGTAAATAAGAAGTGTCTAAAAATCACACTCACTTAGTACTTAAATATATTATTTGAAAGTATATTATTTCTGTTATGCTTTTTGACTTTCTCAGTTTGTGTAAATCCACTTGGGGTTAAGAGTATTTATTTTTTCCCACATTAATTTCATGTCTAGTACAATTATGTGGTTTTGTTTAATTAATACAGTGTATACTTTTCTCTTGATTTAACCTGAAAGAGTGGAAGTGAAATGTGACAACATGCCCCATAGGTGGGGTTCATTGTAACATGGCCAATGACAGCTTAAAATGTTATCTAATCTAATCAAAAAATATTTTTACATTTTTAATTAATAATTAAAAATATACAAATGTTTGAGTTTGACAACAAACACACCACAAAACACAGCTATACAGCATAGTTCAAAACATAATAATAATTAAAGCTGCAAGCAGCGATGAAAGGGCCCTCGCACCTGGGAGCACCGCCAGGACTCTTATCAAACATATGAAGTTTGGGGCAGATTGGACATTGTATGCCTGACTTACAACAGCTTCCTGTGTCATGGCGAAACATCAGACTTTGACAGGACGCCACTGACACGCCCTTCAGGGAAAACTCAAGATCTTCACAATTTAACATCACCAAGGCCTTTAGATTAGACTGACCAAACATGATGTTGTTCTGGTTAAATTTCAATGAGGAGTTAATCACAGTGTAAAACATGGTCTTTCCTGTTGCCTGCAGGTGGCGCTATGACTGTCACTGAATATTGGCGTGTAGATGTCTTCAGGTCAGGACTCTAATAAAACATGTGAAGTTTGGGGCAGATCGGACATTGTATGACCGAGTTACAACAACTTCCTGTTTTATGGCGAAACATCGAACTTTGTGAGGCCGCCACGGACACGCCATTCAGGGAAAACTCAAGATCTTCGCAATTTAACGTCGCAAAGGCCTTTAGATTAGACTGTGCAAATATGATGTTGATCTGATTAAATCTCTAGGAGGAGTTTGTTAAAGTACAACGTCTGGAAATGGCAAAATTTGCAACAATTTTGCAAAGTAAATTCAAAATATCTCACTTCCTGTTGGTTTTCAGATTTCGTACCAGGAGACTTTTTTGTAGGTATTGGGCTGTTACATGTGTCTACCAAATTTCATACCTGTACGTGGAACGTAGCGGGAGGGGCACTTCGTTGAAATGTTGTAGGTGGCGCTATCGAGCCATTTTGCCATGCCTAATTCTGAAACCCATATCAGACGTACATTTTCACCACTTTTGACGCGTGTGCAAAGTTTCATGAGTTTTCGAGCATGTTTAGGCCATCAAAAATGCGATTCATTTGGGAGAAGAAGAATAATAGGCTGAGCAATTCCAATAGGGTCCTCACACCATCGGTGCTCGGGCCCTAATGAATAACTTCAGAACATCGACTCTCAGTCTTTATTCACCTTTTCCTCATGGTTTCTCAATATAATGTATAAAAGTATAGAATATAATATCATATTTCTAATAGGGGCTCATTGTAACGCAGTGTGACAACATGCCCCACCTGCACAACTGGGATTTAACCCCGGCTCTTGTCTTCTGCTGGTTAGATCAGCATTAAAGAACGATCTCAACTGTTAAATAACAGATATAAGATTAAAATAATATCAGATTTGTTTAATTTAAATAAACACAAAACACAGAGATTAAAAATTAACTTAAGACATTTACTTTTGCTATGGTTAAATAAATGTTCAATGATATCTTCCAAAGATTTTTTAATTTTGCCGCAATTTTCTCTCTAAATAATGTTGATATGGCAAGTAGTAAATACACTACGTTTCGTCATCCTGGCATGTGTGGAAAGTTTTAAACCATGTGTGTTACATCTAACCCCGCGTTAGGTTGTGCCCCACTCTCCCCTATTTCTTTTTCACAAGGGTTACACCATAAAATATGCCTCTCTTGATACAAGCAAAAGACATTGCAACACTTTTAGAAGCAAACACGGCAAAACAATGTATATTGAACACAGAACACTCCTTTAAGATTATGATTTAAACACGCTTGGATGGTTTTAGAAGCAGAAGACAGAGACCCATGGAAATTACAGCTCAAAACGCCCTGTGAACTATAATTGCTGCCTTACTTCATACACCTGTTAGAAAAGCTTTCTTCAAGCAATTAGTTGCATAACACCTCGCTATCTTAATGGATAATTCACACACAAACACTCATTCACACGCTGCTAATGCCACTTTAACATCTGTGTTCCTCACGTCATAGTTCAGTGCACATCAAGCCCTCTGACATCAAGCTAGTTACCGACCTGTTGTGAAGTATGAAGAGTTTCTGCACACAAAACCCCTGTTTGATCGTGAGCCTTTATGGGGTCTTAGGTGAACCTAGACATTGAGTTAATCCCTGTTTCAGTGAAAGCGTAATCACTGTTATTATCTTGTCACAATTTTAATGGAGCATAAAGTCAGACGAAAGGTTTTGAGACATCCTCTCACCTTCAGAATGTGTGTTATGTAACATATGATGACCATTATGGATTCATGAGGATTTGACTTAAACAATGGCTATGTTTAGTTGTTTCAGGCAATTGCCTTATCAGGCAATGACTTGTAAGGCAGCTTAAGCGCACGAAGGCACCTCACGACACTGATTTCGGACAGACTTCTGAGGCAGCGTAACAGTTGAATGATCTACAGCAAAATAAAGCGAGCTTTGGTGAGAACTAAACAAATATTTAATCACTACAGTAGTAATTTCTCGCTAGAACATCAAAAATGTAACTGCTCTTTTAGATGCCATTTGTTTTCTAGCTCAACTGTCACATGGAACGCACAGGATTGTGGGATATCAAAGGCAGCGAAGGATACATTTATGCTGCCTTCAAAAATTGATCAGATGAAAGTCTCTCAGAAGGCAGGAAGTGAAGCTAACATTGGATTCGGACGTGCCTTGATGCCTTCCTACCTTGAAATGTGTCCTCCGAAGGCAGCATTTTCCAGTTTTCGGACGCAGCCAATGGCTAGACAATACCCATAATGCACTGTGAGGGTTGTGCCGAATGAATTCCTGGGTCTTACCAGAAGATGGCGCTTGCAGCTGAATCATCCATCCATCCATTTTCCAAACAGCTAGTCTAATGTGGCTACAGCGTAATATCATACAGGAATAAATTATTTTTTTATTGATTATTATATTGGTGAATTGAGGTTTATACAGGTTTCCATGACAGAGTTCAAGATAAATCTTCTCATCTTAATACTAGAGCTGCCAGTTTGCTAAATTGTTTGGAAGATTATTTTTCTTGTGTGTCTTGAAGCCAGACTAAAGCAATAAGCCCGGTTAGGCATGGAGCAGAGTGCCTAAAACCCACTCAGCTGTTCTAAATTCGCTGTAAATCATGGCTTCACAGGGCTTGTTGCTTTTATAAAATAGTTATTATTCCGAATACCTGGTTAATGCAGTCACAGGTGTATGTTTGTAGAGTAATTTACAATGCTCAACCAATCAGAATCAATGACCAGAACTACTACCTGGCCAAAAAAAAAAAAAAAAAACGCTGTTTGGATTTAAATAGGCAAATGCTTAAGAGTCAATGATTGGATCATTATTGCAGTGATTATGATGTTTCTAGCATGTTATGTGTTTGGCATCAGTTCTTCTAACCCTAATTGATGGAGTGTGTAGCTTTTCATTTCTTAAACAACCATGTAGGACGACACATCACGGCCATATTCCAGGAGGACAATGTTAAGATTCATCAGCTCAAACTGTGAAAGAATGAAGAATCATTTTCACACATGAATCGGCTCCTCTGAGTCCAGACCTTACATTCATTGAAAGTCTTTGGGATGTGCTGGAGGAGACTTTACAGAGTGCTGGACTCTTGCATTGAAAATACAAGATCTTGACCAAACATTGATGCTCCTCTTGATGGTGACTTCAAGACTTTCAATGATTTTAAGGTCTGCGAGATCCATGCATTTATGTTGGCCGATGTTTGGACGTCTGTGTGTGCTACAAAACACTGTTTTGCTCTTCATTGACTATTTTATTATTTTTATTTAGCATTATATTAATTTGTATTTAGGGTTATGGGGTTTGTTTGATGCTTGTTTTCATTAATGTTTCACATTATACACTGTCAGTATTGAAGAAAGCTTGGCTTCCAGTGTTCACAAAACATGGAGTATCAAAAATTTGATAGATAGTAGATGATGGTTTACACAAATGCCCACTATAGCACTGCTTGTGGTAACACTGAGAATGTGACACATACTTGCATTGTGTCATGTATGGCTTTATGACACATTTCAGAACACAACGAAACCAACCTTGCATTGCTTGATGCATTTGTGTATGTCGACCTTCATCCCAGTACTTGCAGCACTAATAAATGAATTAATAAATGGTTTTATATTAAGAAAATAAGACACAGATGTTTTATATTTAAGATCAGCTGCTAAAAGCAGTTTCTAGCATCAACTCAAAAGGAGTTTTGTTGTTGTTCCCTGGCTTTCCTTTACCCTCACATCGGAGGAAAACACAGACTTGACCTTGAATGTTGACATCACCCCATTCAACAGCAGGGAGGAATGAAACTGTGACTAATCCACCTCTTCCTCGGCTACTTTAACCTCTCTATTCCTTCATATATCAGTGTTTCCCTTCTGACCTCACTCTGTCATTTCTCATCTGTTTTTCCCATCAGCTGAAGGGGGTTTCTCCTGTTCTCTGCATCCGTCTGGAGCTTCAGAGGGGGAGATGTGTCTGTTATCCCCATCAGCACGGCTTCTGTCTGACGCACAATGCTTATACATTCTCACAACACATCTTTGTTATAATTCCTTGTGTGGTATGACAGCCAATGTGACTGGATATTGTAGTTGTTTGTAGCATGTTCTCCCTGAAGACACATGTTTAATCTCTTTCTTTTACCTCTTTCAGTTCTCCAAATGCGTTCTGGCTCGCTAGACATTTTAGTTGAATCACATGAAGAAGAAAAAAAAGGCAAATGTGTCCCGATATAGGATACATCCATGATGTACAGCAGCAAGCTTGCTTTGGTAAAATTAAAAGTTCAGAATTTACGCAAACATCACCATTGGACCAACAAGTAATATTTGCTCAACCAAACATTTATTTACTAATCCACAAAATCCCAGGAAAGAGTGGTTGATGTTGGAATGAATTTGGTCCCAATTTCATCTGAGCTCTAGAATGGGTCAAGAAGAATAATTGTTCCCTCAAATCATAGTTATGAGAACCTACTTTTATATTAAAGATCATGTCAAATTAATTAGTGCATAGCCTAATTAATATTCACAACATTTTTGCCATCACAACCAGGGGTGCGTTTCCCAAAAGCATCGTTAGCCTACTGTGGTTGCAAGTTCTGTTTTTAACAGCATTATTCAATGATGTTTCCCATAAGCACAATTCCAGAAAACATTCGCAAAGAGCATACACTTTCTTGTTAGTATGTGGACTTACATAGATCATGCTCTTGAGCAAAATAAGCTGACATGCAGTACAATCTATAACTTTAATTCCATATAGATAGAAATTTCATTCAGAGTATTTTAATGTCAAGAGAACGAAAGCACCATTTTTGAATAGTGTCATGTGTGTATGTGAACCCTACTTAGGAAGACATTCGTGAGTGAATCAGACATCTGGAAATAAAGCAAAACAACAGAACAAAAATTGCAAAATATCCCTCAGATACCTTGTTCATTATAGTAATAATCTGACTTTAATTCAGTCTCTAACCTGCATGACGTCATTAACAACAGTTCTATATTGTTAAATCAACATGGTTCAAAAGGCAGATGTGCAACTAAGTTGCTACGGTTTTAGGAAACAGCTATTACTAGCTAGTTAATTTCTCCAATTATGCATCGTAATTAAGCAGTGAGTTATTGTGCACACGCCCCAACACGCCTGTGAACTGCCAATCTATCTGTCAGAACTCCAATTTAAGTAACACCATTGGGTTCACAAAAAAACATGGTAACACCATGGTTATTGTCCCCAAAACAGCAGGAAAATGTTACCATGTCCAAAAAATGCATGTAGTATCATGGTACCTGTTCAAACAACTATGAAAATACTATAGTACACAGCCTAAAAAAAGTATTTTTGTTACTTTTCTCTCATAACAGACCCCTTGCACACTTTCTGTGTCTCCCTTCAGCGGGTTAAAGTGTGCTGTACAATTGAAGAGAGTTTCAAATACCTCTCCCTCCCTCCAAGCTTCTCTCTTTCACTGATCTGTGCATCCTCACCAGGTTTTGTGCTGGTAATCTCTAATATATCTGGTATCAGTTACGTGTGACCTCCGGCAAGCAGCAAGAAATGTGATCACATTCAGCTTGGGTTTGTGAAATATCCCTCACTCTTCAGTCAATGCTGGGTCAGTGTGAAACTGTGAAATGCCATTTGATAAGGTTTGCCCTACCTGAAAAAGACCCATTAGACCCATTTTTATATAAAACTAAATATAATGACTGCAAACTCAAACCTTAAACTTTAAAAGGTATTATTTCCTATATTTATGAATCACTTTTACCTTTAAAAACATCAACAAAGTGAAGTTAGCAGGATTTAACTTATGAGTAAAGTATAAAAGATATAACATAGTATAGGCGAGTTAATTCCTCACACACGCATGCATGCACACACACACACACACACACACACACACACACACACACACACACACACATTCACTGACATAATGCAATCTCTAGCTCATCACATCACAACTAAGTGCCTAACCCAAACCCTTACCCTATGTTGTGTTTTCATGTTTTATGGGGACTTTCCATAGACGTAATGGTTTTTATACTGTACAAACTGTATATTTTATCCCCTTACACTAACCCTACCCCTAAACCTACCCATCACAGAAAACTTTCTGCATTTTTACATTTTCAAAAAACATCACTGTTTTCCTCATGGGAACCAAAAAATGTCCCCAAAGGACAAGGATTTCTGATATTGCTGTCTTCTTTGGGGACATTTTGCCCCCATAACATAGGGTTTATCTAAACCACACACACATCTCCAAAAACTTCCAACATTTATCATCGTTCTCTCTTCTAAATTTTGCCCTGCAGCCGTGTTTGTCAGAACCCCCTGATGATAGAACTAGATCTTTTTAAACTGGGCGAGTGCGTCACACACACTCTGGGACAGGTTGTCCCACAGCCCGCCCCAGATTAGACCCGAGCTGCCGGCAGCGCTAAAGTTAGTGCATTAATTAGCACACAGGCTAATTAGCCCAGAGACATGCAGAGCACACACACACACACTTGACGACAGTGATGAGCAGCAGGAGTCAGTGATACACCACCTCCTTGTTTTTGTGACAGCAATGCTGCAATGCATAACAGTAGCACTTTTACTTGTGTGATATTGCTTACATGAATTATATATGATGTTTAGCACAGCCGCGGCTCGTCTGTATGGGCATGTGGGCAGAGCCCCACCAAAATATTCATCCAAACATAGACCTCTATATACACTGAATTAATAATAAATTGCAAATGTTCAAAATATTCAGAATTCTGCAACAAATATTTTTTTAAGTTGTGAAGTGAGCAGGATATATTAAAATGAAGCGCATGGATTCGACAGGCATGTATTCATGATACTAGATGGGGCAGCCGGTCCCTCCCTAGCTCTACAGTGCCCCACAAATTTCCAATGTAAATCTGTGGTGAAAAATGGAACTGCAGCGCACTCTCAAAGAGAGCGATTAGGGCAGATTTCTGGCTGTCCGACCTGTTTTCACGTGACCTCACGTAAACCTTGCTACAGACCAAGACAATATCCGTCCGCTTCAGCTGTGTGTCTGCATCAGGTCAGTAACTAGTTGGCATGTCTGTTCTTCCTATGTGGACTAGCGTATCAAATTAATGAAAGTATAAATCCTTTATTTTACTATTAAGAAGTTGCTTATTAGCATGCATATTACCAGCATATTGGCTGTTTATTAGTATACACATAATCACATATTAATGCCTTATTCTGCATGACCATATTCTGCATCCCTTAACCCTACTCTATACCTAAACATAACCACTTTTGATAGTAAGTACTATCAATAAGCAGTAATTATTGAGGGAGTTTATTGAAATGTATATTAAACTTTTTAAAATGAAATACTTTACTAGATTTGCGGTTGATAATGTCTTAGTTACTACTATTGTAGTAATAATATTGTAACCTCGTTCCCTGATGGAAGGAACGAGACGTTGATGTACTGACACTAGGGGTCGCACTTAGGAGCCCCAAACACCTCTGATATTTTGAGAAAAAGCCTTTCTCGCAATCCCCTTTGCATGTGCGAGAAAGGACATACGGGTATAAAAGGAGATGGCGTGCATCCAATCATTCAGGTTTGTGCTGAGGAGTCGAAATCGTGCCAAGTGCAACAAGTGCAGTCACAACATTGTAACTTACCCAACCCCCCACACAAGCCGTTTAAGTCTTTTCGTTTAAGTTCGTACCATTTGAGGACAGAAAGAACAGTACTCACAATGGGAATAGGTCACTTCATTCATTCCTTGACCTTTGCTCATTTTTTTAGAGATAAAAAATTCACAGCTGTAATGACCAGAAGTTAGAGTTAGGGAAGCGCTCTTCCTCTTAGGTAGGAGAAAGAACATTGAGACCACATCCTGCCCCGAGGGATGTTGAGAATACATCACATGGACTTACCAACCGGGAAGTACCACATGTGGAAAGAAGTCTCTGCGGTAGGTCCACCTGAAAAGGGAGGTCTGTCTCTGGGAAGACACAAGTTTACAGACAGCGAAACCATACCATGGACAATACATCATATTATATTACCATCAGGGAATCCCTACATATAGAGCACCTAGCCAAAAAGTACACAGGCTGACCTGAAAAGGGCATACTTCACAAGTACTGTGCCTGGCATTGAATTTCTGGACACTTGTTCTAGGGGAAGTTCTCTGCCTGTAGAAATGAAAGGGCTGTACAAGGACTGAACGTACAGCGACAGATCGCAATGCATACCATGGCGCCATGCCTATCTCTGGATTTGAGTCTGAAGCCAGTGTTAAAGTGGTCTCATATGCATCTACCCGAGCAGCATCATGGCCGCCAAGGACACCACATGTCCCAGGAGCCTCTGAAATTGTTTCAGTGGGACCGTTGTTTTTCCCCAGAATTACTGAGCTTGTTCTTTTTCTAGTTGACCTGAAGCCCCAATCGGCAGAGGTGTCTGAGCACCAGGTCCCTGTGCACACACAATAAATCTCAAGAGTCAGCTAGGATCAGCCAGTCGTCAAGATAATTGAGAATGTGGATGCCCACTTCCCTTAGCGCAGTGGTTCTTAAACATTTTGGTCACATCCCCCCTTTAAACCTTTAAAAAAATCTGGCCACAATAGCAGCTTGTGATGCCGTCCGCTGAAGAGGTGTTTTTCAATGGCAATGAACTTCTATGTCGGGCTTGTTCAGATGGTGACAAGAAAGTCAAAGGTCTAAAGAAGAATAATCAGTGGAATTGGCGTTCAGACCCGCTTTATAAAGGCAGAGCACCAACCCCTATTCACGCACTTGAACGCCTTTGCAATGGCTGTTTTCTTTTATTTATTTATTTTCAGCTGATCTCCCGCGCCCCTGCAGTACCTATGCGCTCCACACTTTGAGAACCACTCCTTTAAAGGAGCAAGGGCAGCCTCGGCGACTTTCGTGAAGACGTGAGGTGACAAGGATAGCTCGAAGGGGAGGACCTTGTACTAGTATGCCTGACCCTCGAAAGCAAACCAAAGAAACGGTCTGTGTTGAGGTAAACTCGAGACATGAAAGTACGCGTCCTTCAGGTCTTTCGCTGCAAACCAATCTTGTTGGCGAACGCATGTCAAAATGTGCTTCTGCGTTTACATCTTACACAGGAGACTGTGCAGGGCCCCATTCAAAACTCGCAGGTTTAAGACCTTTCTTTGGTATGATGAAGCAAGGGCTGTAAAATACAATACAATGTTTATTTATATAGCACAATTTAAAAACAACCGAAGTTGACCAAAGTGCTGTACACATAATCCTGGCTGGAGGGACAGGCTCCATTGTGTCCTTCGCCAAAAGGGCCACAATTTTTGCATGCAGGACAGGGGCGTCTTTGCCTGCCACTGAGGTGAAGAGGACGGCGTTGAACCTGGGCGAGCGCTTGGCGAACAGAATTGCATAGCTGAGTCTGACTGTCCTGATCAGCCAGTCAGTCATCATGTTTGGAGGCAGCACGTCCCAACCCTGTGGCTGTGGGTGTACTGGAACACCTACCTTGTTCCGTAAACCCCAACTGTAACCGAAGTGAACTTACAGGCCCTGGACGGGAGCCTAGGATGATTCCACCAGGTGAAAGCATTCTGCTAAGTGCACATGCTCTACCTGGGGAACCTTGTGTACCTCCTGGACCGCTCCATCATTGTGGGTGGTGAGGGCGGAAGAGCTTGTGAAGCGGGTCCTGGCAGTGAAAGGTGCCTTCCAAGACTATGTGAACTCCTCATGCACTTCCCGAAAGAAAGGCACTGGATACCAATCATCCAACCACGAACGCTCGGGACAGGGTGGAAGATTCCACTCCAGCCCGATGCTTGCGGTGGCCCGGGCAAGCATGGCTGCCAACTCTGCATCAAAGTCAGACTGAGCTACTGAGCTACAGACTGGCATCAGCCCACCCTCCAATGCTACAATCGACAACTCATCCTCACCCGGAGCCCCAAATGAGAAATTAGGCTCACCAAAAGACGAGCTGCCTAACTCATTTGTGAACTCCACCAAGCAACAACATGCATGACGAGGAACAGGAGGTCCGTGGGGACTGACCCAGTGGAAATGCAATCCAGCAATACTCAGCTTCTTCGCAGCGGTGAATGGACTAAGCAATGAAAATACCACCATTCGGCTCTGAAGAACAAATCTGAATGAGTGGATGCATGCCATCTCCTTTTTTATACCCATATGTCTGGGGGAGTGGCGCAAGCAAATTCCACACGCCAATTCTCATGGGCCTTTTCTCAAAGTATCAGAGGTGTTTGGGGATCCCGAATGTGACCCCGAGTCTCAGTACATCAACACAACGACAAAGTGACTGACAGATAGGGAACTGTGGAAATGCGTAATCACAGTCTATAAAAAGTGTTCATTCTGAACTGCCTGAAACGAGTCGTCAGTAATTCCAGTCTTCGTGCACAAACCTACGTAGGTTTGTAACAAATTTGCATAATGCATGCCTATGGGCTGCCGGTGAACAAGGTCTACTTTGACCTGCCCTCAAACACTGTAGTTGTAGCTGAGGCCTGGAAGAGTTTGGTTTGTGTTGTCGACAAGAGAAGATGCCGTTTTCTGCACTACAAATCCACTTAGCATTAGAAAAATCGATACAGCATAGTATCGCAATATTTTGTGTGGGGATATTGTATCGATACAAGGATGGCAAGTATCAATATTTTCAGGAACTAAATTTCAGCTTGTATTGTGTAATTTTTTACCGTAAGCTCCGTGCTTATAACGCAGGAAATAAAATTATTTAAAATATTTATTTCAGACTGTAATATCACAAACAGCGCATCACTCTCGCTCACACAAATGTGCGCAGTGAGCTGTGCGTGCAGGAAGTGCATTCTCGCATATTTCTGAACGTGGATCGCTCTTTCCATGTTTATGTGTTAGTTACACATGGGTTTTTTTGACACGCAAGTGCAAGCCAGCTGCACACTGCAATGCAAAATAACTTTGCTCGCAATTACAATCAAAGAAGCTTGCCGCTTAAGCCGCAACACCGGTAACATCACTTGCCTACCGCGGCACCGCCCCCACCGTCGTTTTGATATTTTATAGTAGTAAAAATAATTTAGTTCAGTTAGAGAACAGATTAACCACAATTAAAAACAATGTGCAGCGTGAGCCGAACGAGAGCTGCAGCAGAGACCAGCAGCAGGATTTCAGATCATGTCAGATTTCATTCATTACAAGAGAGAGGAGCTGACTGACAAGACGACGGCGGAAGATTTGATTTCAACGTGAAATGTAAAAGCGCCTATTTAAGTGAGTTTGTCATTGTACTGTTATGTTGTTGTGTTTTTCATTAAGAATAACAATGAACCCACCATTCAAGCAATTGCCGCCCCCGAATTGGTGCTAATTGAGTAAAATGCGCACGTCCATTCATAATGGATGTTAATATGTTATTGCAATACTCAGCATATCGCAATAAAAAAAATAAAAAAAATCACAATAATATTGTATCGTGGCTTAAGTATTGTGATTATATTGAATAGTGGGGCCTCTGGCGATTCTTACCCCTACTTAGCATGCACTTCTAAAGGATGATGCGGTAAAACGGACATCATCGTTACTATTCATATCATTGTGTATTCACATGCTAAATACATTTTACTTCAACATATATTTTAAAACCTTAATAATAATTTATAATAGCATGTTACTCACATGTATTCAATTTGTAAGGAAAATAATTTTACTTGATTGAGGTCACGTGCCCAAAATGTTTGCCATTAAAGCAGTGATTTTTTTTTTTTATTGGAAGAGTATGCAGACTTTTCTGAATCATTTCTCTTGGAGTTTTTGGGTCTATGCACCTCATATGGACAGTTTTAAAGCCAGGGTGAGTTCTTGGCTCTTTCTCAGTTACTTAATGGTTACTCCACATGAAAATTCACGAGTTCATGTGCCAATATAATCTTAGTGAAAGTTGTACACATATTTGGCTTGCTGTTTGCTATAGAGGGGCTCGGAGAGGATACTTACTCAAGCTCCGATTGCCCCCCTATAACACAGGCAAAAATGTACAGAAGGAGGAGAAGGGGAGGAGGACAGATGCTGAAAAACTAACAACAGGAAGTGGTAAGAGGCTGGTTTTTATACCTTGTTATTAATTGAAAGATTAGATGCGCGTACTCCTCCCGAAATTACGTTTAATAACCTCACTTAAATTTTCCAAATCCACATGACACCAACATGAATACAAAGAGTAAGTTTTTGGAACATTTTCTTGGACGCTCAATAAAAAATAATTCAATACTCATGGACAAAGATCCAAAACCATATGTGAATCATATCGGCCATCTGTCATCCAGCTGTCCTCACCATTTCCTCTTCCTGTCCCTCATACCTGCATACTCTCATTTTTAAACCTAATATTATAGATGCTTGAATTTGACTGATGCTTGAGTTCAAGTATCTCTCTTTCTCTATAGTAACTAAAATGACCACGTTCCCATACGCTCTCTTAATGGTGTCACTCAGCCGAAACATATCCAACAGATGAAGGGAAAAGGAGAATGAACGAATCTCAAAACAAGAGCCCCGGGAAATGTGTGCGATGGTAATCAAGACCACAGCCAAAGAATGCAGAGTGAAAAAAAAAAAAAATCAAACAATTACGACTCTGTTGGTCAGTAGGAAACTGACTCAGGTGCAATCAGCCCTCATTCACACATTAAATAGAGCTCTTTGTGGGTTCACACACACACACACACACACACAGTATCGTGCAGTATCTCTCAGCATCAGAGTATCAAGTGAATGAATGCACCTCACACATTCTCTCTGAATCATTGCAGGTTACATATAAAAGAACACAATGAGAACACATTGAGGCATTGGGTAACACAGCGCTCACTAATATGCAAAAAACACACACTTGATTGGCCTACAATAAGCATGCACACTTATTTCAAATTCTCTGAAGAAGATTGTGGAGGAATCTCATGACTCGCAAATCTCCGACAGTAATAGAAGCTCATGCCTCGTTTTTCCATGCACACATACCTGTTTGTGAATAGATGTGGCAGTAACAGATGGAGCTCCATAAATCACAGCAACAAAGAAGAGTGTGTGGCCTATAAAGTGAGCAGCAATGTGGGGAGGAGCAGAGGAGAGTCCCTGGTCTGGTCTCCAGATCACCCAGGAGGCCACAGGCCTCTAGAAGAACCCTCACACAAGAGGACTTTTTCCTGTGTCCTCTATGGTTGAGGCTATAGATTGGGTGAGAATAATTGCTTCAGGCATAATTTGTGTCTGTGTAATAGTGCGCACAAATATGTACATTTGTGATCGTACAAATGTGTAGGCAAGTGTGATGGTAAAAATCTGTGCATAGGTTTATGTGTGTAGGTCATAGGGTCAGATGGTTATGGTTTGAATATTTCCGAAAGATGATAGCTAAATGAAACCGTTTGATTTTGCATTTTTGCTATCGACAGGTATTGTCCTGCTCTCAAAGGATTTGCATAATTTTTTTTATCAGTTTTTACAGTTAAAAGTTGATGCTGTGATGAGTGACAGGACATTTTGTTGGTTGCTTGATTTAGGTTTCTGTGGCATTGTGATGGGTAGCCCCGCCCACAATTAAATTGTGATGTCACAGCATTTTTGCTTTCAGCATAGACAAATTTGTCACCACAAACTTGTTACATTGTCCAGGTTAAAGGTGATGTCTAATGCTATTTCATGCATTCTGACTTACACTGTTAAAGAGTTGGATTCTCATGCTAAAAAAAACAAACGAGTAGGATGTATGAGTATTTCTGTGCCAAATACACTTTTTTAAGCTTCGTTCGGGTTACGGGAGCCATCGGCAGCGCTGTCATTCTGTTTTTAGACCACAAAATCTCTATCTAATCAAAAATGTCACTAAAGAAGTGTGAGGGAAAGATAACCTTGTTTAGCTTCCAATGTTAAGGAAACAGTGGATGCAGTTTGTTTTCCCAGAGCAGCAACGAAGTTCTGCAAGTGTTTGCTTGTTTGTTCCCGGTCATAAGTGGAAACTGCAGGCGGTGAGTGAAACTGCATCAAATGTCTGTGTTTTGTTGGCAATCGGCGCGTATGTGCATATAATGTCAACAACACGAACGTGTAGTGAATCGAAAGTTATCCAGGGATAATGCCATGATGTATTGTGTGTGTGTGTGTTCGTGACTCTTTAGCTCCGCCCACTGCACGCCTCCACGAGTTCGGCTGTTTTCAGAAAGAATCAGTACAGCGCATCTGTCTTTTATAAATATGATAAAACTAAAGACTCTTCAGAGATATGAAGGATGCAATACTACTCTATAGGTACTCAAGATTAACATGAGACTGGCAGAAACTGTGTGTGTTATGTAATTTACTTTTATTTATGTGTTTCTTTTGGGTTATGTTTTAGCTCTTTGCTTGACTTACAATAAAAAAAAATTTGGTCTACCCAGATAGATACTATATAGATGTTGCATGACCTGCAGTGTAGAAAATTATGATTAAAATAGGAGTTAAATATAAATTTAATAAATATTAAAATATTTATAAATAATCTATATAACAATAGTGTAAAAACAATGGTACACTACCGTCTCTTATTCTTCGCACAACTATTTATTTGATCAAAAACACAGTAAAAACAGTAATGTGTAAAAAGGATTACAATTAAAAAGTTTTAAGATCAGTTTTACAGTTTTCTATTGCCATATATGTTCAAATGTAATTTATTCCTGTGATCATTACTCCAGTCTTCAGTGTCACATGATCCTTCAGAAATCATTCTAATGATGATTTGATGCTCAAGAAACATTTATGATTATTATCAGTGTTGAAAACAGTTGTGCTGCTTCATATTTTTACCATATTTTTTTTCCTGACTATGCATTAAGGTCAGTATGATGTTCACTTCTGTGTCTGATCTGATCATGGTTGTATTAGCTGCTCTCCATTAGCCAGGGGGGACTTTCCAGCCTCAGCACAACCAAACCACTATTCTCCGTTTCCTTTATCTCTCTCGTCACGGTTTGCTGTGGTCTAGAGTCCGGTCATCTCCAGCGTGACCCCACCATAGCATTTAGCAGAGAAACATGCTCTCTTCAGGGCAAGTTAGTTCCTCCTCAAGCCCAGATTTAGAGTCAAAGTTTCAGGCTCGACTCACACAATGTCGGCTTTCACCATCTGACTTCACGCATGACCGCAACATCTCAATGACGCCTTCGGCAGGATAATCTACAACCTCGCACACACACACAGACATCTGATGGAATGACATTCACACACATTCATGCAAACACGGCAGCGGCATTCAAATGAATTAATATAAAGAGCTGCAGTGCTGCATATGGCATTTGGAACTGTAGCTCGCTGCTGCCCCCTTTTGGCTCTCGGTGGAGCGGTTTATCAAACGTTCATGAGATAAACATAAAGTTGCCTGTTTTGTTGGATAATTTTGCAGCATGAATGGTTTTGCTGTTAGTACTTAAAAAAAAAAAATACTTTAAATGTGTAATCTTAGTGATGAAGGAGGGACCCAAGTAATATCTAGAGACCAGATGGACTCTTTAGACTTGGGTCAGTAAGAACCGCCTAACAACCACAAAGAACACCCTAGCAAATGCAAATCATGAAGAACAACACTTTCAACCAGAGAGGCTCACACTGAACTTAACATTAAGAACACATTTGACCAAGTTCAAATCCAACTATGCAAAATTCCACAAATTTTTACCCCAAATCAGTGTGGAAAAAGCGAAAGATTCTGCAGATTCAGAATGGCTAACATTTCGGTCAGTATACATGCCGTGTATCCATGTCATAACAACAATACTTCACCCAAGGGCTGTTTTTGCTGCGGTTTCATTCTTGTCTCATTGACATCAGTGCCTCAATGCCTAGGCGCTGTCTATACTCCATTTGTACATTCCTGAGAGAAATAAAACTCACCATCAACAATACACTTATTTGTGTCCAAACATACATGAAAGAGAGCAGGGCTGCTGTTCTTATATCAGAATAATGACAGCAACAGGGTTATTTAATTTTCATCATGCCGTGTTTGATCAGATGCCAGAGAACAATGTGTCCGAGGCTCAACGGAAATGTCGTGCAATGCTTTATGCTTCAAAACTCAAGTGACATTACACCATGTCCTAACCAGACGATGCAGCAACAAACTCTTTTCCATACTGAAGGCCTGTTCACACCGACACCGAATTGCAGCGAAAAAAGTGTTGGTGCAACATGAATGATGTAAACAGATAATAAACAGAATTAACATTTAAAGAATGTACACTACTGTTTAAAAAATTGTCAGTAAGATTGATTTTATATATATCCATCAAAAGTGCTCCAAGGAAGGAACAGTGGTGAACCGGCGACAGGGTCATGGGCGGCCAAGGTTCATTGATGCACGTGGGGAGCGAAGGCTGGCCCGTGTGGTCCGATCAAACAGACGAGCTACTGGAGATCAGGTTTCTCAAGAAGTTAATGCTGGTTCTGATAGAAAGGTGTCAGAATACACAGTGCATCGCAGTTTGTTGCGTATGGGGCTGCATAGACGCAGACCAGTCAGGGTGCCCATGCTGACCCCTGTCCACCGGCGAAAGCACCAACAGTGGTACATGAGCATCAGAACTGGACCACGGAGCAATGGAAGAAGGTGGCCTGGTCTGATGAATCACGTTTTCTTTTACATCACGTGGATGGCCGGGTGCGTGTGCGTCGCTTACCTGGGGAACACATGGCACCAGGATGCACTATGGGAAGAAGGCAAGCCGGCGGAGGCAGTGTGATGCTTTGGCCAATGTTCTGCTGGGAAACCTTGGGTCCTGCCATCCATGTGAATGTTACTTTGACACGTACCACCTACCTAAGCATTGTTGCAGACCATGTACACCCTTTCATGGAAACGGTATTCCCTGGTGGCTGTGGCTCTTTCAGCAGGATAATGCGCCTGCCACAAAGAAAAAATGGTTCAAGAATGGTTTGAGGAGCACAACAACGAGTTTGAGGTGTTGACTTGACCTCCAAATTTCCCAGATCTCAATTCAATCGAGCATCTGTGGGATGTGCTGAACAAACAAGTCCGATCCATGGAGGCCCCACCTCGCAACTTACAGGACTTAAAGGATCTGCTGCTAACATCTTGGTGCCAGATACCACAGCACACCTTCAGGGGTCTAGTGGAGTCCGTGCCTCGATGGGTCAGGGACTCGAGAGTGGTTATTTCATCCATCTGTGCCCTAATGTGTATGAACTTTAAAAGCTCCAGCCTTAAACGGACAAAACTCTGAGACTATTTTTTATTTTACAGCTTGAACCAATAACCACACTTTCATTTACTCCTGTAATCATGCAGGTCATGTGTCTGGTGTCTAATGGCCTGATCTGATACAGCTGTGATCTGTGGTCATGGCCTTTAGTATGGTGAACAGTTTTGAGCTGATAAATTAAACCCATATGATGAAGAGGAGCCATCTAGTGGTGATTACAACATTCGCTTTAACCTAGTAATAATCTCAGTGCAATGATCCCTAGAGGTTCATTTTCTGGCTATTTTTGCATGTTGTTGTGCTGCTTTTTGCAGATTTTGTTCCAATGTTTTTTATGTGCTGTCTGTGTTTAATACAGAAAAGTGTGGAGAAAGAAAGAGAGGATTTAGAGCACATCTCTTCAAAGCTCAAAAACATTCCAGCACAGGCCACATCTTTAAAGAGCTTGTGTCATGAAAAATCAAAAGAGTCCTTGATCGTCTGAGTATTTATTGTGCTATGAAAACAGCTGCAACTTTCTCAAAAATAAAAACAACTTGTTCTGAATTTCCAAAACGTTCTCTGGTCAGACATGAATACATAAATATTACATATTCCTCACTGAGGTAATAAAGAGGAAGCAGGACACAGACAATTATTCCTGAACACCAGAATAAAAGGTCAAATGCTGTCAAAGTCAGTGCTGTTTCAGACTGTGTGTAGCACCTACAGCTCTGCAGATCCGTCATTTCTGTCTGATCTCAATAATGTGAGTCACATTTCAGCAAAGTGCCCCTATTACGCTATTTTAAAGGCTCCTAATTTTGTCCACAAGCCTGTTCTGCTCTGATTGGTCAGACGGCCAAGTTTGTTGTGATTGGTCTACTCTGCTCTGATTGGTCAGATGGCCCAGTCTGTTGTGATTGGTCTACTCTGCTCTGATTGGTCAGATGGCCCAGTCTGTTGTGATTGGTCTACTCTGCTCTGATTGGTCAGATGGCCCAGTCTGTTGTGATTGGTCTACTCTGCTCTGATTAGTCAGATGGCCCAGTCTGTTGTGATTGGTCTACTCTGCTCTGATTGGTCAGATGGCCCAGTCTGTTGTGATTGGTCTACTATGCTCCTATTGGTCAGATGGATCAGTTTGTTGTAATTGGTCTACTCTGCTCTGATTAGTCAGATGGCCCAGTCTGTTGTGATTGGTCTACTCTGCTCTGATTGGTCAGATGGCCCAGTCTGTTGTGATTGGTCTACTCTGCTCTGATTGGTCAGATGGCCCAGTCTGTTGTGATTGGTCTACTATGCTCCTATTGGTCAGATGGATCAGTCTGTTGTGATTGGTCTACTCTGCTCTGATTAGTCAGATGGCCCAGTCTTACTCATTTCGGCAGTTCAAAATAGTCCTTTTGGAAGACAATAACTTTATTTATTGTGGACTTTGCAGACCTTTTCCGTACATTCACAAACAGCTATTACACACTGCAAAGGGAATATTTGAAAAAGCATAATAGGGGATTTTGATCCTTAGAAAAAGAGGTGGCGAACACACAGTATGTGAAATCAACATACTGATAACTAACAACCAAAAAACACCTGCAAGACCCAACAAGTCCCAACCAAACTGAGCTGATAACAGCTGACAGATCTGATAGATCCGTATCTGTCTGTCTGAGGCAGACAAATACATCAGTCACACATAGTGATAACATCTCTGCAGTGCTGAAGTCTCTTGTAAGATTTACAATTTCACATGCAAAGCAGAGAGCAGTTAAAAGCATCTGCAATGTTTATTCTGTAGCACTAATATTGCGTAATGTGCAATTCCCACACTTAAGTGCGTCTCAATAAGTAACTGGTTCTGTTTAGTAGTGTGATTACCTCAGCTCAGGTGATATTTTTCCTCACTATCAAAAGAAAATAAAAAGATTGTTTTCATGGAAAGTGCAATATGACCTAGACATGTTCTTGGTGGGTTTTGTTCACCCTAAAAGAACAATACCAAAAAACGTAGCAGTCTAGTGTAATAAAAATGGTTTAAAAACATTTCATACATATCAATTCAGTAAAAGCACGAAAAACATACAGATTAAAATTGTATAAAAGTTTTAAAATCACACATAAATAACATTACAGACTGAGTTTCTTTAAGAATAAATAAGAGAACAGGAGCACTACAAAAATCTAAAATGTACATAAAATATGACATTCATTTCATATGCAGCATATCTAGAAGTCTTTTGATGATTGCTCTGCTGGGGTCTAATGTGCACTGACCAGGGAGGCGATGTAGACCCAAACGGAGAGCACATTACTGGGGTACGGGTGCACGTGGACCGCCAGGGCAAACTCTACGTTTGGTGCTTCGGCCTTATGAACCCCTGTGCTGTGAACGGCTTCAATGATTGGCCGAATCTCTGAGAAAGGAAGGTGCAGGGGAAACCCAGATATCTGAAACAGAACAATTAACATGTATGATTATATATCATCACAATGAGCACGCCTGGCCCTTATACTCAGAACAGTGTTGGCTAAACAACAGTTTTCCTGAGGATTCTGACGAGTGAGTTGACGGTTCTGGAAATATGCCGATGACTAGTTTGATTAAATAGGCCTATATTTGTATTAAAACATGGAACAAAACTAAATTTTACTATGGTTCATTGTGCATGCAGAAGGAGTTTATAAGACTGGTTTATGTAGATCATATCAGCGTTTGTGCATTAATGTCTGTAATGTGTGCAACAAAAAAATTAAATCGTTCACTCTGAGCAGAATCAGTATTTCAATGTTTCTGTTCATGCGTTCCTTTGGTAACATTATCATTCCAAAATTGGTTTGATTAGAAAAACACTGGTTAATAATGTTATTTAAAACTAAGAGCTCCTCGTAACTCAACCTGTCAGCAAAACCTCATACAGAAGTTCCACCGGCCTCAATCGTGAATTTTACATGATCGCATTTTAAAGACCGTCTCTGCTTGTTTGCAGTACAAGGGTAAAGAAAAAACTGCTTCTTTGAATAAGAACAGCATTTTCTTTATTCAAAACACGATGTGTGTAAAGGCTGATGTTTTATGTATTTGAGGAGTGGAGAAACACGTCTTAGTCTGGTATTTGCCGTCTAGTCACAGCCAATACAGCCTGTGTGTAAAACACTTCACACAAGCTTTTGGCCAAATATATTAAAAGAGAGTAAAATAACTACATTAACCTTTATAACTTGTAAGTTGATAAAAACTCAATGTGATGCACTTAAATGTGTCCGTTCTAATGACAGACAAAACACAAATCTCTGACATTCACTGGTGAAAAACCCTGTTACTCCATTTGAGCTTGATTTTGGAAAAAAAAAAATTATAATATAACGACACACTGAAGTGTCTGAGCCAGGGCCGTAGCTAGGGAATTCTGGGCCCCCTGAAAAAACATTGATGTGGGCCCCTAACGCCCTCCACTCATATCATATATAATAACGGTAGGCCTATTAGTAATGGGCATGAAGGCCCACATCTGGTGCCATGCACCTAATAAGGATTTCTTACAAAATCACTAAACAGACAAATAAATAAAATGCAAATAAAGGTTACTGCTTTTACTTATTTTATATACAAATTTGTATATAAATATTATATCAAAAAATGACTTTAAATCAAATAGTTTTAAGCGATTAAAAACGACTTGAATAACAGTCATCAAGCAATTATGCAAGACAAACAAATAAAATGATAAAATAAACTTTTTTTTAAAGTAGGCATACCAGCAATATAATAGGCCTATAAAATGTATTTACAGTCAGTCTGGTGTCTAACAGTTAAGATAAATATTCAGAAATGAAAAAGGATGCAGTCAAATGTAAAATAAAACCACTTAAGTTTCTCACTGTCTTTATTTTTGATCACATTTAAGATAATGTACTATTTTATTAAATTAAGCTAATAAATATTTCCATCAATAGCAGTGAGTTGTATTCGCGTTTTCTTGACAGTAGGCTATTGTTAAAAATATCACATCAGCAGCCAGCAAGTCTCTAATCCTTGTGACACTGCATGTTATACAAACCAACAAACTACACAATAGAGCAAAAAGACGGGGGCTTTGAGCACGTTGTTCGGGCGGTGCGCGCAGCGCAGATGTTGACAGTACCAGAGTGCGCAGGCGGTGTCCTATTCCCGAGAAAGTAAAATAACGTTTTGATAGAATTTGATAGCAATTTTCCTGCCCTCCCTTTCCTTTTTATGACGTAACTGGTACCCGAATTTTTCCCTGACATTTTCAGTCAGTCATACTTCCACTGTAACTTTACTTCTAATGCTACATTCACGAGCTATCGGAAATTTCCTATTTCCCACTTGTGAAGTGATTACGAGCTCATCGCATTCAAATTTTGACTTGAGAGGGCGTTCATGTCCTTTTTTTTTTATATATAGGAAACTTGTATTTACGATAATTCCGATAGCATGTGAAGGCAGCATAACTTCAACTGTTCTCGTAGCAGCCTTAACTATGATTGGTTCTGTTTACTAACTGGGGTGGGCGGTTTGCCGCTGATTGAGCTGAAATAATTTATAGCCATCGGACTAAACTATTTTTTTATGGGAGGGGAGAGAGAGGAGATTTGGAAAACTTCTTTAACTAAATTGTATGTTTTTGTGGGTTTCATTGAACTATCAGGCATACAAATGTATATACTACAATGATTCATAAGAGTAAGGAAATGTATAGCATAACTACTGGATTTAGTGGGCCCCTTGGGCAGTAGGGGCCCCTATAATTGTCACCATCTTTCACCCCACTAGCGACGGCCCTGGTCTGAGCATATAAAGCCACAATACTAACTTTGAAAAACAGGGTGTTTAATAATTAAAAAAATATATATATATAAAAATAGTAGCGGTTCTACACTAACCTGCCATTTTCACTAGTTTCAAAACAATGGATATAACCTGTCATGGTGACATATCCTCACATAAACTCCTGCGATCTAACAGCTAACGCAGCACATTACCTTGAGACTTACATAGTGTTACTTGACAGCTGAGCGTGTGCATTTCACTCTCGTTGGATACGTCAACGTCACATTTGCATAAGCCATACTATTTGAATTTATGATTGGTTGACTGCCAAATTTAAATCTTAAACAGAACGATAAAATTACGTTATTAACTGATTAATGGTCATTTCAAATAAGCGTTTCTGAACCATTAAACTTGATTTCATTTTCATTTTTGATTGTTCCTTAAAAAATTTCGTTCGTTTCTGGTTTTTGTTTTCGTTCCTTGAACCGGTTCAGAGCGTGTAACAGTGTAAAAGTGTAATTTCTAGCAGAGCACTCACCCTGTATTCTCCCAGAAGGCTTTGCAGCTCGAGGCGGTGTTCCTCAGCCACCTCCCGTCCTCCGCTCTGCTCTAATTTTGGCAGGAATTGTCGTAGCGTAGAGATGCAGTAGCGGTTCCAGCGTGTTGGGTGACGGGGACGCCAGTCCATGATCTTCTCCCTCAAAGCCTTCTCTATCCTACATCACAGGAGCACAGAAGTTTACTGCATGAATCTGATTTCATAACATGCCCTAAAATATGTGTACCTACAGTGGATATGAACAGTCCTGTTAAAACAGCTGAACTTCTGCACGTTTAATTACAACCTATAACCTAACCTAACCTAAAATGAGTGTGCACACCCCTGAACTGGTGTGTGTCTGAAAAACAAGACCTTTACAACTAACCTGTCTTGTAACTCCACAGCAGCTGCTCTGTCCGTGCGTCTGTACACTAGTCCCTCCGGCTGAAAAATATTACTCAAAATCAATTCTGACAGCACAATTTGTGACCCTGTTAAATGGAGGCCTGTGAATGTGGAAGCCGTCCTTACCTGCACACTAGAGAGGCCCGGATCAGGGAACGCTCGTGAGAAAAACGGTTTCCAGAGCTTTGGTTTAGAGACATCAAAACTCATTCTCACGGGTGCAGCGTATGGCTGGATATTCAACCACACCTGAGACACATGGACACAAATTTATACAAATAAATTAAAGCTGCAAGCAGCGATGAAAGGGTCCTCGCACCCGTGTCACCGCCGCCCGGTGGCTTTAGGAAAACAGAGCACTGGGGGCAATATGCATTTAAGTATATAAAAATAGGAGGGCTATGTCAGTCATTTGTATTTGCCACACTTCCTGCTACCAGCTGGTGGCGCTATGACTATAACTAAATTTTGGCATGTAGATGTCTTCAAGCCAGGACTCTTATCAAACATGTGAAGTTTGAGGCAGGTCGGACATTGTATGCCTGACTTACAACAGCTTCCTGTTTCGTGGCGAAACATCAGACTTTGTCAGGCTGCCACGGACACGCCATTCAACGAAAACTCAAGAGCTCTGCAATTTAACATCACCAAGGCCTTAATATTAGACTGACCAAATATGATGTTGTTCTGGTTAAATCTCAATGAGGAGTAAAACATGACATTTCCTGTTGCCAGTAGGTGGCACTATGACTGTAACTGAATATTGGCATGTAGATGTCTTCAGGACAGGACTCTAATATTGACATTGTATGCCCGAGTTACAACAACTTCCTGGCTGCCACGGAAACGCCCTTCAGGGAAAGCTCTAGATCTTTGCAATTTAACATCACAAAGGCCTTTAGATTAGACTGACCAAATATGATGTTGATCTGATTAAATCTCTAGGAGAAGTTCTAGGAGAAGTTGCTTTGTTTGTAGTCGATTTTCAAGCGACACAAATCAGATCCAGATCGCTCCACAGATGGCATTTTTTTCTCTCTATTCAGATTGTAAAGAACGATATGCGTCTTTTTTTTCTTTTAGCTATTTCATTGAAAACACTGAAAACAGACAGTAGCTACTATATAGTTTTCAAACGATATGTTTATAAATAAGGGAAATGAACACTACACTACAGTTGATGTATTATACACTCACCTAAAGGATTATTAGGAACACCATACTAATACTGTGTTTGACCCCCTTTCGCCTTCAGAACTGCCTTAATTCTACGTGGCATTGATTCAACAAGGTGCTGAAAGCATTCTTTAGAAATGTTGGATAGGATAGCATCTTGCAGTTGATGGAGATTTGTGGGATGCACATCCAGGGCACGAAGCTGCCGTTCCACCACATCCCAAAGATGCTCGATTGGGTTGATATCTGGTGACTGTGGGGGCCATTTTAGTGCAGTGAACTCATTGTCATGTTCAAGAAACCAATTTGAAATGATTCGAGCTTTGTGACATGGTGCATTATCCTGCTGGAAGTAACCATCAGAGGATGGGTACATGGTGGTCATAAAGGGATGGACATGGTCAGAAACAATGCTCAGGTAGGGCGTGGCATTTAGACGATGCCCAATTGGCACTAAGGGGCCTAAAGTGTGCCAAGAAAACATCCCCCACACCATTACACCACCACCACCAGCCTGCACAGTGGTAACAAGGCATGATGGATCCATGTTCTCATTCTGTTTACGCCAAATTCTGACTCTACCATCTGAATGTCTCAACAGAAATCGAGACTCATCAGACCAGGCAACATTTTTCCAGTCTTCAACTGGAATTTGCTCGTGCAAATTGTAGCCTCTTTTTCCTATTTGTAGTGGAGATGAGTGGTACCCGGTGGGGTCTTCTGCTGTTGTAGCCCATCCGCCTCAAGGTTGTGCGTGTTGTGGCTTCACAAATGCTTTGCTGCATACCTCGGTTGTAACGAGTGGTTATTTCAGTCAAAGTTGCTCTTCTATCAGCTTGAATCAGTCGGCCCATTCTCCTCTGACCTCTAGCATCAACAAGGCATTTTCGCCCACAGGACTGCCGCATACTGGATGTTTTTCCCTTTTCACACCATTCTTTGTAAACTCTAGAAATGGTTGTGCGTGAAAATCCCAGTAACTGAGCAGATTGTGAAATACTCAGACCGGCCCGTCTGGCACCAACAACCATGCCACGCTCAAAATTGCTTAAATCACCTTTCTTTCCCATTCTGACACTCAGTTTGGAGTTCAGGAGATTGTCTTAACCAGGACCACACCCCTAAATGCATTGAAGCAACTGCCATGTGATTGGTTGATTAGATAATTGCATTAATGAGAAATTGAACAGGTGTTCCTAATAATCTTTTAGGTGAGTGTACATGACAAACAGACATTGATGATTTATGTAATATTTTCGAATATGAGGATTCTAATTGAATCGACACATGGTCGATTTCTTTTGTAAACAGACTGTGGTCACAGTTATGAATATGCAACTACTGACATAAACCTTATGTATTTTACTCCTTGCATTTTCATTTTACAGTGAGCAGAATAATTACAAAATTAGTGAATAGTGGTTAGCAAGCCTGCGTTGTCAGAATGCACATCTGTCAGTCAAGTCAGAAGCAAGGAGCAAACCCGTAGCAACGACGTCAGACTGTCTGATGGCAAATATATAAAATAAACAGGAATTTTATGACTTTTGAGCGATTTGTTACTGTTTGGTACACATTGTCATATTAATTATAATTCAAATGCATTTTGTTTTATTCACCACTATATTATTGATAATTGCTGAGAGGGGCACTTCTGAATCATATTGAAAAAGAGCAAGTGCTTAAGCCCCCAAAGATCCCCACCACCCCTGTTTTCAACATTGATAATAATCATAAATGTTTCTTGATCATCATATCCTCATATCAGAATGATTTCTGAAGGATCATGTGACACTGAAGACTGGAGTAATGATGCTGAACATTCAGCTTTGATCACAGGAATAAATTACATTTTAAAATATATTCACACAGAAAACTGTTGTTTTACATTGTAATGATATTTGACAATATTACAGTTTTAGTGTATTTTTAATAATATAGCTAAAGGCAGCCTTGGTGAGAATAAGAGATTTGTTTTTTAAAAACAATACAAAATCTTATTTATTCCAAACTTTTGACAGTAGTGTATTTTAAATTGATTGTAAAATGTATTTTAATGCACAGAAAACTGTCAATATTAAGTCAATTATAGGAGTGTTATTTGGTTTTACTAACGTTGTCTGAGTTAATCAGGCAGCCGATGGTCTGTAGGGGGCAGAATATGTCATACTGTCCATAGTGCTGCCCAGTGCTGGGATTCCAGATCAGATAGCGGTTCTGCTCATACGTCAACACGTACGCTGTGGCGCCCTGAAACAATGACACAAACCCATGCAGGCATAAAGCAAAAACACAAGTCCATCTACAGTGATTTATGTTGTCATAGTCTCACAAACACAAGGCCCTGTTTACACCTGGTATTAACCGCTTTGAGCTTGACCACTTTCGAGCACTTCCAGAGGTAGTTGCCAGAGGTAACAACGGAAATGCTCCCGACCACTAGGGGGCTCTCGGAGTGCGGTAAAGTTAGTTTTCCTTGCCACTGTTCTATAGATTCGCCAGTCTTACAAAGATACAAACACTACGATCAGTTTTAAGTGTGTAACCATTGTATATCGACATGAAATATCAATTCAAAAATCACCTACATGCATTATACCTCCATATTTATACTCGAGAACGCTTTTACCCGCTACCACGGCGCTTGATGCCCAAGGGATCGTCTGCCAATTCCACCATGTAACTTATTTGAAACATAATTTGTATTAATTACTTTTAACATTTAAAAATTCCACAGCTTGGTTGTATTGGTAAAACTGGCTCAGTAATGCACAACAGTGAAATTTGAACATTTAAAAATTTTTTTTTTAATTCATACAAATTATACGTTTCAACCACTTGGTGGAATTGGCAGACGTTCCCTTGGGCATCAAGCGCCGTGGTAGCGAGTAAAAGCGTTCTCGAGTATAAATATGCAGCTATAATGCATGTAGGTGATTTTGAATTGATATTTCATGTCGATATACAATGGTTAACACTTAAAACTGATCGTAGTGTTTATATCTTTGTAAGACTGGCGAATCTATAGAACAGTGGCAAGGAAAACTAACTTTACCGCACTCCAAGAGCCCCCTAGTGGTCGGGAGCAATTTCCGTTGTGTTGTGGCTTTTTCGTTGTGTTGTGGCTTGATTCCGTTGTGTTGTGACTTGATTCCGCTGTGTTGTGGCTTGATTCCGTTGTGTTGTGGCTTGTTTCCGTTGTGTTGTGGCTTGATTCCGTTGTGTTGTGGCTTGATTCCGTTGTGTTGTGACTTGTTTCCGTTGTGTTGTGGCTTGATTCCGTTGTGTTGTGGCTTGATTCCGTTGTGTTGTGGCTTGTTTCCGTTGTGTTGTGGCTTGATTCCGTTGTGTTGTGGCTTGATTCCGTTGTGTTGTGGCTTGATTCCGTTGTGTTGTGGCTTGTTTCCGTTGTGTTGTGGCTTGATTCCGTTGTGTTGTGGCTTGATTCCGTTTTGTTGTGGCTTGATTCCGTTGTGTTGTGGCTTGATTCCGTTGTGTTGTGGCTTGATTCCGTTGTGTTGTGGCTTGATTCCATTGTGTGTGGCTTGATTCCGTTGTGTTGTGGCTTGATTCCGTTTTGTTGTGGCTTGTTTCCGTTGTGTTGTGGCTTGATTCCGTTTTGTTGTGGCTTGTTTCCGTTGTGTTGTGGCTTGATTCCGTTGTGTTGTGGCTTGATTCCGTTGTGTTGTGGCTTGTTTCCGTTGTGTTGTGGCTTGATTCCGTTGTGTTGTGGCTTGATTCCGTTGTGTTGTGGCTTTATTTCGTTGTGTTGTGAACTTATGTATGCTTTTTAAAATTCGTTGTGTTGTGCACTACTGTGCCACCGTAATAGACCCTCCCCTCGAAGAAACCAGTGGTTGAAAATGGACAAAAGAGACAGATTAAAACACCAGGGAACGGGAATGTGTCTCCCTCGTCTACTTGTGATCCCATCGACCAAAATGCATCTTAATACCAGGAGTAAACAGGGACAGAGATGACAAAGATGTGGTTTTCCACCAACTCTTTGCAGAAATTTTGCTAATGTGACCACATCTGAAAATGTCACACGAGGACGAAAGATTTTCACACACAGATTTCGCATCAGGTTCAAGTGGGTCATGCCAATGTGCCACATTGCGCAAAATTTTGTCAATAGTGTATCGATGTATGAAGCACAACACACACTGTAGTTCACTGTAGTTCAAACCAAGCAGCTTTCTGTTGGTCATTGTGGCAAAATGACCAACTTGAACCTGATACAAAATCTTGTGTGGAAATCCTTCATCCTCACGTGACATTCCTGATGGTGTGGATTCCTATTGAAAGTACTGGATTTCACCTGTGTAAATGAGCCAATTAGCTGAGTTGCCTGTGACTTACCTCAGGAATGGCGGTGCCTATGATCAGCCACGCCCTTTTCCCCATCGACAGGAAGTAGTTACAGAGCAGCACAGCATGCTCCTCCTCATCTCCAGCTAGCAATGTTAGGAATTGCTAAAAACAGCACAAATCAAACAACGAGCATATATATATATATATATATATATATATATATGACACAAACAAACACAGAACAGAATCAAATGATGAGAAGAAACGCCTCACGTCGCACGTGCTCCATAAGTCGCAGACTCCCGCAAATGACACGCTGTCTGGAAGAGAAGGAATGAGCGACACGTATCGCGCAACTAACTCCTGAGGAGAGACAGAACGGGAGGATGAACAGAATGTCAACAGAGAACATAGTGACACAGAGAGGATGTGTGTGCGGACGGACCGCGGCCTCCTGAGGACTGTTGGGGAAAGCGTCCAGCAGCTCCTGCGGGGGATTCAGAGGCCGGATGAAGCGCGTGACGAAGACGGTTTTGCCGTTGATGTCGATGACGGTGGTGAGAGAGGGCCGGTCGGGGAAACGCCGACTTGCCTCCTTCTCAAAGACTTCGCTCGCTATCAGCAAACGCTCAACTTCCTGAGTGTCAAACTGAGAGGAGAGAGAGGTCAGAGGTCATTTAGCAGAGTGATTTTACACTCATCTGGGAGCTATTTTTTTAGCTTCTCTTATATTAATCAATTTGAGCATAATACTGCTAATCTTAGATACAGTACATACACTACCATTTTTAAAAATAGAAATCTCTTATGCTCACCAATCAAAAATACAGTAAAAACTAATACTGTGAAATATTATTACAATTTAAAATAAATGTTTTCTATGGAAGCTTGTTTACGCCACTGAATTTTTTTTTTTCTCTTTTCTCACAATTCTGACTTCATCTTGCAATTCTGACTTTTTCTCGCAGTTCTGACTTCTCGCAATTGTGTTTATATCTCACAATTCTGAAACTCGTAATTGTGTTTCTCAATTCAAACTTTTCTTGCAATTGTGTTTACACTCACCTAAAGGATTATTAGGAACACCTGTTTAATTTCTCATTAATGCAATTATCTAATCAACCAATCACATGGCAGTTGCTTCAATGCATTTAGGGGTGTGGTCCTGGTCAAGACAATCTCCTGAACTCCAAACTGAATGTCAGAATGGGAAAGAAAGGTGATTTAAGCAATTTTGAGCGTGGCATGGTTGTTGGTGCCAGACGGGCCGGTCTGAGTATTTCACAATCTGCTCAGTTACTGGGATTTTCACGCACAACCATTTCTAGAGTTTACAAAGAATGGTGTGAAAAGGGAAAAACATCCAGTATGCGGCAGTCCTGTGGGCGAAAATGCCTTGTTGATGCTAGAGGTCAGAGGAGAATGGGCCGACTGATTCAAGATGATAGAAGAGCAACTTTGACTGAAATAACCACTCGTTACAACCGAGGTATGCAGCAAAGCATTTGTGAAGCCACAACACGCACAACCTTGAGGCGGATGGGCTACAATAGCAGAAGACCCCACCGGGTACCACTCATCTCCACTACAAATAGGAAAAAGAGGCTACAATTTGCACGAGCTCACTAAAATTGGACAGTTGAAGACTGGAAAAATTTTGCCTGGTCTGATGAGTCTCGATTTCTGTTGAGACATTCAGATGGTAGAGTCAGAATTTGGCGTAAACAGAATGAGAACATGGATCCATCATGCCTTGTTACCACTGTGCAGGCTGGTGGTGGTGGTGTAATGGTGTGGGGGATGTTTTCTTGGCACACTTTAGGCCCCTTAGTGCCAATTGGGCATCGTTTAAATGCCAAGGCCTACCTGAGCATTGTTTCTGACCATGTTCATCCCTTTATGACCACCATGTACCCATCCTCTGATGGCTACTTCCAGCAGGATAATGCACCATGTCACAAAGCTCCAATCATTTCAAATTGGTTTCTTGAACATGACAATGAGTTCACTGTACTAAAATGGCCCCCACAGTCACCAGATCTCAACCCAATAGAGCATCTTTGGGATGTGGTGGAACGGGAGCTTCGTGCCCTGGATGTGCATCCCACAAATCTCCATCAACTGCAAGATGCTATCCTATCAATATGGGCCAACATTTCTAAAGAATGCTTTCAGCACCTTGTTGAATCAATGCCACGTAGAATTAAGGCAGTTCTGAAGGCGAAAGGGGGTCAAACACAGTATTAGTATGGTGTTCCTAATAATCCTTTAGGTGAGTGTATATCTCGCAATTCTGACTTTATCTTGCAATTGTGTTTTTATCTTGCAATTCTGACTTTTCTCGCAATTGTGTTTATATCTCGCAATTCTGACTTTATCTTGCAATTCTGACTTTTCTCGCAATTCTGACTTCTCGCAATTTGTGTTTATATCTCAATTCTGACTTTTTTCTCATTATTCTGACTTTTCTCGCAATTCTGACTTTTTTTGCCATTGTTTATATCAAGCAATTCTGACTTTTTCTCGCAATTCTGACTTTTCTTGCCATTGTTTATATCTCGCAATTCTGACTTTTTCTCGCAATTCTGACTTTTCTTGCAATTGTGTTTATATCTCACAATTCTGACTTTTCTCGCAATTCTGACTTCTCGCAATTGTGTTTATATCTCAATTCTGACTTTTTTCTCAAAATTCTGACTTTTCTCGCAATTGTGTTTATATCTCAATTCTGACTTTTTGCCATTGTTTATATCTCGCAATTCTGACTTTTTCTCGCAATTCTGACTTTTCTTGCCATTGTGTTTATATCTCGCAATTCTGACTTTTCTCGCAATTCTGACTTTTCTTGCCATTGTGTTTATATCTCGCAATTCTGACTTTTTCTCGCAATTCTGACTTTTCTCGCAATTGTGTTTATATCTCGCAATTCTGACTTTTTCTCGCAATTCTGACTTTTCTCGCAATTGTGTTTATATCTCGCAATTCTGACTTTTCTCGCAATTGTGTTTTTATCTCGCAATTCTGACTTTTTCCTCGCAATTCTGACTTTTCTTGCCATTGTGTTTATATCTCACAATTCTGACTTTTTCTCGCAATTCTGACTTCTCGCAATTCTGACTTCTCGCAATTGTGTTTATATCTCAATTCTGACTTTTTTCTCAAAATTCTGACTTTTCTCGCAATTGTGTTTATATCTCAATTCTGACTTTTTGCCATTGTTTATATCTCGCAATTCTGACTTTTTCTCGCAATTCTGACTTTTCTTGCCATTGTTTATATCTCGCAATTCTGACTTTTTCTCGCAATTCTGACTTTTCTTGCCATTGTGTTTATATCTCGCAATTCTGACTTTTTCTCGCAATTCTGACTTTTCTTGCCATTGTGTTTATATCTCGCAATTCTGACTTTTCTCGCAATTCTGACTTTTCTTGCCATTGTGTTTATATCTCGCAATTCTGACTTTTTCTCGCAATTCTGACTTTTCTCGCAATTGTGTTTATATCTCGCAATTCTGACTTTTTCTCGCAATTCTGACTTTTCTCGCAATTGTGTTTATATCTCGCAATTCTGACTTTTCTCGCAATTGTGTTTTTATCTCGCAATTCTGACTTTTTCTCGCAATTCTGACTTTTCTTGCCATTGTGTTTATATCTCACAATTCTGACTTTTTCTCGCAATTCTGACTTTTCTCGCAATTCTGACTTTTCTTGCAATTGTGTTTATATCTCACAATTCTGACTTTTTCTCGCAATATTGACTTTTCTCGCAATTGTGTTTTTATCTCGCAATTCTGACTTTCCTCGCAATTGTGTTATCTCAATTCTGACTTTTTCCTCACAATTCTGACTTTCTCTCTCAATTGTGTTTATATATCACAATTCTGACTTTATCTTGCAATTGTGACTTTTCATGCAATTGTGTTTATATCTCACAATTCTCACTTTATCTTGCAATTCTGACTTTTCTCGCAATTCTGACTTTTCTCGCAATTGTGTTTATATCTCGCAATTCTGATTTTATCTTGCAATTGTGACTTTTCATGCAATTGTGTTTATATCTCACAATTCTCACTTTATCTTGCAATTCTGACTTTTCTCGCAATTCTGACTTTTTTCGCAATTGTTTATATCTCAATTCTGACTTTTTTCTCACAATTCTGACTTCTCGCTATTGTTTATATCTCGCAATTCTGACTTTTTCTCGCAATTCTGACTTTTTTCTCACAATTCTGACTTTTCTCGCAATTGTGTTTATATCTCGCAATTGCATTTATATCTCGCAATTCTGACTTTTCTCGAAATTCTGACTTTTCTCGAAATTCTGACTTTTCTCGAAATTCTGACTTTTCTCGCAATTGTGTTTATATCTCGCAATTCTGACTTTTTCTCGCAATTCTGACTTCTTGCAATTGTGTTTATATCTCAATTCAGTTTTTTTTTCTCACAATTCTGACTTTTCTCGCAATTGTGTTTATATCTCGCAATTCTTACTTTATCTTGCAATTCTGACTTTTCTCGCAATTGTTTTTATATCTCACAATTCTGACTTTTTCTCGCAATTGTGTCATCTCAATTCTGACTTTTTCCTCACAATTCTGACTTTTCTCGCAATTGTGTTTATATATCACAATTCTGACTTTATCTTGCAATTTTGACTTTTTTTCCCTCACAATTCTGACTTTTTTCTTACAATTCTCACTTTTTCTCACAATTGCGAGTTTATATCACACAATGGCGAGAAAAAAAGTCAGATTTACGAGATAAAAAGTCGCAATTATCTTTTTATCTTTTTATTCAGGTGGCGGAAACGAGCTTCTATAGTTTTCTATTCTATTATATTGTAAAATGTAATATTACATTGTGATCAAAGCTGAATTTTCAGCATCCTTCAGAAATCACATGATCTTGCTCAAGCAATATTTCTTCTTATTATAAATATGTTGAAAACAGTTTCAATATTTGTGTGGAAACCATCATACATTTTTTTCAGGATTTTATGATTAATAGAAAGTTCAGAAAAGAACAGCATTTATTTGAAACAGAAATCTTTTGCAACATTATAAACATGTTTTCTATCACTTTATGACATCCCTGCTGAATAAAACTAGAGAAAAAAATCTTACTGACCCTACATTTTTGAATGGTAGTGTATAAACAAGTAAATTTGACATGGAGAGATATTAAACTTACTGATCTAAACAGAACTCCACTAAACACACAACACTTACAGGGATGTTCTGGGTTAAGCTACAAGCATTACAAATAAAGCTCTATGATGCTCACAGAAAATGATTTCAACATTTTTCTCCATTAGAGAAAAAAAAACACAAATCATGTAATGCTCTGACGAGCATACAATTAAAGTCTATGGCGCAAGACAAAATGTGCGGATTGTGTATTTGTTAAAGCACTTCTATTAATTTATCCACATCAAATGTTTTTTATTTGAGCTGTAAAGTTTCTAAATTTTCCTATTAGGACTACGGTTCTGGGTTCCTGTGGATTTTTCTCCACATAAACAGTCCCTTTCTGAAATAGGTGTGCATATCATGTGAAAATCTTCCAGTTTACTGGCATTATAACTTTACACAGACAAGGCTACTAATACATTTTATCACATTGATGTTATATTAACACAGATAATGTTTAAATGTTTTGGTCACACTCCAAAAGCAGTGTGTATTTTACTGTATTAATATTTTTCTCTGTTGCCAATTCAAAGATGCTGTATTTGTACTGGTCCCAGAATATTCCTTAATAAAACTAGGATATCTGGGATATCAGACTCCAAATCTGTTACCTTTACTTCCTTCATCTATTAAAAGCAGTGCAAAGACAAGAAAGAACAGAGAGAGAGAAAATCAATACTGAAAAAAAAAAATCCATACAAATCTTACTTTACTCCTAAAAGCTGTTTTGCTTAAGAGTTAAAATATTTGTATCTTTACATAGCACATGATGATTTGTCAGATTTGGCTCCTGTACCTTCTCTCTGATGGTGTCTCCAGGCACCAGTTGGGGTTCAATGGTGATGAAGAGGCTGAGGAAGGTTCCTTCGCTCAGGCTGCGGATGGTGTCATATCCACCTTCACTGGCCAAACTTCGCTCCTTACTGTATCCCAGCAGCACTGGAGGAGTGGACACCTTAAACGTCCCGTCAATCTAAACATACAATGTACAAATTCAGCTAAACAAAGATCACGATCAATCAAACCTGTATATTTTTAGCTTTACTGAAATAAAACAGCCAATCAAATTTAAGGGTGTGTTCACGCTTGTAGTTCGGTTAAAAAAGAAATTGATATATGTGACCCTGGAACACAAAACCAGTCATAAGTCACACAGGTATACTTGTGGCAATCGCCAACAATACACTGTATGGATCAAAATGATCAATTTTTCTTTTATGCCAAAAATCATTAGGATATTAAGTAAAGATCATGTTCCATGAAGATATTTAGTCAATTTCCTACCGTAAATATATATAAAAAACATATTTTTAGTAGTAATATGCATTGCTAACGACTTCATTTGGACAACTTTAAAGACAATTTTCTCAATATTTAGATTTTTTTTTAGATCAATGGAAAGCTATTATTCAGCTTTCATGTGATGTACAAATCTCAATTTTAAAAAATTGACCCTTATAACTGGTTTTGTGGTCCAGCGTCACATATTGAGTCCTGGTTTGCTTAGCAGTCCCACTGTCATTTTGAACACTGAACCTAAAGATACAAAACAAAAACAGTTTTTATTACATATATTTCATGACGGAACTTACCAAACCTCCAAAACAATGGGATAAATGTGCTCGCTGTATGAAAACTCGTGAAGAGCTTATAATGTGTATAATGTATAATGTGTAAAGGAGTCAAAACAGCGTCACACACACAAACCAAGATCTGCTGCGAGGAGACGCGGTTCTAATGCCTGTACCGAACTGTGATGGGCAACATCGCAACTATGACGAGAAAAAACAGGTATGCTTGAGCATTTTGTCATTTTTAGAGTCGCATTATGCGACATCACATCATGTCTTTGGTCCATGTTGGGTTCATATTTCCTTCGAACCGTTCCAGAGTCCATTTGGAAGTGGGTCTCGGTGCAATTTTTTGGTGCGCACTAAGGTTTGAATGGCAGCATTCACATTTAAGGCACATTCACGCCAAGGACGATAACTATAACGATTAAGATATCACCATAAGATAGCACTAAAAATCGTTCTAAATGTAAATGAATAGCACATCACAACTATAACCATAGGCACAGATGAACAATACCATTGGAATCACTTTCAGAAAGATTTTTTTCCAGCTGATGAGTCATAAAAACATTGACAGCCAATCAGAATCCATGTTGCTTTAAAGAGCTTAAGCATTTAAAGCGGCAGACAAGCACGCACTTAGAATAAAAAAGAACAATATCATCCGCTGGTGTGGACGCTAATATAGTCATCATTATAGTTATCTTTATAGTGAACAGGCTTTTATGCAAATGACCTGTACTAACAGAGCAATCGCACCAGAGTTTGTTTTAATCAAACCAAACATGCCATGTGTGAACACACCCAAAACGAGATGATAAATGAAATGGTAGAGAGCCAGTGTTTGTATGAAGTATTAGCGTTTAGTATCTTGCCCGAGACTGCAGGTAGATGGTGCTGAAGGGAATCTTGATGGAGCCGAGCCAGTGCCGCTCTATACGGGTGTGAATAGTGTTTCCTCGCTCCCTCTCGTCCTGAAGGAGTTAAGGCCGACCGCTCATATCATTATCGCATCATGAAGATTAAAATGACTGTGGGGATGGCACATCTATATGTTTCTTACCTCCATCACATCATACAGAACCTCATCGAAGATGTTGATGAAGACCTCATCTCTGACCGACTGCAGACTGGTGGAGCTGTAGTCTCCGTTTGGAGCACTGAGATCAAGGGAAAACAGCCGATTCACATCATGATAATGGGAAAATACACTTCTGACTAAAAAACTAGTGAACTGCCTACCAAACCAGCATTTTAAAGGCCCACTGAAGTTGCTTGAAACGCGCAGCATTATTCAATGTGTTGACGTAATTTAGAAACAGGAAGACAGGGCGGGACAGGGCTTCTTCCCTTTTTAAAATAGCCAATAGCGTTTATCACAGTTTGGCCAGAGCTGTTGAGATCAGCAAAGCCACAGTTTCCTCCTAATCTCTAACCAATTCTCATCATAATCTCCCTCATATCTCTTTAAAATACAGCATTCTGTGCAGAATTCACGTTCACTGCGGTTCGAGTGACACTAACATGAGACCAGACTTAATTCGCCCCAATGGAAAGCATATTTACACTGTCTGAATCATTCCCTATCCCCTATATAGTGCACTATGTGCCATTCACAATGTAGAAAATAGTAATTGTGTGAACGATTTCAGCCGCAGCGCCAACACCGGTTTATAATGTAGGGGCGGGGCTTCAGATTCTAGAGAGCATTTGATTGGACAGAAAATCTGATGAGAAGCTGAAGTGCAGAGTGATGTAATCCTTATTGGCGGAAGTGAGAGACTGTAAGTTTTGAATGCTTATATCTTCTAAATGTGAATTTTGTCATTGTTTTGGAGAAGACTAGCTTATAGATAACAGTGAGGCTAACATATTCATACTAAAAGCCAAAAAAACTTCAATTTTGATTTCATGGGGACTTTAAGTGCACTCCCACTACGAAGGCTGTTAGACAGGGACATTATGCGGCCTCCTAAGACACCTAATTTTTGGCCAAATTGTTTCATTGCTCAATGAAAAAAAGGAACTTAGAAGAAATCAAAAATGTGAAAAGAATATTAAAAAAGAAAATGTGAATATTATTAAATGTAATTTTTTTTTTTTTTTTATCTTTATGTTTCATTCAATACTGGAGAATATCAATTAAAAGAAATATTGTGTTAAGAGAAATAATAAATATTATTAATGTAAATTTATTTTTAAAAATATGTGCGCTTCATTCAATACCAGACAATATTAATAAAAATAATATTAATGAAAAAAATCGGTCAAGAAATAAATGAAATAGTATTGATGTACATTTATTTTTTGGAGAATATAAACAAAAAAAACAAAAACAAAAAATTATAATTTGTCATGAGAAATTATAAATATTAATGTACATTTACTTAAAAAATATTTGTCTTATTTAATACTGGAGAATGTCAAGAAAGATTGCCTGTTTTACTATGGATTTTTATGCTTATTAGAGTATTGTTTCATTAGTTTAGCAATGTGCTATTTGTGTGTCGCTCTGAGGCAGTGACTAAGTACAGCGATTGAAATGAGCCACTTATGAGGTTTCTTTTCAGTCAGGAGGCTGCCTTAGAAGACAGCAAGCAGTTCACTAGGTTTTAGAACAGCGCTATAGTGACATGTTGATGTGATGATAGACTGGCTTTCAAATTCTTATGCTGTGGGTTCTAGCCTGACCTGAATGGTAGAACAATCTCCTCGTTCCAGCAGGGGTTTGGACCCTCGGCGGTAGACGTCTGAAGCACTGAACGCTGGAAAGACACCTCCACAAACGGCCTGATCAGAGGCTAAAGCACACACACATGAATACACAGTTATAGTTAAAGGCGCAGTAGGCTATTTCTGAGAGACGCTGTGGAAAAACATGTAAACCAACCCCTAATATGAAAATATGGTGTTTATACATAATCCAGGCTGTGTAAATATGAGAATACAGAAGGAGGTGTATCCGCTCATGATGGGGAAAAGAGAGAGTGAGCAAGCTGGACATTTGTAGAAAGACTATAGAAAGAGAGATGGCTGAGATATTACCAAAGAGGAAAAAGGTCAGTTTGGAAGAGCTTTAGGACCCGCATTAATATTAGAAAAGCTTTCCAACGCTGGAGAGTTCAGAGAGCGGGAAGGCCTGAAAACGGACACAGAGGTTCCTTTATTTTTGCTCGATAAGTGAGTAACATTGGTTTTGGAACCAAGATCTGCTGTTGGTCACAGTTGATTCATCCATACTTGTGCGAGCTGTCTGATGCGGCAGCAGTAAGTGGTTGTCTGTGTTTCATAGCGTGTTCGTTATTTTAGGGGCGGAGCAATATAGGGAGGGGTCTGTTTGTTTGGCTGTCGTTTTCAAATATGAACAGTGTTTCTCAGAAATTGCTTAGTTAAAGCTGGACGTACACTGTGAGTTCGGGAGATATTGCAAACATGTAAGTTAACTTGATAAATCGTGTCAATTAGCTGGTACACGGCACGACTGCACGGCGAGCCGGCAGCAATCACGCGAGCTTTCGCTCTAAACACGGAGACTGTCGCTTTCAATGTTGCAGCTATAGCTACAGATAGGAAAAAGAAAGAAAAAATGATTTGTGTGCAAATGATTTGTTGAAAAGCAGAGAACAGCAGCTATTCCTTTTAAACAGAAACAACTAGAAAGAGAGAGAGAGAGAGAGAGAGAGCGTGATTGTATGGTTGCAGCCACTGAGCTATAGCCTAATAATACTCATCGATCTAGCCTATGTGGCGTGGTTATGTATGACTTGGCAATAATGGACCTATACGTTGGTGAAAAAAGGGCCAACTCCCCGAATCTTTTTACAGAGTGTCTATTTACACCATGTGCAAATAGCGTAACTTGTTGGCAAGTGCTATTTGCACTACCTCCACCTAACAATGCCTGGTTGGGCCAAACAAGAAAAAAAAAAAAAAAACGCAGATATTTCAAAGTCTTCAGTGGCATAGTCAGTAAAGCATAAAGCTTAAGGATCTTGGTTTTGACGCGACCGACCCAGTTTCGAATCCGCCTTTTGCCGAGCTCGCTCTTCTCCCTTTTCCCATCACATATCACATCGGAAAGGCATTTACTTTCAATAAACATTAAGAAAATATTCTAAAAGTGGAAAAAAAAAACGAAATGTTTAATAATAGTAAAAGCATTTATTGGCTAGGGTTAGGGGTAAGTGTACGGAGGGCTCTTATTGTCCCATTAAGGTGGCATCCATTTAATAATTTTAATAAATATAATCATACACTATTTATGTTATTATTGCATCCTGTTAATGTACAATAATACTGAGGTGCAAATAGTATGTATCTGTCAAAATAAAGTATAAATTGCATGTAATTACTATTTACACATATTGCAAAGAACTGCTACTTTTACATGGTTTAAACAGAATATATCACTATTTTCACTTAGTAAATAGCATCTACAGCTATTTGCACTTAGTGTAAATATCATCTATCGCAAAGAAAATATGTTATTTTCACTTAGTGTAAATAGAATCTAGTTGCTATTTACACTTGTAAATGCGAGCTCGTACAACAGCAAAAATTGCACCGTGTATGCCGGCTTAAGGTACAGGTATGGTGCAGTGATGCCGTCATGCTGTTACCTGTCCGAAGGGCCACTCACTGCCATGTTGGGGTGTTTGGGACGACACAGGAGCTGCAAATGGCTCTGTGAATGATCGTCCAGACTTAGCCGACACAGGGGGTTTGCTGAAAATACAACAAACAATCCATGAGTGAACGCTGTCATTCAGTGTCTTCTTATTGGTCAACTCTCCTGGGTGTGCACAGGTACCTGGCGTAAAGTCTGCGGACAGGGATGTCGTATCCTCTGATGATGTTGACCAGGAGTTTGATGTCTCCATCTGAGAGGTTCTGAGCCGTCACCTTCTTCCTCTCCTTCCTGCGAGGCTTCAGGGGCCGTTTGGGCTCGGCCAGTTTGAACAGGTTCCAGCCCAGCACTCTGAAAGAGCATCCGCTGAGAGTCAGTGTGTAGATATCCCATAACACACTGCAGTATTAGTGAGGGATCTGAGTTAACATTCAGCTTGAACAATAGACATTGAGACAAAGGACTTTATCAGCCTCACATAGTTTACTTGTTTAAAGTCTCTACTTCTATCCTGAACACACACAAAAACACACATCTACTAACAAATGCTGATGTTGAACACACAACATGTTATATAACTGATCAGCCCTTAAATTTGATTGGTTGAGCGGCATTGCAAGAGAGTTTTTTCATTGTTTGTACCATCTACTTGTCTGTGTTCGGACGTTCCTGATAGACTATCAGTCTGTGATGGGGATAAATCAGTCACTTTTTCTGCAGGTGGCAGAATCATAATCTATTAACTACATTTTTTAGTTAAGCAAAAAAAAAAAATGTAAGAACATCATATTGTTTCTGAGAGTTGGGAAATGCTATAAAGGAAAGGTTGTGGAAAGGCCTTATATGGAGATAATATAGGCTTTTTTATGCAAATTACTAACATGGGACATGTGAGCACTCATGAAAATATTCAAAATTCATTAACATTACGACGAGTTTAAGAATAAATTGATGCACTGTAAACCCTAATGCTCAAAATAATGAATTGGTTTGAGTAGAGCCAACTCAAATTAAACAAAATAGTTCAAACAAATGAACTTTTATGAGTATTTATAACTTTCTTTTTCATTTTAAGTAATCTGAATTGTTTCAGTGTTTTGAGTTTTATGAACTTGTTTCTTTTAATTTAGACAAACTTAAATTTAACTGAAACTGGGCTAGGATTTCTATTTCCCAGCATGCTTTGCCATGACACTCAAAAGGGACAGTAAATGCTAAAATTAAGTGTTATATAATGATTTGTTGTGCAAGATTAACATTAAATGGGATATTTTGGAGTGTTAAAAGCTTTGTTATGCTAGTTTAGAAGAGTTTCTGTTATGTTGGGGTTCTGTAGGGTTTCCATCATGGTGACGAGTGGAGCATGAGCTTAGTTTGAGAACAGATATATGCTAAATGTTTTATATTGCTGTCCTCATTCAGCAAGTGCTATGCTACCAAAATATTGTGTAACCAATTAGCAAGGTGGCATTTATTGAATTAGCTAGTTAAAGCTAGTCAAGTTTCCACTACAAAAATGTGAGATTACATGATATTTTTAAGTTAAATGTATGAATTAGCTTACTCAAATATTTCAAGTTCAGAGCGATTAAAATGTATGATTACAAAATAAAAATCTGCAAGTTCTGCTTACTTAAACTTTAAAATTCTTAACTTATTCAGGTTTACAGTGTGTGTTTATGCACATGTTGTGAATCGGGCAGAAATTTGTCGAGCAAAGTTTATTAGTGACTCTTTTGGCAGGTGACATTATTAAGCCAGTAGATAGCGACTCTTTATGAGGGAGTCAAATGAATCATTCACTCATCCATTTCATTCAGAAATACCGATTTATTCTAGAATTAAATAAGTGACTGGGTCTCATTCACTAACTGCATACGTACACATTTTTTGTGACCTGATCTAAACATTACCGTTATCATTAACAAATCATGATTCAAAAAGAATCAGATTCATCAATTACCAGGTGCATGGTCTAAAAGGGTTGTCCCTAGTCTCTTAATGAGTCATGGGTTTGTTTTGGGTTAGGGTTAGGGTTAGGGTAATCAGAGTCTCATCTCCCATTCCCTTTAAAAGCCAGTTGGACTCGCACCATGGCGGATTCGCTATTTACATGGTGGAATTTGTGAGCGGAAAGACTGAACGCTTCTCCAGAGAGAAATCCTTTTATTTTTAATATTTAAACATGTTTATGTGCTGCTGCGCGTCCCTGTGTGTGTAATAACCAGAGTGTACGTGCATTGTGTACCTGCCTATAGGTGCATATTACTAACACCAAAAATACTGCAACATCAGGAGCATTGTTGGCGAGTTGCTATTTTGATGAACTGAAAACGACTGCGCCATTGACAAACAAAAACCTGGTCTAAAGTCAATAGCGCAGTCATTTTCAGTTCCTCAAAATAGCAGAGCGCCAACAATGCTCCTGAACACACCTGGTTTTCAGACCAGCACGCCCATGGGCAAACAGATGGGCTATTTACTATTACCATTTGCTATTTAAACAACGTGGCGTTGCACGTGAAAATGATAACTGCGTCGGGCTGAAACTAGCAAACAACATTTGCGTCGCCGGGTGTATGATAGGGCCCTAATTTGTTTAGGAATGAATCACCACTACTGTGTGATTCTGATAATATTGTGTCTAAAATGCAAGGTTTATGTTTATTAATCTGCTGTATAAAAGCAATATCATGCTCGCAATCATGCTGTTGTTCTAAATGTCACTATGGCTGTGAAAGCTAAAGCGGAATTATCTTTCAGTCTGTTCCTCACACAAAGCTTTAATCATTTTATAATGTTAGTCGATGTATGATTTCATTATATGGAAAAGAGCAGCATGAACATTCAGCTAAACCTTTCCTGTAGTGATCCACAAAGAAATGATGTCATATGGGTTTGCAACAACATGAGGGTGAGTAAATAAATACATTAGTACTGTTGCTCTAAACATACTGTCAGTACTCACCGTACAGCAGATCAAACACACAAACACTCTGAGTGTGTGATTTCCACATTAACACACACACACACACACACACACACTTCAGTGTGGGACTGGACTCCTCTAACATACTTTACACTGACTAATTCTACAGAAAATGGCATCTCGTGAACACACAGATCTGAGGGAAGGAACACAAGGAAAATAAAGGAATACGGAAGACTGAAAAAAGAACAGAAAAATCCTCAGAACATACCCAGCACCTGGACCACTGAATATACAAACATACAGGAGAAAAAAAGAGAAATAAAAGACAAGAACTGTCAAATAAAGATCACTTTATACACGACTAAGAGTAGATAAAACCTCACGCTCCCTGCTCATGGCCTGAACATACCATAAACTGCCATCAAACATGTTTAACCTTCTATATAATCATCATCAAATAGTTATTTAATTAACTGCAGTGCATGAACTGGATTTAGCTTCGAAGGAAAGTGTCAGCATTTGTTACTGGGTGAGTATGTGTACCAAACCATATCTGAATATGAAATCTATAGGAGTGGGCGGAGTCTTAAAGATGAGGATGCCTCAGTACGCCTATATTTCAAGTCTGCAGAAGTGAATTAGATCAACAATAAGAGCCGTTTACCCGATGCTGGGAACCTCGTCCTCCGAAACCACATCAGACAGGATGAAATGATGCTTCGCTATAAGGGAACGATTGATGACTGACTCCCGAACCTGAGACAGAGAGACAAACAGAGAATTTGAGAGGGAATTTGATTTTAAGGGCCCTTTGCTGACCAATCCATACATACCACATTTATCCTATACATATCTCGCATTAATGTTCACTGTCCTTACATAAATAAAACAAAGTAAAAAAGGAAAAAATTTATTTAGAGTCAGTAAGTTTTTTTTTTCTTTTTTAAGAAATTAATACTTTTATTCAGCAAAGGATGCATTAAATTAATCAAAAGTGACAGTAAAGACATTTATAAAGATTTATATTTTAAAAATGATTACTGTTTCCACAAAAATATTTAAGCAGCATATATTAAACTGTTTTCAACATAATCATAAATGTTTCTTGAGCATCATATCATCATATCAGAATGATTTCTGAAGGATCATGTGACACTGAAGACTGGAGAAATGATGCTGAAAATTCAGCTTTGATCAAAGGAATTACATTTTAATATATATTCTTATTTTGAATTGTAATAATATTTCAAAATATTACTGTTTTACTGTATTTCTTATTAAAAAAAAAAGCAGCCGAGGTGAGCTAAAGAGAAAATATTTGTAAAAAACGTCCCGACCCCAAACTTTTGAACGATAGTCCAAGTATGAAAGAAAGCAACATAACTCCATAGCTCAGTTTCAGTGATCACTCACTCTTTGCAGATATTTGGCCACGAGGGCTCGATGTGAATCAATGTGCTCTTTTGTATCGATGATCTCGCTCTCCTTTAGTCTCTTCTCGTAATCCTGAAAACAAAATCATGACACAAATCCACCTGTTTATTCTAACATATGTTCAATTAACATATGAACTAATTACAGGTACATACGTCCTCAAAAGATAAGACTGTCATTGCACTACAGCTGCTGGAAACCTAGATTCATGGTACATTTCATTCACAGACTTGCTATGACATCTTGCACAGACGTCTACTCGACACTAGGTGGTGCTACAATATGACAGAATTCACCATTGTTTTATGTTTTCTTTTCAATCTTTCAATGCAGCATTCGACTCCTGCCTGGACGGTCTTACCAGTTTTATATATCTTTTTCAAACACTATCTCTTTTAAGTCCTCGGCCTTTCATCTAGTCTGGACAATCTTAGGACACACACCACTTCGAATTCTGTTGCATTATTTTCCTGTTAACACTGTGAAGCTGCTTTGAAACAATCTGCATTGTAAAAAGCGCTATATAATTAAAGCTGACTTGACTTGACCACTTCACAGACTGTTCAGCATGTCTGTTACAACACTGTCAGACACATGGAGTTTGCAGGTTAAGTGATCTCACCTGGAACACTTTTTCGGATATCTCCCGCTCCGTGGAGGGGACGCATTTAAAGTGCCGGAACTCCACCACCTCCTGACTCCGCAGCCTCAGGAGACGGAAGCGACGGGAACGATGCAGCTCCTCATCAGTCAGGAAATTAAACTCCTCCTGAAGCTGCTCCAGACGAAAGTATTCAGGAACCGCCACATCTCCACCACTCACCACCTATAATAATAATAATAATAATAATAATAATAATTTGTTACATTTATATAGCGCTTTTCTAGGCACTCAAAGCGCTTTACATGGAAGGGGGAAATCTTTTCAACCACCACCAATGTGCAGCACCACATGGATGATGCGACGGCAGCCATATTGCGCCAGAACGCCCACCACACACCAGCTGATTGGTGGAGAGGAGACCGAGTGATGAAGCCAATCGTGTATATTATATATATATATATATATATATATGGGGATGATTAGGAGGCCATGATGGACAGGGGCCAATGGGCAGATTTAGCCACGATGCCGGGGTTACACCCCTACTCTTTATCGAAGGACATCCTGGGATTTTTAATGACCACAGAGAGTCAGGACCTCGGTTTAACGTCTCATCCGAAGGACGGTGCTTGTTACAGTATAGTGTCCCCATCATTATACTGGGGTGTTAGGACCCACACAGACCACAGGGTAAGCACCCCCTGCTGGCCTCACTAACACCTCTACCAGCAGCAACCTAGTTTTCCCAGGAGGTCTCCCATCCAGGTACTGACCAGGCTCAGCCCTGCTTAGCTTCAGTGGGAAACCAGCCTTAGGCTACAGGGTGATATGGCTGCTGGCTAGAGACAAAGGGCCCTATTTTAACGATCTGAGCACATGGTCTGAAGCGCATGGCGAAGGTGCACTGTCCGAATCCACTTTTGCTAGTTTAACAACTGAAAAAACGGACAGCATGCTAGGCACATGGTCCAAAAGGGTTGTTCCTAGTCTCTTAATGAGTCATGGGTGTGTCCAACAATGCGCGTGAACACACCTGGTTTTCAATGGTGAAATGGTTTCTGTCTTTTTCAAATTAGAACGGCTACTCGGCACAGTCTTGTGACTAAGGGTTGAACGACTATTTTTTTAAGTCGAAATGTATATAATGAAAGTCGAGTATGACTATTCGCTGATGGCATCATTAATGAACAAATAAGCCTGAACCTCGAGCTGAGACTCGAACATGGGTTTTCTTGTGCATAGCTCTGGCAAATGACACAGTGCTGTCCACATGGCTATTGTTCCTACATAACAGCTTATTTTTATCAGTTCTTTTGTCTGATTTCTGCTCGTTCTGAATCAGATACAGATAAAGTAGCACAGTAAAGATTACATTTATATGAATACATTAGTGAGAGAGTGATTGCGTGAATTAATTCTACCCGGCAGCATCTCTGCTACTAGTGAAGCTGTGGGTTATTTAGTTACTAAGAAATATATGCTAGAACTTTTCAGTTTCTAAGCTATTTTATTGATAAATCACAGAAGAGTGTTGACAATAAATTTATGCGCTACTGTCAGATGTGTGCGTTACAATGGTGTGTTATAATGTTTCCTGAGAGGCACTTATAATGTTAATATGATTTTTACATTAAAGAAATTGTCACAACTTATAAATAAAAGGCATTTTTTAGCCTCTGATTTGAACACTCTGTTTGAAGGGGCGTGTCTACTGTGAGACTTCAGTGTAAACGCCCACTGCTGTGATTGGCTGCCGTGAGACTTCAGTGTAATCGCCCACTGCTGTGATTGGCTGCCGTGAGACTTCAGTGTAAACGCCCACTGCTGTGATTGGCTGCCGTGAGACTTCAGTGTAAACCCCCACTGCTGTGATTGGCTGCCATGAGACGTCAGTGTAAACGCCCACTGCTGTGATTGGCTGCCGTGAGACTTCAGTGTAAACATCCACTGCTGTGATTGGCTGCTGTGAGACTACAGTGTAAACGCCCACTGCTGTGATTGGCTGCTGTGATACTTCAGTGTAAACGCCCACTGCTGTGATTGGCTGCCGTGAGACTTCAGTGTAAACCCCCACTGCTGTGATTGGCTGCCATGAGACGTCAGTGTAAACGCCCACTGCTGTGATTGGCTGCCGTGAGACTTCAGTGTAAACGCCCACTGCTGTGATTGGCTGCCATGAGACTTCAGTGTAAACGCCCACTGCTGTGATTGGCTGCCATGAGACTTCAGTGTAATCGCCCACTGCTGTGATTGGCTGCCGTGAGACTTCAGTGTAATCGCCCACTGCTGTGATCGGCTGCCGTGAGACTTCAGTGTAAACCCCCACTGCTGTGATTGGCTGCCGTGAGACTTCAGTGTAAACACCCACTGCTGTGATTGGCTGCCGTGAGACTTCAGTGTAAACGCCCACTGCTGTGATTGGCTGCCGTGAGACTTCAGTGTAAACACCCACTGCTGTGATTGGCTGCCGTGAGACTTCAGTGTAAACCCCCACTGCTGTGATTGGCTGCCGTGAGACTTCAGTGTAAACGCCCACTGCTGTGATTGACTGCCGTGAGACTTCAGTGTAAACGCCCACTGCTGTGATTGGCTGTCGTGAGACTTTAGTGTACACGGCCACTGCTGTGATTGGCTGCCGTGAGACTTCAGTGTAAACGCCCACTGATGTGATAAACTGCCATGAGACTTCAGTGTAAACCCCCACTGCTGTGATTGGCTGCCGTGAGACTTCAGTGTAAACGCCCACTGCTGTGATTGGCTGTCGTGAGACTTTAGTGTACACGGCCACTGCTGTGATTGGCTGCCGTGAGACTTCAGTGTAAACGCCCACTGATGTGATTAACTGCCGTGAGACTTCAGTGTAAACCCCCACTGCTGTGATTGGCTGCCGTGAGACTTCAGTGTAAACGCCCACTGATGTGATTAACTGCCGTGAGACTTCCGTGTAAACGCCCACTGATGTGATTAACTGCCGTGAGACTTCAGTGTAAACGCCCACTGCTGTGGCTGACATCTTTGCATATGAAATAAGTATTAGAATTTTAACTCTCTCAAAAACTTTTACTAAGTTTTTACTATTACTGCTCTCAGGATTAAAGAATTGATTATTGCATTATATTTAGATGTATTCCCATCACATGGAAGGTTGCAATGATGAGCATTGAGAGTTGGATTGACAGTGCATGAATGCAGTGATCTCATCACTGCAACATGATTTCTGTACTCTCACGAATGCATTCTTTCACCATAAATTACAATGCAAACACAATGTAAATGACTGACAGCTTCAATGATTGTAAAGGGAGCGTTCTTTGATCGCTTTCTGTATATAATTTACTCACTATTTAAACAAGAGATTATTTTCATGTTACTAAGAGAATGTTATTGATGATCGTTTACGCACATCCTTTCTAACCCTAACGCTGCTGTGATTTAGGTTAAAACGCATAAATACTTAAACGACCTGTAATAACAGACAAAGCAATAGTGACCACATAATAAAAACAGTTACACTGTTGTGGTGCAACATTACTGTCAGATTCAATATAGTCGGCACAGCATCAATGACCTCTTATATGTCAAAAGGGAATTTTGATTTCTCAGTTCATGACCCCTTTAAACTGTTGAAAACGGAGCGTGAAAGTGGACTTCAAAGATTTCTTATCCTCTTGCACCCTCTATAGGCCATGATCAGCGACTAGTCAACGTCAAGCTTAAGCATGTTGACCAGTCTGTGCAACCCCTACTTGTGACTCACAAAGGTGCAGAGAATTCTGGGAAATGTACCGAAAGTAGTTGCATGATGGAGGCGTTGTTGGGGTCGTTGGGGTCGAGGCGAGACTCAGCCGCCCACTTCCCCAATTTCTTCATGTCATTCAGACCAGATGCCCCGATACAGGCTATAGCGTCCATCTTTCCAATACCACTGAAGAGAGAGAAAACAGTCCATTTTATCTAGCACAACTCTGAAAACAACCCACTAATGAAGGCCTGGATCTCTATTTGGCTCTCTGACCTGTACATGCCCCCTCCAGGCTGACTGGACGGGGGAGCGAGGGGGACGTCATCTTCCCCTACAGCCCATGACACGCAGCAGGAGAGCTTCCCTGATGTCAACAGGGTCTGTGTGTGAGTGCCGTCAGCCTCGAAAGAGAACGGAACACCTACCACAAAGGAGATATAAAACAACCTGAAGGCTGCATCATTTCACTTTCTATAATTTGAGACAGCCCTTGTTTCAGGGGGCATCACTGTGATGCACAGAAATCTGTTTAGGTAGGTTTTAAAGTGTGTTTACCACTGCCGACACCCTCGTGGTTGAAGGTGACTCTCTGGTTGCTGCTAAACTCCATCTCCTCAGATGGTGCACTGCCAGTAAGGACAGACGATTCTGGAACCGGCACAAACACCTCAGCCAGCTGGGTGGAAGATGAGCTGACACTCTCAAACACCTGCAAAGACAACATCCAGAATGTCTCAAACGCATACAGACAAATGGCAGTGGAATTGTGCATATACACACAACCCAACTGTACCTGTAGTTTGATGATTTCTGGCCAGTTTACTATCTTCAGGTTGAAGATCTGACCAAAGTGGACTCTGAAATCCATGTTGAGGGCTCGACTGTCTGTTCTGGAAACTTCTTTATTGTTGTACAGGACCTTGATGAAGAGGGCACGTTTGGCCACATCCTCTCTACGAGCAAACTCGGCACTAGACACAAAGGCACAAACAAAAACTTGTTTACATTAAGTTTTCTGGAGAAAGTCTTTACTCAGGCATAAGTGACTGAAACAATAAGTGCTAAGTGGTTGCTGGAATATTACAGGAAGGTGCCAGGGCATTGCTGTGTGGTTGTTTTAGGTGGCTCACGTAATACAGTGAGAGGTTTAAAGATGGCCATTTTCACAGTCTTGCGACGAAAGATATCCTGCGATAATTTTCTGACAGCATCATGATCATCTCACAGTGTGTTTGCTGCTACGACCTGCGTCTACTGACTAGCCAATAAAAATGCGACCAAATGGCTTATTGATCAATGGGACATGGCGCTAAAACTTAAAACTGCTTACCTCAAGCTCCATTTGCAAAATTAGAATGTCAAGTCGGCCTCTTTTCCCTAGCCATGACCGCATCCATATTCTCCTCTTTCACTTCCTCTTCTATATTCTCCTCTCACATAAAAAACACAATTGCCAAAGTGCGATTCATCTCGCTCTCAAGAGGGTGACGTTTTATTCTTCTATGCTAACTTGCATCACAGTCTACGTTTCAATAGGTGTCATCATCGTACAGTCTACATACATGTCGTATGAGTTTATTAGATCCATGTAGTACAGTGTGATTTGTAATGATCTTATAGGATTGCCGAAATCAAACAGTCTGTAGCAGGCACAGGTCAGGGGTGCCCAAACATCTTTCTTGAGATCGACCTTCCTGCGGAGTTCAGTTCCAGCCCTGCTCCAATACACCTTTCTGTAATTATCAAGTGCTCCTGAAGATCTTAATTAGCAGGTGCGTTTGATCAGGGTTGGAGCTGAATTTTGCAGCAAGGTAGATCTCCAGGAACAGGACTGGACACCCCTGGTTTTAGGGGTTTGTTTAAATTACTAACCTTAAATATGAGCAAAAGTAATAGTGTTACTACTTAGCAAACACTGTTAGGGGCCATTCACACAGAATGCAGGTCAGTAAAGTGGAAAAAATATGTGTTTTGAACTTGTTTTAACTTGAGCGCCACATTTTTAGAAAGCTGCATCATGCACAAGACGCTGCAAGACGCAAGTCAAACACGTCCATCTAGCACGTGTTTACATTGGAAAACAATGGAAAAGTAGAGTGGTGAAATGGAAAAACGTGTTCTGTGTGAACCGGCCCTCATTTATTAACCCTCTGAAGTCTGAGCTGTTTTGGGGCCCTTTAGAAGTTTTGACATACTCTGACATTTGTGCTTTTTTCAGTTGCTTATAAACACATTAATGGCAAACGCGTCATTACACTGTATTCAGCACAAAATGGGCTACCATAATATGTGAGCAACATGTATGTACATGCTTGTATTTTTGAGAGAATAACGTTTATGCGTGTTTTTTGAAAAAACAAAAAATGTAAGTCACTGAATTAAGCCCACAAAACAAGACTTTTGACTAATGGGTGTTGTTGCCCAGAGTTTTTGCTTCAAACTGATGTGACAATCATTGTGCCTACTCATTCATATAAAACAATATATTGATTTAAATTTTGTAAGACACTTTTTCTTTACAAAGGCTGCATGTAAAGGGGTGTGAATGATCATGAATAATGCTGTGATTTACACCTGGAAGACAAAAGAACCACATAATGAGCCACATAATGAATGAGTCTTTGAGTCAGGTATGTGACTGAGGGAGCTAAAGAACAGGACAAAAGAAATATATTTTGTTGTAGTTTATTTAGAATATAGTTATCAAAGGCACATTACAAAGGCCTATTATATTTTAAATTATCAAAAGATTTGACTACTATTTTTAATGTTTTTGATGCTAAAACACAATTCAGTATTCAGTAAATACAAATAACTGAATAATCGGTAATGATGAATGTTATAATTAAAATATTTGGGATTTAAAACAACATAATGCAATGCAATTATGATTTCAAAGAGTATAGGGTGAATTCAGGTTGATTGGGAATCATTTGATTTTGTAAGCTATCTGATACACACAATACTCAAATATCATTTAAAGCTTTGGTTCATTTATGAGACGTGCCGTGCAAAGTCACGATTATAGGCTATTGTCTGCTATATTTGCTTCTTATTTATTAAATCCAGGTATTTGGCTGATGAAACCTGGATTAAAATTAAGATACAATTTATACAAAAAACGAAATTCACTTTAACCCATAGACGTAAGACTGTTTAGACAAGATTTCTTTGGCCTGTTTTGGACAGATTATAAAGTGTTGATTATTAAAAGTGAACAGCGCGAGTAAGAAAGGACACAAGATGCGCAATATGTCAGAAGACATGGGGGACAGAAATGATTTTGACCACTTCATTAAGTTTTGTTTTGTAGAAAACCTTTCTTTAAGGTCTGAGGTAAGTGTATCAGTGTGTGTGTGTGTGTGTGTGTGTGTTCATTCACCGTGGACACTGCTCATTGGGGGTGACGGGCCCTGAGACAGTAAGCTCTGGAATCAGAACCGGTTCTCCAGGTTTCCTGCGGATCCTGGCAGCCTTCTCCCGCACTTGCTCTTCCAGGGTGCCCATGTCTGGTTTCTCTGGGGGATCTGGTTTCTCTGGCTCCTCGCCCAGCTCCTCCTCACTTTCCTCATCCTCCTCTTCTTCTTCCTGTTGTCTTTTCTTTTTCTGCTTTTTCTTTAAGGCTTTCTGAGAGAATCAGATGCATGTTGTTCTGTCAATCTGGTTTCAAACAGGATTATGAATGCATAAACAGTATGCTGTTTTCTTTCCTCTTTTCATGGAAAGAGCCAGGTTTAGTTATTCAAAAAAATATAAATAAATAAGATGTTTAAGATTATTTTTTTCTAAAAACCTCAAGACTATATTTGGATTTACTTGGTTAAAAACCTTTTCAAAAGTATCAACAGAATAAAACACACATAAAACACATGTTTCCCAAAGGGGTAGAAGTATTACAGTCCAGCAAAATATGTTTAAAGGACATTGGACAAGATGAACACTTAGTTTTTCAGTAGTTTTTAAGATGTAACATTATAAGTGGCTATTAACATGAATTACAGGAACAAAGAGACAAAATAAATTTTAAATTAAAGTTAATGAGTTGCACGGCAACTACAAATGAGAAAGCAAACAAATGCATTGCGTGTGTAATAGTACCTGTTTTCTCTTCCAGGATTTCCATTCCTCATGTTGTCTTCTGTATTCACTCATCTTCTTCTGATAATCTTCCTCTGTCTCCGCCTGCAGCTCTGACACTTCCGCCATAATGTCATTTTCATACTCCTGCTCGTCCTGCTCTCTCTCCACCTTCTCCCTGCAGAGGTAAAGTCACATGTCCCATTACAATGTTAGTTCACCCAAAAATACTCGCCATCGTGTCGCTCCAAACTCATAAGACTTTCGTTCCTCTTCAGAACACAAATGAAGATCTTTTTTAAGTAAAAATTTGAGATTTCTGTCCCTCCGTTGACAGCTACGCAGCTGACATTTTGATGCTTCAAAAAGTTCATTAAGAGATTGTAAAACTAATCCACATGAATTGAGCAGTTTAGTCCAAATTTTCTGAAGAGACTAGATCGCAAGATTTAATTTACGCTTTTATTCACATATAGACATACATCAACTCACACATCAGTTGTGGTAAATGGAAGCTTAAGCATGTTCCAATGAGGTTCATTCTTGTGTTACGCCGCACGTTTGAGCTTCCGCAGTAACCAATGAGGTTCATTCTCGTGTTACGCAGCACGTTTGAGCTTCTGCAAGAACCAATGAGGTTCATTCTCGTGTTACACAGCACGTTTGAGCTTCTGCAAGAACCAATGAGGTTCATTCTCGTGTTGCGCAGCACGTTTGAGCTTCTCGTGTTACGCAGCACGTTTGAGCTTCTGCAATAACCAATGAGGTTCATTCTCGTGTTACGCAGCACGTTTGAGCTTCTCGTGTTACGCAGCACGTTTGAGCTTCTGCAAGAACCAATGAGGTTCATTCTCGTGTTACACAGCACGTTTGAGCTTCTGCAAGAACCAATGAGGTTCATTCTCGTGTTACACAGCACGTTTGAGCTTCTGCAAGAACCAATGAGGTTCATTCTCGTGTTGCGCAGCACGTTTGAGCTTCTCGTGTTACGCAGCACGTTTGAGCTTCTGCAATAACCAATGAGGTTCATTCTCGTGTTACGCAGCACGTTTGAGCTTCTCATGTTACGCAGCACGTTTGAGCTTCTGCAAGAACCAATGAGGTTCATTCTCGTGTTACACAGCACGTTTGAGCTTCTGCAAGAACCAATGAGGTTCATTCTCGTGTTACGCAGCACGTTTGAGCTTCTGCAATAACCAATGAGGTTCATTCTCGTGTTGCGCAGCACGTTTGAGCTTCTCGTGTTACGCAGCACGTTTGAGCTTCTGCAATAACCAATGAGGTTCATTCTCGTGTTACGCAGCACGTTTGAGCTTCTGCAAGAACCAATGAGGTTCATTCTTGTGTTACGCAGCACGTTTGAGCTTCAGCAAGAACCAATGAGGTTCATTCTCGTGTTGCGCAGGACGTTTGAGCTTCTGCAAGAACCAATGAGGTTCATTCTCGTGTTACGCAGCAGGTTTGAGCTTCTGCAAGAACCAATGAGGTTCATTCTCGTGTTACGCTGCACGTTTGAGCTTCAGCAAGAACCAATGAGGTTCATTCTCGTGTTACGCTGCACGTTTGAGCTTCAGCAAGAACCAATGAGGTTGATTCTCGTGTTGCGCAGCACGTTTGAGCTTCAGCAAGAACCAATGAGGTTCATTCGCGTGTTACGCTGCACGTTTGAGCTTCAGCAAGAACAAATGAGGTTCATTCTCGTGTTACGCTGCACGTTTGAGCTTCAGCAAGAACCAATGAGGTTCATTCTCGTGTTGCGCAGCACGTTTGAGCATCTGCAAGAACCAATGAGGTTCATTCTCGTGTTACGCTGCACGTTTGAGCTTCAGCAAGAACCAATGAGGTTCATTCTCGTGTTGCGCAGCACGTTTGAGCATCTGCAAGAACAAATGAGGTTCATTCTCGTGTTACGCTGCACGTTTGAGCTTCAGCAAGAACCAATGAGGTTCATTCTCGTGTTGCGCAGCACGTTTGAGCTTCAGCAAGAACCAATGAGGTTCATTCTCGTGTTACGCAGCACGTTTGAGCTTCCGCAAGAACCAATGAGGTTCATTCTCGTGTTACGCAGCAGGTTTGAGCTTCCGCAAGAATCAATGAGGTTCATTCTCGTGTTACGCAGCACGTTTGAGCTTCTGCAAGAACCAATGAGGTTCATTCTCGTGTTACACAGCACGTTTGAGCTTCTGCAAGAACCAATGAGGTTCATTCTCGTGTTACGCTGCACGTTTGAGCATCTGCAAGAACCAATGAGGTTCATTCTCGTGTTACGCAGCACGTTTGAGCTTCTGCAAGAACCAATGAGGTTCATTCTCGTGTTACGCAGCAGGTTTGAGCTTCCGCAAGAATCAATGAGGTTCATTCTCGTGTTACACAGCACGTTTGAGCTTCCTCAAGAATCTCAAGAACGCAAAAAAATCTGTTCATCATATAAAGCGATTGAGTCTCTTCAGAAAATTAGCTCTCAGATTTCATCTAAAAATTCTTTATTTGTGTTCCAAAGATGACTGAAAGTTTGGAACGACATGAGGGTGAGTAATTAATGACAGAATTTAAATTTTTGGGTGAACTAACCCTTTAAACAAAGCACAAAAACAAAGTGAAAAACACATATGACATATGATGACATACCTCCTGACGAAGAGTTTGAAAGGCGTGTTGGTGAATTTCTGGAAGTCTCTGAGAGATTTCAGCTCCTTCCACACTCTGATGATGCTTTTGAGAAGAGCTCTGTCCTTCTCCTGCTCAACATCACGCAACTGACGAGTGTGTCTGACAATACAGGGAAAGACAGAGGTCAGATTTAAATGTGACAGATATCATAAATATATACTGAAGGTAGGGGTGATTGAAGTTTTTTTTACCTAACTTCCTGCTTGTACTCTGCCATCCTCTGCTGGGTCACCTGACTCAGAGCCTCTCCTCTGTGTAGCTCCAGCATATTATGTATCGTGTTCCTCAAACCGTTCAACTACACAAAAACACACATTCAGAATGAGTTTTAAGAACTGTAAGTTGAAGCTTGGTTTTGATGCCACTCTTATGGGTTACCTTATCAGTCAGGAGTCGCGTGAGGCTCTTGTGCTGTCTGGTCAGGTGCTGATCGTACAGCTGGGCGAGACGGGCTGCCAGCACATGTTCACGGCTGAAGAGAGGATGATGGGAGAAGATGAGGCCCGATACATCTACATCCAACTGGTAGTCTGATTGGGGATCGCCCATTCCAGCAATGTAGAGGTTCACATGCTTTGACTTCAGAGCCTGAAAAGAGCAGACAACAGTGGAAACACTGTCATTAATTCAGTATGAATACATAGCATTCATTAGTCCTGAATCAGAATCTAGTAACATATCTGCTTAATTATTGACATCCAATTAATTTGATAAATAATTGTAAAAACCTTACAAGCATCAGAATCAATCACCACAATGAATAGCTCCAACCTACAACTACTATAGTATATCCAAATTTACTGCATACATACATTAGACTCATGTAAAGCAATATATACACACTATATAGCAAATCTCAAGTTTGTGATTGTTTATACTGTAGCAAAATGTAGACTATATTATCGCACAGCTCTATATATAAAGTTGGATATACAAGTGTATCCAACTTTATTCGCATACATGCAATATATTCATGTAAAGTAATTATAAGGCAAGAAATTCAAATGTATTAAGATATTATAAACATTAACGTGATGATTTTCTGTAAAGCTACTTTGAAACTGTGTATTGTGAATGCTACACATAAACTGACTTCACTATTTATTTTTAATTAAGTTTATTATTGAAATAAAATATAAATATTACTTAAATATAATAAAACTTAAACCTTAAAAAACTAAAGTTTAAGTACTAAAATTACTAAAAATATAGCTGCAAGCAGCCATTATTGGGGCCAAGCGCAAAGAAGAAGATAAGACATGCCAGCATGGCTAGGAGTGTCAGACCAACTGTGACAATGAGCCATTAAAGACCCATTAAGGTGATTTTAGGCAAAATAGCTGTAAAATATTAAATACAGTCAATAATAATGATTTAATGGTTTATCACTTTTGACCAATAGGTGGCACAGTTACGAAATTGATGTGGTGGGGTCAGAATAAGGGAACAATGACACATGCAAAGTTTGGTGTCAATATGTCAAAGCAGAGATTTAGCCTCAAGAGGCCTTATCATTATAAGTATGGACCACATGGTGGCGCTGTCTCGAAACCTTTTGAGTACCTTAAAGGCATGGTGCTGATGACACATACCAAGTTTTGTAATGATACACTAATGCATTGGTAAAATATATCATTAGCGTTTTATATCGTAATACTGCATTGTAGTCAATGGGAATTTCATGTTTTGTTCTATTATAGCACCACCAAGAGGCACAATCCCACCATTTTTTAAGTGTCCTCAGAATGAGTCCATACATATGTGTGTCGAGTTTGGTGACAATATTGCATTTTGTTTAGGAGTTATAGACATTTATAGCAACTTTGTTTTGATTTTTTTGCCACTTCCTATCAAAATTTTGACATTTGGGCAATATTATATAGTTAATCAACTTGTATTCCGTGTTTCCTACGCTGGTTTCGTCTCGTTCGGAATAGCGGTTTCGAAGATATTCTGAAATGTTTTTTAAGCGCTAAATCATAACGCTGCACAAACCATAAGGCAAAACCTGGCATGTTTGGTATCGTTGACTCGGCAAGGATTCAGGAGATAAAAAAAGTAAGTCCCGTGAAAATAATTTGACCACACCCAAAGTTATAAGCATTTGAAAAAAAAAAAATCCACTAGGTGGCGCTGTTTCCAAACTTCTCAGGCTCCTTCAGGGCATCGTGGTGATGACCCATACTGAGTTTCGTAACAATCCGTTCATGTGTTAATAAAATAAAGCATTTTAGCACATAATTCAAAATGGCCGACAGCCAAAATGGCCAATATGGTAAAATTGTATATCAGTCGACTCAGCATGACGTACCGAATCTAATGAGACCACTTTTATGATTTTTGAACAAACGGAAGATAACTTCAGAAGTTATAAGCAGAAATAGCCATTTTTCGTATCTCCGGACCAGTAGGTGGCGCTGCGCCGAAACGCTGCATGTTGCCTCAGGTCATGCTTGTGATGATATGTACCAAGTTTGGTTTGAATACGATACAGTGTTGCGGAGATATAGCCTTAAGTGTATTTTCGCAACCGCTACGTAAAATTTGTTTGCACCTTTATCAAAAGCTATTTGACGAATCAACTTGAATTCCATAACTTTTTGTCGGCACTGCCTGATGATGATCTGGTTAAATTTTCGTGCCAATCGGATGAACAGTCTAGGAGGAGTTCTTAAAAGTAGTTTTTTCGGAAAATTCTAAATGGCGGGAAAATTTACATAACGGAAAATGACATCATAGGGTGCAATCGAATCGTCTTAAGCCAAGGAATCAGCGGGAAAAAGAATTTTGTTTCTAACCATTATGGTTCAAAAGTTATTAGCATAAATATGAGTGAAACTTTGGACAGGTGGTGGCGCTAGAGGGAATGAGTTAGAGACTCTAAATTTAGTGTGGTTACTATTGGTACTGACCTCTATCAGTGTACCATTTCACAACTTTCCCGCAAGCGGTTCTATGGGCTGCCATAGACTCAAGAGCGGAAGAAAAAGAAGAAGCAAAATAATAAGAACAGCAACGATTTCAATAGGTGCCTTCGCACCTTCGGTGCTTGGCCCCTAACTAAAATGTAAATAAAAATTAATTAGCACTAAATAGAAATATTAAAAAAATAAAAATGACAAACGCACATAACTAAATTAGTAAAACTACTAAACTAAAAATGTATAAAAATATATTAAAAATATCAAATTTCAAATATTAATAAATACTATAATAGTATATGAATAATACAAAAATAACACTGCCTTGTTACCAAAATGTGGGGTAATACCTTTATTGTGTGATTTTGTTATTTTCTAGCTATAATAAAAAAACTAACTAGAAATTTGCACATTTTGCCTAAATTCACCTGTACTTAGTAGAGGCTAACTAGTCTGGGACCAAATGTTGGTTTGTAGTCATTGCATTTAAAATTTAAAATTGACCCCAAAAAGTACAGTCAAACCAAAATGTATTCAGACACATTTTCTCACATTATCACAGTTTATTCTCTATAGTTTAGAAAATGGTAATAAAATATGACAAGAAAACTCAGAGTTAAACTGTCAGAACAAATTCATCTTGATAATGTCAGATAACTTTGATAGAAAGGAATTAAATGGATTGCAATCAACCAATCAGCTGTTAAATTTAACACAATTAAATAAAACCAATTTAGGTTAACCAATGATTCATTTTGTTCAGTCTGTGGTGTAAAAGGTCACATTCGGAATTAAAGAAAAAACGCTTAAGCAAAACATGGTCAGATCAAAGTGTCTGAATCATTTTGGTCCAGTTGTTATCAATTTTACTGGTAGCCCACTGTGTGAAGAATTTTGGGGTATAATATGTCACAGTTTACTTTATTTTGCTATCCTCACTTACATAAATTAACTATAGTGTCCTGCACCCACTAGTAAAAAATGATATCTGGTTTGAGTGTTTGGCACTTGTTTAAAAGGAAAAACAAAAATGTTAAAAAAAAAAAATTAAATAAAAAAAAAACATTGCAGGTCCTATTTTGTAGCATACCATGGAAAGTGCCTGTAATCGTTTTTCTTTCTTAGGTAACAGGGATGAATGGTTGAGCTTGACGAATATCACTATTCCTCTACAGCCTGTACTGTACATGAGGACTCGTTCTCATTGGTTATCAGCCATGCGCTCCTGATGTCCACTTGATGTTTCTTATTTTCACTCTTTTATGTTGTAATAGGTTGTACTACCAGAACACTTTGTGTCAATTAGTTCCACATGAGCACTCTGAGCATCTGTAAGCACTTTAATGTTCAGATGTCCTCATGATGTGGTGTTCTTCTATTGCTTGCAGCAATCATAATACGCAAGCACCTCTTGATTTATTAAACACACATTGCTGAATGGGTGTGTCATCGCTCTACATTATGTGTGTGTGTGTGTACATCCTAATGTCCATTACATATCTCCTATTTTGAGTTCTGTAAGGCGTGACCGGCACATGTGACCTCACTGCCCCGTCTCACCGCAGAATCTGTGACATTATCACACATCTGGATCCCATCTTCGTTCTCACACCTCTCATCTCCACAAATATTATTGGCAGTTCATATTGCCTGGAAACAGACTGCATGGAGGATTTGACACCAAAAAGTGCCAGTAAACATTACAGGATTGCATTTTAGCATGATTTTTAAAAGTCACCCACAAAGAGAAATGTCTAGCGCATGAAATATTTTAGAGCTAAGATAAGCTAAGCTAATAAAAAAATAAATAATTATTCACTGTAGAAATTTTCGCAAATTGCCATGAGATTTTATTAATTTCCATGATGGTTTCCAGACCTACGAGTCACAATCTTAACATTCACTGATATTTCGATAATTTTATGTGGGAAAGAAAACAACTGATTTCTCATCTCCAGGCAAGCATCAGAGGTCTGGTGCCCTGGGACCAAACTGTCATCCAAAACCAGTGCATTTAAAGTCACCATGAAATCAAAATTGAAAGCTGGTGTGCTGCGAAGCAATGACAAAATTCGCATTTAGAAGATATAAGCATTCAAAACTTACAGTCTCTCACTTCCGTCAATATGAATCAATGGTTTTGATGACATCACTCTGCACTTCAGCTTCTCATCAGATTTTCTGTCCAATCAAATGAAGCCCCGCCCCTACATTATAAATAGACGCTGAAGCTGCGGCTGAATCGGTCACTTGTTCACACAATGACTGTTTTCTACATGGTGAATGGCACATAGTACACTATATAGGGGATAAGGAATGATTCAGACAGTGTAAATATGCTTTCTATTGGGGTGAATTAAGTCTGGTTTCACGTTAGTGTCAGTGAATCGCCGCAGCTCTGGTCCAGAGGCACGAGAGCACAGAGCGGATCATGTGATCGAGTTGGCTCAGACTACAAAACGTATCGGACCCGTTAGAATTCTGCACAGAATGCTTTATTTTAAAGCGATATGGAGGAGAAACGGGGGAGGAGCTGTTCGATATGTCCCGCCCTGTCTTCCTGTTTCAGTGGAAATTACGTCAACACATTGAATAATTCTGCGCGTATCAAGGAACTTCAGTGGGACTTTAATGCGGGTCATGTTTTTTTTTTTTATTCCACAAAACTTTGGCAAAATCTATTAACTAGTTATTCTTTTAAAGCACTCATTTTTAGCAACCTGGGAACTTGTATAAAAGGGTCACATTTACACTGTCAAAAAAAAGGGGTATGCGGTATAAGGGACAATGTAGTTCCAGCTGGTTGTTATCACAAAATAAAGCCAAACAGGGTGATCAGGAAACCGACGCAAAACGCTTATTACAGAGCTCCTTAGTACACGGCTATTTGCCACATAAGTAAATAAAACATGAAATATTGATTTGAGTTTAAATATTTTATCAGCTCATTAAAACGCAAAGCTTCCAAGAAGAAAAACAATTCCTAGCAAGCAGCTTTGAGCCTAGATGAACTAACAAGTTCAAACAAGACGGACATTTAAGGGATAATGTCATATCACTTAATGACTAATGACAGAGACATGAAATATAAATCCTACCCGTTTATTATCTTATAATCCACTACAGTGTACAAAACTACTGTTCTAGCAACAAGACATTATATGATAATATAATTATTGTTTTAATTATTGTTTTAATTACACTATATTTCCAAAAGTTTTGGGATGCCTGCCTTTACATGCGCATGAACTTTAATAACATCCCATTCTTAATCCTTAGGGTTTAATATGGAGTTGGCCCACACTTTGCAGCTATAACAGCTTCAACTCTTCTGGGAAGGCTTTCCACAAGGTTTAGGAGTGTGTTTATGGGAATTTTTGACCATTCTTCTAGAAGCGCATTTGTGAGGTCAGGCACTGATGTTGGACGAGAAGGCCTGGCTCACAGTCTCCGCTCTAATTCATCCCAAAGGTGTTCTATCGGGATGAGGTCAGGACTCAAGTTGGAGTCAAGTTCCTCCACACCAGACTCGCTCATCCATGTCTTTATGGACCGTGCTTTGTGCACTGGTGCGCAGTCATGTTGGAACAGGAAGGGGCCATCCCCAAACTGTTCCCACAAAGTTGCGAGCATGAAATTGTCCAAAATGTCTTGGTATGCTGAAGCATTAAGAGTTCCTTTCACTGGAACTAAGGGGCCAAACCCAACCCCTGAAAAACAACCCCACACCATAATCCCCCCTCCACCAAACTTTACACTTGGCACAATGCAGTCAGGCAAGTACCGTTCTCCTGGCAACCACCAAACCCAGACTCGTCCATCGGATTGCCAGACAGAGAAACGTGATTGGTCACTCCAGAGAACACGTCTCCACTGCTCTAGAGTCCAGTGGCGGTGTGCTTTACTCCACTGCATCCCACGCTTTGCATTGCACTTGGTGATGTAAGGCTTGGATGCAGCTGCTCGGCCATGGAAACCCATTCCATGAAGCTCTCTACGCACTGTTCTTGAGCTAATCTCCCACTCCCACAATCTCCCATCTTCCACTTTGTTATAATACCACTAACAGTTGACTGTAGAATATTTAGTAGTGAGGAAATTTCATGAATGGACTTATGCATAGGTGGCAACCTATCACAGTACCACAGGTGGGGGGGTGGGTAACACACACAGTTTCATCTCATGTTAATCTTGATTTCACAATTCGATTCGATTCACAGCTTTGCAATTCGATTAGATTTCGATTCCGATTCGATTCAATATTGATTGTTTTGGATATATATCAGGTACAATACATGAAAAATTTTCTCAAGGAAAACAAATATCTTAATTAATGATTTGTATACACTTAAATTACACTCAATGTTTTTTTTTATAATAATAAAGTTATATGAAATATAAACATTTAAATGGTGGCTGTCATAAAAACTTGCCAGATTTATTAAAACATGCATTAAATATTGAAGAACATTATAATGCATATGTAATATGGTGCATATATTTAGCAAAATGCTCCTCTCTAGAGTTAATTTTTCTAGCTGACTAACGTAAACTAAGTTTATGGACACTGAATATGTTTTTTCTGAGGTAAATGTGACATTACATATTGAGTATTGCATCCTTCATATCACAAAAAAAGTCTTTAGTTTTATTAGATTTATAAAAGACAGATACACTGGCTGTACTGACTCTTTCCAAAAACAGCCGAACTCGTGGAGGAGTGCAGTGGGCGGAGCTAAAGGGACACACACACACACCTATGACAAACAAACACACGCACACACAATACATTCATGGCATTATCCCTCCCTGGATAACTTTCTATATTCACTATACATTCATGTGGTTGACATTATATGCACTTACGCGCCAATTGCCAAATAAAACAGACATTTGATGCAGTTTCACTCACCGCCTGCGGTTTCCACTCATGACCGGTGGGAACAAACAAACACACTTGCAGAACTTTGTTGCTGCTCCAGAGAAACAAACTGCATCCAATGTTTCCTTAACGCTGGGTTATTTGGGAAGCTGAACAAGGTTATCTTTCCCTCACAACCAGAAACACACTTCTTTAGTGACATTGTTGCTTTTGTGGTCTAAAAACAGAATGACAGCGTTGCCGACGGCTTCCGTAACCCGAACGAAGCTTGTTGATGGACACGCTCTTGCTTTCGCTCTGGTTGATGTGTGTGTGTGTGTGTGTGTGTGTGTGTGCGCGCTCACGCTAAACCGGGAGAAGTGCCCATACAAGGAATTCCACCCATTTTGACGTAATACATGGCCATGCTCAAAATTTTCTTTCCGAAACTTGTTCGAATCCGGAATGAGTGTATTTGGCACAGAAATAATCTGTCATATGTCCAAAAAATTTTGCCCATATTTAGCATGAGCATCCAACACTTTAACAGTGTAAATAAGTCAGAATGCATGAAATAGCATTAGACCTCGTCTGAGTTTTTAAATTCTGCCAATTTTATAATGAAATTCAAACAACAAATGTTGTTTTGATGTTCTTTAATGTAGTTTATATTTCAACAACAAATTGGAGTAGAAACATAATTATATCATAAACATTATTAAGCCTTATGAGAAGTTTTTATTTGAGTGTTGATTAATAAATGTGATTAATAGCTTGCTTAATAAATATATTTTAACATAAAAGATAATGTACACATGAAGGTAAAGATTCCAAAAATCATTTTAAGAGGCAAGTAAAGTTGATTGAATGAATGAAAGTATTGTCACATCATGGAAAAGATCATTTCTGTCACTGCCACCACACAGAATATGACAATCTTTGGGAGTCAGCTGTCCATGGCAGGCCTAAACTAGCCACGGTTCCAGCACAAAAACACACAAAATATAATCTTATTGTTAACATTAACTGGATCTCTCACCTTTCTGTAGACAGTCTGCAGTGCTGAGTCCAGCTCATCCTCCAGGTGGAAGAGAGGCGGTCTGGAGGAGGACTCTTTGATTGGGTCGGGCAAAGCCATAATACGCCCATCGTCTCCAAACCACTTCCTTCCCTGCAGAAATCACATCACATTACAGATAACAGCATTTGTAAACAGCATTTTGTCTTTTACAGTATCAGTCAGTATATGAAGTTTTGTGCCCAATCATGATTTCTTCAAACAATTTCTTTAATTACCTCGACCTGCTTGAGTATTCGGTTTTCCAAAATGTTCTGATTTGCCAGGCAGACGGGTGGCCTCTCCCCCACATATAACCCCTCCTCCTCCAGGTAACGGGGACGCACGTTCTCTGCCAGCTTACTGGAGGCAGGAACTGTGTGACACATGGTATACCGATCATTTGACCTGCTATAGGAGGGTTGAGATAAAGAGCGTTTCTGTTTCTGTACCTGGCCTCATGCTGGGAACAAAGAGTGTCTCTCGCTCCCTCTGCAGTCGCCTACTGTAGTCCATATACTCCGCCCTCCTCACTTCCAGGAAGTCCTGTGTTGATTGGTCAATGATGAACAAATCCTCCTCCTCATCTCTGACCAGTGGGGCATCTTCATCCTAAACAGGGATTGAATAGCATTAAGGGTAGTTGATATGAAATTTCCAAGTAGTGACGCATGCTATATTTAATCTAAAACTTAAACCTTAAAATCTTTAATCTTACCATTTCAATTTACAAAAAATTATAATAAATTGCAATAAATAATAAATGCAATTGTTATAGGCTAATATTAATTGAGAGACTGCATTGATAACTTAAAATTAGTGCTGTCAAACGATTAATCACATCCAATATAAAAGTTTGTGTTTACATAATATATGTGTGTGTACTGTGCATAATTATTATGTATATTTAAATACACACGCATACATGTATATATTTAAGAAATATTTGCATGTATATACTGTATATATATATATATATATATACACACTCACCTAAAGGATTATTAGGAACACCTGTTCAATTTCTCATTAATGCAATTATCTAATCAACCAATCACATGGCAGTTGCTTCAATGCATTTAGGGGTGTGGTCCTGGTCAAGACAATCTCCTGAACTCCAAACTGAATGTCAGAATGGGAAAGAAAGGTGATTTAAGCAATTTTGAGCGTGGCATGGTTGTTGGTGCCAGACGGGCACAACCATTTCTAGAGTTTACAAAGAATGGTGTGAAAAGGGAAAAACATCCAGAATGCGGCAGTCCTGTGGGCGAAAATGCCTTGTTGATGCTAGAGGTCAGAGGAGAATGGGCCGACTGATTCAAGCTGATAGAAGAGCAACTTTGACTGAAATAACCACTCGTTACAACCGAGGTATGCAGCAAAGCATTTGTGAAGCCACAACACGCACAACCTTGAGGCGGATGGGCTACAACAGCAGAAGACCCCACCGGGTACCACTCATCTCCACTACAAATAGGAAAAAGAGGCTACAATTTGCACGAGCTCACCAAAATTGGACAGTTGAAGACTGGAAAAATGTTGCCTGGTCTGATGAGTCTCGATTTTTGTTGAGACATTCAGATGGTAGAGTCAGAATTTGGCGTAAACAGAATGAGAACATGGATCCATCATGCCTTGTTACCACTGTGCAGGCTGGTGGTGGTGGTGTAATGGTGTGGGGGATGTTTTCTTGGCACACTTTAGGCCCCTTAGTGCCAATTGGGCATCGTTTAAATGCCACGGCCTACCTGAGCATTGTTTCTGACCATGTCCATCCCTTTATGACCACCATGTACCCATCCTCTGATGGCTACTTCCAGCAGGATAATGCACCATGTCACAAAGCTCCAATCATTTCAAATTGGTTTCTTGAACATGACAATGAGTTCACTGTACTAAAATGGCCCCCACAGTCACCAGATCTCAACCCAATAGAGCATCTTTGGGATGTGGTGGAACGGGAGCTTCGTGCCCTGGATGTGCATCCCACAAATCTCTATCAACTGCAAGATGCTATCCTATCAATATGGGCCAACATTTCTAAAGAATGCTTTCAGCACCTTGTTGAATCAATGCCACGTAGAATTAAGGCAGTTCTGAAGGCGAAAGGGGGTCAAACACAGTATTAGTATGGTGTTCCTAATAATCCTTTAGGTGAGTGTATATATATATATATATATATATATATATATATATATATATATAATTTATATTATATATAAATGTAAATATTTTTAATGCTTTAAATACTTTTCTTAAATATACATGCATGCGTGTGTAATTATATATACATAATAATTATACACAGTACACACACATATATTATTTAAACACAAACTTTTATTTTGATTAATCGAGATTAATCGTTTGACAGCACTACTTAAAATATATTTGTATAATAAGTCATTGCCCAATGAACGGCAAAAATGTGACTAAAATGGTGAAAAAAGGTGACCATTCATATATAAAAATATTTATAATAAATTTGAACTACGGCTGTCAATAGATGTTTTGCAATTAATTGCATACTTGTCGTAAAAATTAAGCATGCACCATTTATCTTGTTTAATATGTTCATTTTGTCATCATTTGCTATATCCAGCACAGTAAACCATCAAACTGAAGGGTGATTCTCACAAAATTGTATTGTCTGCAAGCTTTTGTCAAGGTAAATGTAGGTGTCTTTCCAAAGAAAAGATATTTGGAGACTCCAAAAGGACAGCAAATAACCAAATGATAATATAAGGAGTTCATAACTTTCGTTTTTTTGCGTTAAATTATTTTAACGTTAAAGATTTTTAATTAAACCCACAATATGTAATTTTTTGCCATTGTAGGTCGCTTATTCAAATTTTTATTCACTTTTATTCTGCCGCAAACGAGCGCTTCCTCTTCTTCTGCTCGTGTATGTGGGGTAACGCAGTGATATTTTATCATATTAGATACATTTGAGTGTGTTGAAAGTTATGTTATAATGCTTCTATGTGGCTGCAAGACACTTGTTCACACTGCAGTGAGCTAGATCGATGGTAAAACATGGTACTCGCGGTCAATCAAGAAAACCAGATTTAAACAATAAGACTGTGTTGAGCTGTATAACAATGATTTGTTTTCTGTCCATGAATGTATGCACACAGTTGCTCACCTGTCTAATAAAACACATCATATATTAAAGCGTCTTTGGTGTTTCTATGGTTTCTACAAGATCGAGGGTAACGCGGGTATGATGTCATTGATAGGGGACGCACGGACACGGGCCGTGCCCTGGTTAAAATTACTTATTTCTCTGGATTTAAACATTCTTGGAAACATTTGGGATAATGTAAGTACACAAGTCAACAAAATATATAACACTATTCTAGTGGTTTTTGGATATTTTAATCCAAAAATCGTACATATTGTGCCTTTAATCGCATGCTTAATGGGTTAACGTTGACAGCCCTAATTTTAACCTAATATTTTGGTTCACGGACCCAAAAAATATGTCTGCTGATTGAATGGTCAATGTCTGATCACTGATATAATTTGCATGTTGTTGTTTGTTAGTGTAATGTCCATCTTTACATAAAGTACATATACCGCAAACTGTCTTTGTTGTTTATTCTAATCACATAAACACAAGTCACCCTGGCTTCAGACTCTTCCTCTCCTTCACACTCTCTCTCCAACTCCCTCTCTTCCTCCCCTTCTTCTTCATCCTCTTCGTCTTCTTCCCCTGATTCCCCCTCTCCTTCCTCCCCTGCTTCTCTTCTCCTGGAACGTCTTTTCTTACGCCGGCGTTGCTGTTGAGGCTCTGGGTCGAAGTTGAAGGTGAAGAAGTTGTACGCCTCTTCAGCGGTCGGCAAACCAGCCTCGGTCTGCTCAGAAACCAAACACACACATCTATGTCAGGATGTGAGGATTTCTAGTTTTTTTTTTTTTATAATTCTGCCAATTCTGTTCATTTATACTAATAATATCATCTTTGTTTATACACACATGCAAGTATGCAGAATGTAGACTAGAGTGTGAAAAATATTAAAAAGTCAGAATTGATCCTTTTATAATATGTAATATCTATCGCTTTCGTTACCTTACTTTTCATCCTCGCAGGAGAAACAGGAGTTCCTTACCCTTTTGTCTTTGGTTACACGTCTGGCCGCATCACGAAACTTCAGCCTGGAAGCAAAGGATGAGTCTTCATCAGCCCGTACATCTGGATCCGTCTGGAGGAGGACACCATGACAGGATGTGAGCAAATCAGACAACGTTTCAAACTAGAGGTGGTGTGTTTTACTCTTAATTACAAAATGTACTAAATCATCTGTATTTACTACAGTTCAAAAGATTTTTTTATGTTTTTGAAAGAAGTCTCTTCTGCTCACCAAGACTGCATTTATTTCATTAAAAATACAGTAAAACAGCAATATTATGAGTTATTATTACAACTTGAAATCACTGTTTTCTATTGTAATATATAGCAAACTGTCATTTATTCCTGTGATCAAAGCTGAATGTTCAGCATCATCACTCCAGTCTTCAGTGTCACATGATCCTTCAGAAATCATCCTAATATGATGATGTAATGCTTAAGAAACATATATTATTATTATTATCATCAATGTGGAAAGTGTGATACTTTTTTTAAGGATTCATTGATGAAATAAAAGTTCAAAAGAATAGTATTTACTTTAAATAAAAAAAGTAACATTATAAATGTCTTTACTCTCACTTTTGATCAATTTAATGGTCTTTGCTGAATAAAATAATTTCTTCCCAAACTTTGAACGGATATACACTGATCAGGCATAACATTATATTACATCATATATTGTGTTGGTCCCCCTTTTGCTGCCAAAACAGCCCTGACCCGTCGAGGCATGGACTCCACTAGACCCCTAAAGGTGTGCTGTGGTATCTGGCACCAAGATGTTAGCAGCAGATCCTTTAAGTCCTGTAAGTTGCGAGGTGGGGCCTCCGTGGATCGGACTTGTTTGTTCAGCACATCCCACAGATGCTCGATTGGACTGAGATCTGGGGAATTTGGAGGCCAAGTCAACACCACAAACTCGTTGTTGTGCTCCTCAAACCATTCCTGAACCATTTCTGCTTTGTGGCAGGGCGCATTATCCTGCTGAAAGAGCCACAGCCACCAGGGAATACCGTTTCCATGAAAGGGTGTACATGGTCTGCAACAATGCTTAGGTAGGTGGTACGTGTCAAAGTAACATCCACATGGATGGCAGGACCCAAGGTTTCCCAGCAGAACATTGACCAAAGCATCACACTGCCTCCGCCGGCTCGCCTTCTTCCCATAGTGCATCACGTGGTAAGCGACGCACACGCACCCGGCCATCCACGTGATGTAAAAGAAAACGTGATTCATCAGACCAGGCCACCTTCTTCCATTGCTCTGTGGTCCAGTTCTGATGCTCACGTGCCACTGTTGGTGCTTTCGGCAGTGGACAGGGGTCAGCATGGGCACCCTGACTGGTCTGCGGCTATGCAGCCCCATACGCAACAAACTGCGATGCACTGTGTATTCTAACACATCAACTTTGAGGACAAAAGTGCCGTGATGAAGAGATAATGTTATTCACTTCACCTCTCATAATGTTATGCCAGATCGGTGTATATATATATATAAAACAGTATTTGGTTTATAGTAACAGGGAAACTAAATGAGACAAAGAATGCTTTAAATATGACCACACCAGGACAATTTAAGTTAAGTTTTCATACATTTACATGCTGACATTTTTCTTTCATCACCACTGCCATTTGCCTATGTCAAAGGGTGCTTACATCTCTGTCGAATCTAGTGAGGGTATCTCTGTCCCGTAGACTCTGTAGGCGGCTGGCAGGCTCTATGATGTTTTCCTGCTCTAGAAGACTAGCAGCTTTAGACTGAAGGGACGGCACAATTGTGAATGAGTATTCCGAAATATATTCTGAAATACATGTTGTATTTTCCTCGCACTGGACGATCTTTACCTTCGCTGCTCTCAGCTTCTCAGTCATACGCTGCCTCATGGTGGTCTCTGATTGGCTGGATCCTGGCCTCATCACAGGACGAGGAGGACGATCTAGAGAGATTGTGAGGATGAGAGTGTTGTGCTTCTAAGAAGAACAGCTTCACATTATGAACTTATAGTTGTCACACGCTATATACTGTCATGGCACCCAGCCCTAGTGAAACCTACGCTTTGTAATTACGTCTATAAACTGGAGAATTCCCTCACCTCTCGGTGAGCGCACTGGTGGGCTTCCTCCCTGCTGTACTTCATCTCGTCTGTCCTGCTCCTCTCTTATCTCCTGCACTGCTGTCACCTCCTCATCTGGAGGAGACTCTACTGTCATCTCCTTAAGCAACTACAACATGGAGACCACATGCAGACATCACAGACAAAGCAAATCCATGTGCATGAGGTCTGAGGTGATTCTGTAACAACCTCTAAATGGGCTGATATTTTATACCAATATTCACACTTTTGTGTTTTAACTGGGTAATGGTTCTTTGTTGGGTCTCTAAAATAGCACCCAACAACAGTATTACATCACTGCGCAGAGAACGGCAGTTTTGCAGGGAAAGTAACCATTTAATGTATTCTTAGCATTATTACTTAACTTTTTACAGCCATTCATTTTCAAAATTAAAATAAGGAAGAGATAGCATATAATAATAATCAATATTATGTTGTATTGTTGTAGTAATCGTGTCAAAATACAGAAACAAATTAATTATTAAAACTGACTGCATTTTTTACTTTTTATAGTCATTTTCTAAATAAATAAATAGTAATGGAACATTCATAAGTAATATCATGTTCCCTTTCGAGGGAACTCACACTGCGTCTAACGACATTTTGGGGACGCTCCCGAAGTGTAGCGCATCTGAAGTATAAATGAAAACTATTCCAATCCTGATTGGTGTTGCGTCATGACGTAACATGTGACGGCATACACGGAAGCTACAAAGGGATGCCGGCACATAACAGAGATAGCTTTCGCTCTTCAGCAAGCGCTCTGTGTTACTGTTGTCTTATTTGGTGTTGTCTGTCAAATAACAAAGTCTGTGAAATGGCGAGTGAACAATTCAGGAGGTGTGCAAATCCGTGCCCGCGTTACATTTTCGGGTACGGACACACATCAACTGTGTGTTCAGTGTTTAGGAATGCAGCACGCCCGGGCAACTCTTGAGGTGAGTGTGAGCTGCGGTGAGTGTGAGAGATTGTCCATCAGAGTGCTGCGTTCCCGCCTGGCCGTGTTCGATGAGGCCAGCCAGACTCGCGAGCCCCGTGGTTCGGGTCTCACGTCTGCTGAGGCAGCGCGGCGGCGCAGATCATCCCCCGATGGATCTGTCAGGGTGACTTGAGACTGCTGAGGGATCTTCTCAGTCCTCGTCTGACAGTAACAATGTTACGTGCTGCGGCTTCTTCCATGGGCTGGAGAACCCGATGCTTGAGCTGTCTGATTCCGAGGAATTAGACGTGGTCAGCATCGAGGCAGCTGAAGTAGTAAACGAGAGCTCGCCACTTCATAATGCAAGGCTCGAATGAAATATTATCTGACTTTGAGAAGTTAGATATTTTTATTCAGCCTACCATTCAGACCATGTTTTACTTGTTGGGTGATTATGGTGGCATTTAATTATGAGAATTAAATGGGATAGTATCTGACTTTGATAAGTTAGATATTTTAAATTAGCCTATCATCCAAACCATGTTTCACTTGTCTGAATAATCATCTAAGATGGGAGCATAACATGCATGGGCAGTTCCTGAGGGGGCTGCTTGCGTGCACTGTGAGGTTCTTCAACGCTCGGGCCACAACAATTTCCAGCGAATGCACGCTGCTCCATCCGCCTCTCGAACTTGCGGCTGGGCGTCCGCACACCGAAAATCGCCCTCGACTTCTCCCTGCCGGTCAGCCGCTTCAAGGGGTCGGGAAAGAGGCTCGGAAAACACCCCGAGAGGCTGGTTCCCTTAGCAGATTATCTTGGTGCATGGTTATGCCTTCCGAATATATCTGCATAGGCCCTGCGAGCGTAGAGAAGGGATATAGACTGCAGTTCGGTTACCCTCCCCCGAAGTTCAACAGGGTGATCTGGACTGCAGTGATCCCAGAGCAGGTTCGGGTAATGGTACAGGAAGTTCACTCCCTGTTGGTAAAGGAGGCCATAGAATGTGTTCCTCCGCCAGACAGGGAGTCTACAGCTGGTACTTCATAGTTCCCAAGAAGGATGGGGCTTGCGTCTAATTTTAGATCAGAGGTACTTGAATTGTTCTCTGAGGAGGTACTAGGCCACAGCATCACTGTGAAGCAGTTTCAAAGACTGCTGGGGCTCATGGCAGCTGCGTCCAACATAATACATTTTGGCCTGCTGCACATGAGACCCCTACAGTGGTGGCTGAAAACCAAGGGGTTTTCCTCTAGGTGAAATCCGTTTCATATGATCAGGGTAATGTGCAGATGCCTTCGTTCCCTTTCCATATGGAAGAAACCTTGGTTTCTGTCCAAAGGCCCAGTGTTGGGAGCATCATGTTGCTGGAAAACCGTTTCAACAGACACCTCCCTCACTGGCTGGGGCGCGGTCATGGACGGCCGCTTTGTGAGAGGTCTGTGGCAGACCCAGCATTCCTCCTGGCACATAAATTGCTTGGAAATGCTGGCGGTCTACAAAGCTCTGAGGAGCTTTTTCCCAGACCTCTGCGGCCACCATGTCCTAATACGTGCAGACAATATGTGCAGACTGGCGCATCAGATCCTCCTGTGGTCCCAGGAGAAACTGTAGTCTCTCAGAGTGATGTACATCCCCGGGGACCAGAATCAGGGAGCAGACGTCCTGTCGAGGAAGGGGCTGAGGCCCAGGGAATTGAGACTTCACCCAGAGGTGGTGAAGGCCATGTGTGAGAGGTTCGGCCCAGTGGAAGTGGATCTATTCGCGTCTCGAGAGACGTCCACTGTCCACTGTGGTTTTCTCTCACGCATCCAGCCGCGGTGTGGTTGGATGCCATGGTGCAGACGTGGCCGAGGCTGCGTCTGTATGCATTTCCCCCAATCGCTCTGCTCCAGGGAGTCTTGGAGAGGCTCCGCCGAGAAGGGATCAGTCTACTTCTAGTAGCCCCCTATTGGCCGGCCAGGGTATGTTTCTCAGACATCATAGCACTGCTAACAGGCCTTCTATGGCCCTCTGAGGAGGGACCTGCTGTCTCAGGCAGGGGGCATAATATTTCACCCCTGGCCAGAGTTGTGGAAACTCTGGGTCTGCCCTGAAGGGGCCCGGTACCTAGAGGCTGGCCTATCGGCAGGTGTAGTTGAGACAATACTTAGCTTCAGGGCTCCTTCCACGAGGAGGTTGTACAGCCTAAAGTGGAATGTGTTTTCTACTTGGTGTAGAGAGCGTGAGGTGGACCCAGTTAAATGCCCGGTGGCTTCAGTGCTGGAGTTCCTCCAAGATCACTTCTCTGCTGGTCTTACCCAGTCCACACTTAAGGTGTACATGGCTGCCATTTGGTACGTTCCTCCGTTGTGTCGTTAGATGCAGTGCGAGTTCCCTCGAAAGGAAACGTCTCGGGTTACGACTGTAACCCTTGTTCCCTGAGAAAGGGAATGAGACACTGCGTCTTACCGCCACACCTCGTCAGGCCTGGAGCACTTGCTTTATCGCAAAGCTATCTCTGTTATGTGCCTGCGTCCCTTTGTAGCTTCCGTGTATGCCGTCACGTTACGTCATGACACAACACCAATCAGGATTGGAATAGTTTTCATTCATACTTCAGATGCGCTACGCTTAGGGAGCGTCCCCAAAGTGTCGTTAGGCGCAGTGTCTCGTTCCCTTTTTCAGGAACAAGGGTTACAGTTGTAACCCGAGACATTTTTTTATTGTTGTAGTAGTAATTATTGTGTCAAAAATCAGAAATAAAAAACTATTGATCAAAACTGATTGCATTATTACCAGGGTTGGGTATCGTTTGATTCTTATTGATTCCTAGTTTCGATTCTAATAAGCTAAAAAAAAAAAATAATGAAGTCAAACATTTAGATATCAAACATATTTAGTCTTTTTGAAAAACATTATGTTGCAGATGAATAAAAAAATCTGCAGCCTACAGAACACTTAGGCCTACTAGAAAAATTTTTGCCTATAGTTTTAACAAAAATACCACAGCAAAAACAACTAGACTAATATACATTTTTAATTTAACCATTAACATTAAATTGTTAAAGACAAGTAAACAGTCAGTAATAAAATAATAAACAAATAAACTAGCAATAGCATACATACAACTGAACCAATTTCAGATACAGAAATTTAAATGAAAAATAACACTGTATAGTTTTCTTTTTTATAAATAAAATATAGATTAAATGTCCGTTCACACCAGGAACGATAACTATAAAGATAACAATAAAAATATAGTTCTAAAAATCTCTCAATATTAAAGAATAGCAGAATTTACACCACAACTATAATGATAATGGCACAGAGAAACAATATCGTTGGAATCACTTTCAGAATGATTTTATCCAGCTGATGAACGATAAAAACATTGACAGCCAATCAGAATCCATCCTTCTGTAACGAGCTCGAGCATTTAAAGTGACAGACACGCATTAGCTTAGAATAAACAGAACAATATCACTGATCTTGATTGAATATCTTTTGTGACTTTAATGAGGATTAAGGCCTATTCACACCAAGAAAATAACTATAAAGATAACTATATTTATATTTTATTCTAAGCTCGTTACCCAACTCTAATTATTACTTAACTTGTAATAGCCATTTTCTAAAATAAATAAATAAATAGTAATGAAATATCCATGATTAATAAAGTTTTTTTTATTGTTGTAGAAGTCATTATTGTATTGTAAAAAAAAAAAAAAATGTAAAAATAATTTTTGATTCTGCATATTGCTAATCATATACTATTTATGAAGTTAACACAGTCCTGACCTTCTTCTTCTTTTTCATTCTCTTTGCCATCACTGAGCGTCTGAGTGTCTCACCAGGGTCCTTTTCTCCACCTGCCAGCTCCTAATATAACATATTAATATTAATTAATTAATATTACAAATAAATAAATTATATATATATATATATATGATCATCAACACTTTTCAATTTGTAGGTTTTCAGAATTCTGGTTAAATGTCAAAAATAAGTATAGAACAAAAACAAATGTTATAATATAATATAATTATTGCGGTTATCTCAAGTAATTGCGATTAAATCAAATAACCACGATCATTAGTCCATAATCATGGCAGGCCTAGAGCTGTTAGTAATCCAGTTACATAAAATGATAACACACAGCATTTTTCTCACTGGTCAGAAGCCGTGTTTTAGGAAGTTACATGCTTAGATACAAGAATAACAAAGAATGGTCCAAAAAGCCCAGAAGAAAAGCATTTAACGAATGGTGTTATTCCTAAGACTTGGAATCATTTGAACCAGTTAAGACATTTACAGGTGAGGTGCTCTTTTTGTCCTTATTGGCAGTATAAATTACCATCCACTTTCATTGTGTGAAAAAGAGACATTCTGGTGAGCGAGAGATGACAAAATACTTCTATTTGAGAGAACTAAGAATTAAGCAATCCAGAAGGAAAGACTAGCAGGAAAGTGTTAGGGCAGTACAGGAAGTTGAAAATGTGAGTACAGAACCAACCTCCACCGCAGTGTGATCATTGTCCTTAGACAGAGCCCAGTCTGACGGAACCAAAGCCTACAGCAGATCAGCACACACTTGACATACATGTGTTCAGTGAAGCTGCAGCTTTATTCTGCTACAGTGTGGCTTGTATGACAATATTCAGATATCAAATACAGCAAATAATGTAAGTGCATGTGTGTATAGAGTGTAACAGTGCCCGGCCACTTTTTCAGCGGCGCTGTTTTTTTCCATTCATTTCTCCCATAGGGATTACAAAAAAGTCTTTGTTAAAGTGATATAAGCAAAGAACCAAATCAGCCAGCTACGAGGTCAATCATAACATTACAAACTTTAAAACAGCAAAAAAGATTTTAAATGTAATTAACAGTTTAGTGGTGTAAAGAACTACAATCCAATAAAGCATTGCAAACAGCATAGTCAAATTAAAACGATTTTGAATATAAAACTACTAATTTACAAAATGTTGATATATATATATATATATACACACCGATGAGGCATAACATTTTGACACCGACAGATGCAAAAAAAGTTTTATTTATTTATCAGCAAATAACTTAATCAAATTGCTAAATGCATTTTAAAGTTCAGACTCTAAGCTTTCAAATAACACCTATTTTGTGTTGATCAAGGCAGTATTTTTTTTAAAAATATGATTTTTTTTTTTTTCAGGGCTTGGTGGCGCCCACGGGTAGCAGTACACTTCGGGTTTATAGGGTTAAAGGTTTATAAGTTATTTCCCTATGGAGAAAATGAATGGAGTTCCAGAACCGGACTGTTGCGCTCTATTGCCCAAAAGTGCAGCATCTTAAACAAACAGGTGATGAACAACAAACATAGTAAATGGCAATCACTGTTCATTGTATTACACCAGGGGTTTTCAATCTTTTAGATGCTACGGACGCCCAAATATGATCATCCTCGTGTCGTGTGAGGGACCCCGTCCTGAAACTGACATCTATCGACAATTATAAACACCCAATTTCTACACTGAAAAGTGAATATTATAAATCTAAAGTTATTTTCTATTTAGATACATTATTAAAAAATTTTTTTACGACTAACTATAGTAATGTACCGTTACATTTTTTATTAATTAATTAATTTGTTTGTTTATTTATTCAATTTTAATCAAATGTAATATATTTAATAGATGAACTAATATTTTTTATTTAATCACATTTTGTATTCATTTTATTTGATTGAAACTAACTGATTTAAAGCCTTTTTTTTTCCCTCAGGTTGAAAACCCCTGTATCATAATGTTCTGCATACTGATTATTATAACCTGTTTATCATCTCTGACTCTTCCTAAAGAATCCTGCAGTTCTCTCCTCTTCTTCCTGATCTTCTCCCGCACATCACTGAAAGACAACAGGACAGAAAATGTAGTATTATAACAATCACATTTTTCGTTTTTATTCCTGAAGTAGTAAAAACGGAAGATTACCTGTGCGAAGACATTTTGGTGGTCATGAATACAGTTACTGATGTGAGATAGCTTCCCAATTCATATCAGATCAGAAGAGAGGACTTCTTGATGAAACTGTAATATATAGTGAGTTTATAATATAGGAACTGACTGTATCATCCACAGCAAACACACGTTTCCCTGAGTAACAAAAAGCATGCAAATGCTTTCCAGACTGCAACTTTAACAGCATTAAATCACTGAAGGAGAAGCTATTAAATATGTATTTTGGTAGAGTTTTACCGTCATGCTGAGTCTCGCTGCCTGGTAACGGATGTAAATAATCGGACTGCAACCAAACCAACGGCTGTTTGCGTCCGGTCCATCCCACTCTATGTCAGAGCGGCTTTTCATTGGCCCAGACTCCCGTCAATCACTAAAATCTGGTGACGCCACGCCACTAGGCAGCAAATCCGATATGTCATGAACGTGTAGTTTTTGTTTTTATTATGTCGTTTATTTAGTTGTTCATGGCAATGTTTACAATACGACAAAAATTATCTTTAATATAAAAACAAAACTATATGTTATATTTAGTTTTAAAATTATATAATTTCTGAACAGTTCCAATAACATACACCCTGTTTTGATTTCAACTATTTATTGGACCCTCAAAAATAACTAGGATTTCAAATGCAAATGTGCAAACAGGTCTTCAGTTAGTGGAAGAAATCTGGCCTCATTCACAGTATTTTTGGAAATATCTTCCTGCTTCCTTGCTCCAGAAAATATCCTCTAAAGCTATTAAGTTTTTGTATATATATATATATCAAGTTTCATCTTTTCCTAAAGAATACAAAACAAGCGAATGTGGTGAGTAGCCTATATATTGGCAAATGTTGTACTGTATGTTATTGGATCCTGTTCAGATGGTTGTAATCAGAATTCAGAGAGGGTGTTTTATACTCAGAGCTTCTTCTTTTCCCCAAATGCAAAACACTGCACTACTAATATGAAGTCAGTAATAGAGTACACTGATATATAGCGTACTTTTTTTTATTTTTTTTTTACTTTCAATCTTCTGGCAAAATAATCTGTTTATATATATATATATATATATACACAGAGAGAGAGAGAGACAGATTATTTTGCCAGAAGATTGAAAGTAAAAAATAAAAATAAAAAGTACGCTATATATCAGTGTACTCTATTACTGACTTCCCTCCAAATATAGAGCGAAGGCTGGCCTGTGTGGTCCGATCAAACAGACGAGCTACTGTAGCTCAAATTGCTCAAGAAGTTAATGCTGGTTCTGATAGAAAGGTGTCAGAATACACAGTGCATCGCAGTTTGTTGCGTATGGGGCTGCATAGCCGCAGACCAGTCAGGGTGCCCATGCTGACCCCTGTCCACCGCCGAAAGCACCAACAGTGGCACGTGAGCATCAGAACTGGACCACGGAGCAATGGAAGAAGGTGGCCTGGTCTGATGAATCACGTTTTCTTTTACATCACGTGGATGGCCGGGTGCGTATGCGTCGCTTACCTGGGGAACACATGGCACCAGGATGCACTATGGGAAGAAGGCGAGCCGGCGGAGGCAGTGTGATGCTTTGGGCAATGTTCTGCTGGGAAACCTTGGGTCCTGCCATGTGGATGTTACTTTGACACGTACCACCTACCTAAGCATTGTTGCAGACCATGTACACCCTTTCATGGAAACGGTATTCCCTGGTGGCTGTGGCTCTTTCAGCAGGATAATGTGCCCTGCCACAAAGCAGAAATGGTTCAGGAATGGTTTGAGGAGCACAACAACAAGTTTGAGGTGTTGACTTGTCCTTCAAATTCCCCAGATCTCAGTCCAATCGAGCATCTGTGGGATGTGCTGAACAAACAAGTCCGATCCATGGAGGCCCCACCTCGCAACTTACAGGACTTAAAGGATCTGCTGCTAACATCTTGGTGCCAGATACCACAGCACAACTTCAGGGGTCTAGTGGAGTCCATGCCTCGACGGGTCAGGGCTGTTTTGGCAGCAAAAGGGGGACCAACACAATATTAGGTCATAATGTTATGCCTGATCGGTGTGTATATATATATATATATATATATATATAATACATTGGCAAATTTTGTACTATATGTTATTGGATCCTGCTCAGATGGTTGTAATCAGAATTCAGAGAGGGTGTTCTTTTTTCCCCTCCAAATACAAAACACTGCTTTGCATTACTCATAGGAAGGCAGTAATAGAGTACACTGATATTTAGTGTAAAATATTTTTTACTTTTTAATCTTTTGACAAAATCATCTGTCTGGCCATAACAAATTTAACAAAAAACCAATACAGTCATGCACATACAAGTGCAGAATAACAGGGATATATTGGTCCAGTCTTCCCATTTATTAAAATTTGATCTTTGAAATCAACCTTCAAACAAATATTTGATTATTTCTTCTTCTTATAAACAGATCAGATCAGATGGTCGAGCTGTTTTCTCTGACAGCAGATGAACTCTCTCATGACAAATTAAACTGAAGTGACTCATAGACACAATAAAAACAAGGGAGTTTCTGTTCAAATCTTTGGATTCATTTGACACATGAATTTACACAGCAAAAAAATAATGCAGCATTATGATCAGCAAATAAAACAATATATACTCTTTTATAATATAATATTTCACAATATATTTCACATGAATACGAAGTGAACGAAGTGAATGAATATTTCGTTAAAAAATATATATTTAGTAAGTAAACATTAATATTAATAAAAAGAACTTGGACACATAATCCACACTTAAAATAGTTCTGTCAGGACCACTATCGTCAAAGATGATTGACAATTAGCATACAGTTTGGATTGGCAGTATGGTTGCGTTCTGGGCAAGAACTCCCTGCCCATCCGTGCAGCCTAACAACCCCCCTTAGGGTAAACAGAACAGAACCAATATAAGGTATTGCGATATCATTAATGTTCTTAATGACAATCATTTAATGTAACAACATAATTCGAGAAATAAGTCTGATTTGAAGAGGAATATCAGAAGGTTAAATCCTGACTGGACGACAGGAGGAGCTGGGGATGGAGGAGGGTAAGCTCCTGAGCAACGCGATAAGCTGCTGATAATACTGAATGGCTCATAGATAGGCGTAGTATTCCTATAGGTAGGAGTGAATCAGCTGAGAGTCAGCTGATGCAAGCTTGACTAACATGGCCTGCCAGAACTAATGCTACGCTTGATATATACAAATATTTTTACGTGGGATCTATATGAGTTTGAATATGTTGTGGGCCATATATGTACATGAAAAATAAAATAAAAAATGCTAATTCCAAATAAATGTAATTTTCAGCCTAAAAACTGTTAAATCCCCAGTTGAAACCGTTAACATTAGAGTAAAAAAAGGGTTCAAAAAGTATGACATAAGTGATCATAATTGCATGATTGATTTTTTCACACATATCAATAATCAGTATATACAAGACTGTCAAAAGGGATCTCATTCTTATTTGTATAATCGGCAATGACAAAATTTAATCAGCTGATGGAACAGAATGCAGGGTTCTTAAGACTTTCTTAAGTTCTAAAGAAGTTCTTAAGGTTTACTTAAGGTTTAGGTTAACAACGGCTTTTTATAAATTGAAACAGTGTCTGGAAATGCAACATTCATGGCGTGAGATGCACAACACAGCACGACACAATACACAGACCGGGATGGACTGGACATATAGGTAGCACCATTTATTGATGTTACCGTAGCTGCTATTTGTAGTCTTCCGCCAATGTATCCATATAGTTTGTATCTGCATAAAGTAAAAACCCAGAGAACAGACTGTCAGCCCAGCCGGGGTCAGCAAACAGGCCGTTCTGGTCCTTGTAGAAGATCTCCAGCCATACCTCATCCTCTGGGTTGAGAAATATCACGGTTGAGCCAGACGCCACGTCATGGTTTCCGGTGTTGGCATCAAAAGTCTTTATCCGGTACTGTCCGTTCTGGACCAGCCCAATGGCCAGGTGCTTGTTGGCCAGAGTGATGTCATAAGAAAAGTAGTATATTCCTGGGTATGCACAGATGAATTTTCCCGTCTCGGGGTTGTAGTGGCCACCTTCATTAAACAGGACTTTGTTGAACTTGATCGGTGCTTGTTCAGCAGGGTAGCTACTGGTGATGCCTACGGAGAAAGCGGATTTGGGAACCAAACTTCCACATCTGCAGATACCTGGTTCTCCCGGAGGGCCACGCTGGCCCTTGTCACCCTTCCCTCCAAGACGTCCTGTCGGACCAGCAGGCCCTAAATCTCCAGGATCACCCTCAGGTCCACGCTTCCCAATGAAACCTCTCTCTCCACGCTCTCCGAGTTTTCCTGTCGGCCCGACTCGACCTCTGAGCCCTGAAACAAACACAGACCTCTTAAAGATGCTGTTTTTAGCCAAAACCCTCTCAAACAATATTGCACTTGCACTGGCCCAGTCTGAAATGATTCCCATTAATAATAAAAACCATCATACTTTAATGTAGGCAACAAGCATGAAAAAGGAATACTTTAAATAGTCTTTAATAATAAATGCAGGAAATCGCTAAGAGTACACAGGAGATAAACAACGCATGAAATAAAGGACTGAACTGAACAGGGAGTATATATGAAAGAGATAACAAGGAACTAAATTAGATACAGGTGATAATTATAAGTAACCATAGAAACAAACAGGGATATAAACAGAAACCATGGCTGTGTCCGAAATTGCCCCCTATACCCTTAAATAGGGCACTATTTGAGGGGACAGCCATTTGTAGTGGTGTCCGAAACCATAGTGGACGTTATTGAGTGCACTCATTCAATGTTACACATACTCAGAATGTCACATAATATTTTGATGTGAATGGGGTTGGAAACGTTACATGTTTCTGGAACTCAGACTTCACATCATAAACAAATATCTTCATTATTCTACAAGTTATTACTCATCCGTAAAATAATATTAATTGTGGGTGTGTGCTTTATCCCAATGCAATAAGCTGTCATTACATATAAAAGTTTACTGAAGCAAACATCCAAACAATGTCCTCTGGGATTACATTTAGTTAGAGCAGGGCTGTCCAATCCAGCTCCTGGAGGGCCACTATACAGAGTTGGGCTTTCACCTGTTTCACCTGAACTGAACCAGCTAATCAAGGTCTTCACTAGAAACTTTTGTTGAGGCAGGACAATGGCTCTCCAGGAGCAGGATTGGACAGCCCTGCTTTAGAGGTACACAAATGTACAACCTTGTTCATGCAAATAGATTGATCTTATGCATGTGACATCAAGGTAGGTGGCAGTCACTGCGATTACACCAACTGGGTGCAGAAAGAGTGAGTGACAGCGTTAGTGTTTAGCTTGAATGTTACAAAAACACATCCAAAACGTGAAAGAGCTGTTGTGTGATTGACTATACAAATAAGTTCAACAAGAAATCAGCCTTTCAACAGGAAATCTATCTTTTTATAGACTGCCAAAAGCTACAGAAAATAGAAGCAAATGGGTCGCTGCAATTAGCAGAAACAACAAATGTGGATTTGCATTTGCCGTTTTGTGTCATGTATTATGAATTTTCTTGCAATTCTCTTACCTTCCTTGCAGACTTCAGATCCAACCTTGCTCCAACACAACTGCCTGCAATTTCCAAGTAACTCTGAACACCTTGATTAGCTGGTTCATGTGTGTTTATTCTGCAGGACAGTAGCTCACCAGGGGCATCTTATATTTTGTGTAACTGTAACGGTTCACCAGTGTGAGTGCCCCTGATCACCACCAGAGGGCACTCTAACTCGGACTGTCATTCCATCATAGACTACATCACCCATAATCCTTTGCCCGGACTCATCAGCACTCACTGTTTACACCTGTGTCTCATTTACCTCATTACCTCTGCCTATATCTAGCCTGTCCACCCTGTCATTCTTTGCTAAGTCTTGTTTAGTAGGCTGAGGTAAACAGGGTAATGAGACACAGGTGGATGTAATCAGGGATAATGAGTTTGAGTTATGGGAAATGTAGTAGATGGAGTGACAGTCTGGGGTGGAGTGCCCTCTGGTGGTGATCAGGGGCACTCACACTGGTGAATTGTTACAGTAACTGTAAAGTTTTTGTCATCATTAATTAAAGAGGGATGGTTAGATAGTGTTAGCTAAGACAAACCCAAATGTTCTTACAAGAGGATAGGTACTCCTCAAAGTAAGTTTAAATAGATTTCACCAACAAATCCCATCTTGAAATATGAAGTATCAAGTCAATATATATTTGTACTGCTTCACAATACACATTTCAAAGCAGATTAACAAAAAGTCATACCCCCAGTTTCACAGACAAGGCTTAAACTAGTCTCAGACTAAAATGCATGTTTGAGCTGTTTTAACTGAAAGCAACTTGACATATCTTAAATTAAGTTAGTGCCATTGTTTCATCTCAAGTTGCACACCAGTAATGTTTTTTTCTAAGGCATGTTTACTTAAATGTCCTAATTGAACTAAGGCCTAATCCTGGCTTAATCTAAGCCCTGTCTGTGAAACCGGGCCATTATGTTATGTCTACATCATCATCACACTTAGTCAATATGTCCTTTATCTCTGCCACAGTTCCAATTTCACTGAAAACTGCTGTTTTTGGACCCAGCAGATTTCTCCAACTATTGTCCAATCTCCAATTTAAAAATCATGGAAAAAGTTGTTGCCAATCAGTTACAGTCCTTTCTAGCTCTCAGCGATCAGTTCGATGCATTTCAATCTGGTTTCCGCTCACATCACAGCACTGAAACTGCTTGGGTTAAGGTTGTCAATGATCTGTTACTTTCTGGTGACTCAGGCAATCTCTCCATTCTCCTACTGCTCGACCTCAGCTCAGCATTTGATACTGTTTGTCACAAGGTATTACTTTCCCGCTTTTTAGAGATAGGTGTCTCAGGTGCTGCACTATCCCGGTTCTCTTCCTATCTCACTGATAGACAATACTACATTGCTATGCATTAGGGTTTGCACAGACTAGTCGACTTTAATGCTCTGCCATGACGCTTTAAGCTTGATGTCGACTAGTCGCTGGCCTATAGAGGGTGCAACAGGATAAGCCATTTCCTGACACGGATGCTCCGTTTCCAACAGTTAAAAATGACAAATAAATGCATACTCGGAGAACTGTCCACAAGACATGTTTGATTATACCATCTGGATGCTCAAAATTGATCGGGCAAATGCCCGCTTATTGTACAAGTTAATCACCGTTCTAAACTAATGACAAAGACAAAAGAACTGATACAAAAGCTGTTATGTAGGAGCAATAACCTTATGGGCAGCGCTGTGTCATATGCCATAGCTGTCCTGTGCACAAGAAAACCTGTGTCCGCGTCTCAGCTCAAGGTTCAGGGTTATTTGTTCATTAATGACGTCATCAGCGACTAGTCAACGTCGACTCGACTTTCATCACATAAATGTCGACTTTAAAAAATCGGAAGTCTCCCACTGCTTTACTCAGTCAAGGTGTTCCCCAGGGCTCTGGGCCACTATTATTTATTACGTACATCATATGATATGCCTCTTGGACATATTATTCGTCGTCATGGTTTCCACTATCACTGTTATGCTGATGATATTCAAATATATACTGCTTTCCAACCATACTCTATTCACCGGATCACATCGCTATCTACCTGTGTTAATGAGCTGAGGGGCCTGGCTGAATTCCAGTTTTCTCAGTTTGAATTTGAGCAAAACAGAAATTTTTAACTAAAATGGCCCCCCCATCACCAACAAAAAACATAGTAAATGTTCCCAGTCTCAACCTTGCTGCTACAACAATTTTTCCATCTACTACCATCAGAAATGTAGGCATTACACTTGATCCTTCACTGACTCTGGATGTTTACATTAGTAAACTTTCCAAAGCTGCATTTTCCCAGCTTCTCCGTTTAACCAAACTTTGTTCTTATGTTTGCCCAAAAAAAGCTGAATCATTAGTGCATGCTTTTGTTACGTCACGCCTCGACTACTGTAATGCTCTTTTTGCCGGATTACCATTGCACTCTATCTGCCGTTTACAATACATTAAAAATTCTGTTGCAAGCATATTAACACACTAAACACTCTGCTCATATTACCCCTATTTTATTTAACCTCCATTGGCTTCCTGTGTCATCTCGCATTACTAACAAAATTCTTCTGCTTGCCTTTTTTAATCACTCAATTGTCTTGCTCCTCCTTATCTCTCTGATCTACTGTCTCCTTATGTTCCGCCTCGATCTCTTCGATCTTCTGGGTGTGAACTTCTTACTGTACCCAGATTTCGTTTCTCATCAATGGGCGGCAGGTCCTTTTCTGTCATTGCACCTAAACTATGGAACTCTTTACCACTGGCACTAAGGACTGTGACCTCACTCTCTGTATTTAAATCACAACTCAAAACCTACTTGTTTACCCAATACTATCAGTCATAATATACTCCTAACCCTATGCTACCAGCTGTTTTTCTCTGAATATTTATGATCTGTGTTCCTATGTTGAATCTACTATTCTCAGTTTTTTTTTCTTCTTATTGACACTTGATTTTTGTTTACTTAATAACTATGTGCTGTATCTCTGTTTTCAGTTCATAATTGTACCATGATTTGCAACTGCATCTCATTTCTATCTCCGGACTGGGCAAATGCCTACCGTCCATTTAACTGATTAATTAATCACTGTTTAAGTGAATCGACTTGTCTGTTCTGTTACTGCTTGTAAAGTGTCCTTGAGCTTGGGAAAGGCGCTATATAAATTAAACATATTATTATTATGTTATATCTGTAATGCTTTAGTGCTTTAACAAGTTTTAGGGCTGGGCGTTATGACAACATACAATGATGGTATAATATTTAATAGATATATAGGTGATCCTCTGGATTTAGGTCTAGCTATATTGTATATATTGTTTTGTCTAGTAGATGAAGCTTCAAGCCTCTGCTTTTATTTTCCTGGCCTCGAAATCAGGTACATTATTGTAAGGATTCCTGGAAAAATGTCAATGTAGAGCACTGGCTCTTTGGTAAGTTAAAAGGTTCACTGTCTAGTCCACTGGTCTCAAACTCCTGATCCAGCTAATAAAGGTCTTCAGAATTTCTAAAAGCTTCAAAGCAGGCGTTAGTTGGAGTTGGTTGGAGCTAAACTGCGCAGGGCTATAGCCCTCCAGGAACTGCGTTTGAGACCACTGGTCTAGTCCAAATGCATGGTAGGTAATCATTTATTTTATTCCTATTTTCATGGTTTCCCCTACTGGCACCAGCCAAGTTGCAGGATGTTTTGCCTCTGAGTCCGACTGTTCCGGCGGGAAAGTAACGTGTCAGAGCAGACCCTCTATTCATCATCTGTTGTTTAAAATACAGCAATTTTCTCTATATATTGACTGGTAACAACACACCCCATCCCTGCAAAACGTTGCAATATGCATCAGATTGTGGCCGGTCTGGGACTGAGACTAAAAAGAGCAGAATAAGGAGAAGAACCTAGAACCATTTTCACATAACTTCAGCTGCAAACATTTGGTGATCTTTCACACTACCCTGGACTAGCTTTGCCTGAGAAACTATTTCATTGGTTAAGTCAGTGGAGTCCAGTCCTGCTCCCGAAGAGCCATTGTTCTGCAGAGTTTAGCTTCAAAACACTTGCTTTGAAGTGATTCCGAAGACCTTCATTAGCTGGTTCAGGTGTGTTTAACTGGAATTGGAGCTAAACTCTGCAGGACAGTGGCCCTCCAGGGGCAGGATTGGACACCCCTGGGTCACACTCTACCTGGATCTCCTTTTTCTCCCTTTTCTCCCTTCCGTCCATCCCTCCCATCTCTTCCAGGGATTCCGACATGGCCATCCTCCCCATGAGGCCCAGGAGGGCCGGACTTTCCTGGTGCCCCTGGCAAACCTGGAATGCTACAAATGAATTGAGGCAGGGCTCCTTTGGACCTGGCCTCCAACAGCTGACCCATAATGCACTGAGAGAGACAGATCACACCCACAATTGTCCACATCCTTAGACCTAAGGTGCAAGGGAGTAAAAAAAAACAAAAAACAATCAATCAAATTGTAAACCTCAAGAAAGAATTTTCACTTTTGGCTGAACTATTCCTTTAGCCTACTGATACTCTAACCAGTACATTATATAAGAAATCAGAAATGTCACTATTACAGAATAATAAACTGTTCCACATGAAGAAGAAGAGGCTGATTAATGACCTCTTAATAAATGCTGTTTTTGAACTTCATAACAGATCAGTTTATTGTTTTGATTGTTTGTTGACCACACACACACACAGACAGATTTAATTTGTAATTGAAATTAATGTGTATTCAATTACAAAAATGCTAATGTTATGTACATACGTTTCATGCATGCATATCAACCATTATTATTTCCTTTTTAATGGATCATATCAGTAATAATATTATAAAATTGAAATCTGAATTGTCAGATCCAAAAGGGGAAACTTACCGAAGGCCATGTGTACATGCTAAATAATAGAAATGAAAACAATACTGAGACTCCTAAAAAGGAAGTGAAAGGAACTGAAAGTCTTGAAAGAGACAAAAACAGACTGCACAGCTTCTCAGCACGTGTTTTCAATGGGAAAACAACTGCATGAGCAATTGATTATGATTATACATCTCGCTGTATCCCTGCCAAGTATTCCAATAAGATCACACAATGTGTGCTAACGAATTCAGATGTGCACGGGCATGTGATTACCCGAACTGTGCGTTCACCTGTACACAAATATGCACATATAAACTCTATTGCAGGGCTGTGTGTTTTGACAGATGGCATGTAGCAGGAGTGATCTTACAGACCTCTCTGAATGATGATATGGTAATGAGTCTGAGGCTCTGATCCAGCTCATTCCAGAGCTACAACATCACTAAACTGTGTTGGCAAATTATTCTATGTTAATACTGCAAAAATTATATTTGTCTTGTTTTCCAGTGAAAATATCTAAGAATTTTTAAAAGAAGATAGGGTACAATGGGGCTAAAGGCTCCATTGATTTTATTTTCCTCTAAACCACTAGATGGCACAAAAACTTGCCACAGCACTTTCCAAAACATCCGCTTTTCAAGATGCATGTGGAAATTTGGTAGCCTGGTCCTACCAGACTCTCGTACATTTCATTTGGACAGAGAGTCTGGCCACTCTCCATTGACAAGCGTTAACTTCCTTGAAGGCGGGTACTCTGTTGAAGTTTAAAACTATTGGATCTGCCCAGAGCCACTCTTGATCTGCCATAACCATTCGCTAATGTTTGGTCGTGATGTATGTCATGCGTTCACCTTAGCCAACTCCTTCACCACTAACGGAGCGAGCTGGAAAATCAAACTTTTCCTGAACCCCGTGGGGAGGAGGGCCACAACATCATGGCCACCAACAAAACTCAGCAAAGATTGAGATTGCTCCGGCTTTAACTCCTGGATATTCGGCAGCGTTGCCACAACGGTCCGAATGGCTTCGCTCCCATCTTTCTCAGCCGCCATTACTGAACTACAACTCAAACTAGCGCATGACATCAACATCATCGTTCTCAGCCACTCCCTCTGTTCGCTGATTGGACCGGTTAAAATTTTACCGGAGAAAACCAGCAAATATTACGCAAACCCAGACGACGTAATGAAGGAAAATTTAAATTGAGCGGAAGTACGTAGGAGGGCAGAGCCAGGCTAGAAAATCGGCTGATCCTTGACGTGATCACGGGCAGCAGGTTGATTCTGCGCTAATCTGATATAATATTTGATGCTTTTTAAAATGTTGTAGATTTATGAAGCAAATGCGAATCTAAAATTATTGAACATATTTTGAGACAAAGGTCTGATGATTTTCAGTTTCGTTCAAGCTAATTAAAGTAACAGTTTTTTAATAACGGAAGAATATGTAAAAGTATGGTATTTGGGGTAAAAGGCGCTCCTGCTGTTGGGACGAAAAGCACAATAATTAACATGATAATAAACAGCCGCTGACATTTCCATTTGTTGACATGACATGGTTAGATTCACATAATAAAAGTCATATATTAAGTTTGTAAGTTAAGCATCATAAAAATATATTAATATATTAATAATACACTCACCTAAAGGATTATTAGGAACACCTGTTCAATTTCTCATTAATGCAATGATCTAATCAACCAATCACATGGCAGCTGCTTCAATGCATTTAGGGGTGTGGTCCTGGTCAAGACAATCTCCTGAACTCCAAACTGAATGTCAGAATGGGAAAGAAAGGTGATTTAAGCAATTTTGAGCGTGGCATGGTTGTTGGTGAGTATTTCACAATCTGCTCAGTTACTGGGATTTTCACGCACAACCATTTCTAGAGTTTACAAAGAATGGTGTGAAAAGGGAAAAACATCCAGTATGCGGCAGTCCTGTGGGCGAAAATGCCTTGTTGATGCTAGAGGTCAGAGGAGAATGGGCCGACTGATTCAAGCTGATAGAAGAGCAACTTTGACTGAAATAACCACTCGTTACAACCGAGGTATGCAGCAAAGCATTTGTGAAGCCACAACACGCACAACCTTGAGGCGGATGGGCTACAACAGCAGAAGACCCCACCGGGTACCACTCATCTCCACTACAAATAGGAAAAAGAGGCTACAATTTGCACGAGCTCACCAAAATTGGACAGTTGAAGACGGGAAAAATGTTGCCTGGTCTGATGAGTCTCGATTTCTGTTGAGACATTCAGATGGTAGAGTCAGAATTTGGCGTAAACAGAATGAGAACATGGATCCATCATGCCTTGTTACCACTGTGCAGGCTGGTGGTGGTGGTGTAATGATGTGGGGGATGTTTTCTTGGCACACTTTAGGCCCCTTAGTGCCAATTGGGCATCGTTTAAATGCCACGGCCTACCTGAGCATTGATTCTGACCATGTCCATCCCTTTATGACCACCATGTACCCATCCTCTGATGGCTACTTCCAGCAGGATAATGCACCATGTCACAAAGCTCGATTCATTTCAAATTGGTTTCTTGAACATGACAATGAGTTCACTGTACTAAAATGGCCCCCACAGTCACCAGATCTCAACCCAATAGAGCATCTTTGGGATGTGGTGGAACGGGAGCTTCGTGCCCTGGATGTGCATCCCACAAATCTCCATCAACTGCAAGATGCTATCCTATCAATATGGGCCAACATTTCTAAAGAATGCTTTCAGCACCTTGTTGAATCAATGCCACGTAGAATTAAGGCAGTTCTGAAGGCGAAAGGGGGTCAAACACAGTATTAGTATGGTGTTCCTAATAATCCTTTAGGTGAGTGTATATATATATTTATATTAATGTCCTTATTTGTCATTTACTACTGTAATATATTGTATTAATATTTTCATGACAGTATATTTATTGAATTATTTTATGTATCAAAATAAACAGAACATACGGTATAAAGTAGACATTATTAAAACATTATTTAAGTATTTGTATCAATATTTTGTGTCGTTTGCCCCATGCTGGATTTGCCCTGTGTGTCTGTGGCTTCATACATTTATATGATTTGTAAACAAAATAAACAATTTTTATGATTTATTTTCACACAAAATTGTTGTTGCTCCATCAATGTTCAATAAAAACACACACACACACATACACTCACCTAAAGGATTATTAGGAACACCATACTAATACTGTGTTTGACCCCCTTTCGCCTTCAGAACTGCCTTAATTCTACGTGGCATTGATTCAACAAGGTGCTGAAAGCATTCTTTAGAAATGTTGGCCCATATTGATAGGATAGCATCTTGCAGTTGATGGAGATTTGTGGGATGCACATCCAGGGCACGAAGCTCCCGTTCCACCACATCCCAAAGATGCTCTATTGGGTTGAGATCTGGTGACTGTGGGGGCCATTTTAGTACAGTGAACTCATTGTCATGTTCAAGAAACCAATTTGAAATGATTGGAGCTTTGTGACATGGTGCATTATCCTGCTGGAAGTAGCCATCAGAGGATGGGTACATGGTGGTCATAAAGGGATGGACATGGTCAGAAACAATGCTCAGGTAGGCCGTGGCATTTAAACGATGCCCAATTGGCACTAAGGGGCCTAAAGTGTGCCAAGAAAACATCCCCCACACCATTACACCACCACCACCAGCCTGCACAGTGGTAACAAGGCATGATGGATCCATGTTCTCATTCTGTTTACGCCAAATTCTGACTCTACCATCTGAATGTCTCAACAGAAATCGAGACTCATCAGACCAGGCAACATTTTTCCAGTCTTCAACTGTCCAATTTTAGTGAGCTCGTGCAAATTGTAGCCTCTTTTTCCTATTTGTAGTGGAGATGAGTGGTACCCGGTGGGGTCTTCTGCTGTTGTAGCCCATCCGCCTCAAGGTTGTGCGTGTTGTGGCTTCACAAATGCTTTGCTGCATACCTCGGTTGTAACAAGTGGTTATTTCAGTCAAAGTTGCTCTTCTATCAGCTTGTAACTGAGCAGATTGTGAAATACTCAGACCGGCCCGTCTGGCACCAACAACCATGCCATGCTCAAAATTGCTTAAATCACCTTTCTTTCCCATTCTGACATTCAGTTTGGAGTTCAGGAGATTGTCTTGACTAGGACCACACCCCTAAATGCATTGAAGCAACTGCCATGTGATTGGTTGATTAGATAATTGCATTAATGAGAAATTGAACAGGTGTTCCTAATAATCCTTTAGGTGAGTGTATACACTATATTGCCAAAAGTATTGGGTCACCCCTCCAAATCATTGTATCCAGGTGTTCCAATCACTTCCATGGCCACGTGTATAAATCAAGCACTAGGCATGCAGACGCTTCTACAAACATTTGTGAAAGAATGGGTCGCTCTCAGGAGCTCAGTGAACTCAAGCGTGGTACCGTGATAGGTTGCCATCTGTGCAATAAGTCCATCCGTGAAATTTCCTCACTACTAAATATTCCAGGGTCAACTGTTAGTGGTATTATAACAAAGTGGAAGCAATTGGAACAACAGCAACTCAGCCATGAAGTGGTAGGCCACGTAAAATCACAAAGCGGGGTCAGCGCATGCTGAGGCGCACAGTGCACAGAAGTCACCAACTTTCTGCAGAGTCAATAGCTACAGACCTCCAAACTTCATGTAGCCTTCAGATTAGCTCATCCAAGCCTTACATCACCAAGTGCAATGCAAAGCGTGGGATGCAGTGGTGTAAAGCACACCGCCACTGGACTCTAGAGCAGGAGACGTGTTCTCTGGAGTGACCAATCACACTTCTCTGTCTGGCAATCCAATGGACGAGTCTGGGTTTGGCGGTTGCCAGGAGAACGGTACTTGCCTGACTGCATTGTGCCAAGTGTAAAGTTTGATGGAGGGGGGATTACGGTGTAGGGTTGTTTTTCAGGGGTTGGGCTTGGCCTCTTAGTTCCAGTGAAAGGAACTCTTAATGCTTCAGCATACCAAGACATTTTGGACAATTTCATGCTCCCAACTTTGTGGGAACAGTTTGGGGATGGCCCCTTCCTGTTCCAACATGACTGCGCACAAAGCAAGGTCCATAAAGACATGAATGAGCAAGTTTGGTGTGGACGAACTTGACTGGCCTGCAGAGTCCTGACCTCAACCCGATAGAACACCTTTGGGATGAATTAGAGCGGAGACTGTGAGCCAGGCCTTCTCATCCAACATCAGTACCTGACCTCACAAATGCGCTTCTAGAAGAATGGTCAAAACTTCCCATAAACACACTCCTAAACCTTGTGGAAAGCCTTTCCAGAAGAGTTGAAGCTGTTATAGCTGCAAAGGCTGGGCCAACTCCATATTAAACCCTACGGATTAAGAATGGGATGTCATTAAAGTTCATGTGCATGTAACGGCAGGCATCCCAAAACTTTTGGCAATATAGTGTGTATATATATATATATATATATATATATATATATGATCAGGCATAACATTATTGTGTTAATATTGTGTTGGCCCCCCTTTTTCTGCCAAAACAGCCCTGACCCGTCGAGGCACTGTACCCTGAAGGTGTGCTGTGGTATCCGGCACCAATATATTAGCAGCAGATCCTTGAAGTCCTGTAAGTTGTGAGGTGGTACGTGTCAAAGTAACATCCACGTGGATGGCAGGACCCAAGGTTTCCCAGCAGAACATTGCCCAAAGCATCACACTGCCTCCGCCGGCTTGCCTTCTTCCCATAGTGCATCCTGGTGCCATGTGTTCCTCAGGTAAGCGACGCACACGCACCCGGCCATCCACGTGATGTAAAAAAAAACGTAATTCATCAGATCAGGCCAGCTTCTGCCATTGCGCCGTTGGATGCTCACGTGCCACTGTTGGTGCTTTTGCCGGTGGACAGGGGTCAGCATGGACACCCTGACTGGTCTGTGGCTATGCAGCCCCATACACAACAAACTGCGTTGCACTGTGTATTCTGACACCTTTCTATCAGAACCAGCATTAACTTCTTGAGCAATTTGAGCTACAGTAGCTTGTCTGTTTGATCAGACCACACGGGCCAGCCTTCGCTCCCCACGTGCATTAATGAGCCTTGGCCGCCCATGACCCTGTCGCCGGTTCTCCACTGTTCCTTCCTTGGAGCACTTTTGATAGATACTGATCACTGCAGACCGGGAACACCCCACAAGAGCTGCAGTTTTAGAGATGCTCTGACCCAGTCGTCTAGGCATCACAAGTTGGCCCTTGTCAAACTCGCTCAAATCCTTACGCTTGCCCATTTTTCCAGCTTCTAACACATCAACTTTGAGGACAAAATGTTCAGTTGCTGTCTAATATATCCCACCCACTAACAGGTGCCGTGATGAAGACATAATCAGTGTTATTCACTTCACCTGTCATTGGTCATAATGTTATGCCTGATCAGTCTATACTTTATGGTTATTTTGACTTGTTTGCACACTTGAATTATCAGTAATTATCAGTGTATGTCAAATTCATCAATCAGTACTTTTTACAATTTTACATTTTACAAACAAGAAATGAAACAAAAGGAAGACATTGAAAGAGAGGATAATCAATCAGTACTTTTTTACTTAATACGTAAGTGCATTAAAGATAAAGTACTTTTACTCAAGTAAAAAAAAAAAAAAGGAGTACTTCATACTTTATCTGGAAAAATATTTTCATAGGGTGTACTTCGTCCAACACTGGTACTGTCTGATGAGTCAAGCACAGCTGTGACAGCAGATTGGACCATAACACACACATTTATACGCTCTTAAATCCAGTTTGAGTGATGGAGAATGCAAAGAAACATCTGTGATGATCAGCAGAAGTGTGAAACGATAGTACCAAACATCTTCCCTTGAGAGACAAACACTAGTACTATGACAACAGACTCAACGCTGTCCAAACACAAAACTTTAGTCCGTTAAAGGAACAGTTCAACCAAAATATGAAATCTCTGGCATCATTTACTCACTCTCATGTTGTTCCAAATCCATATGTGGACCACAGAAATGAGTGAAAATGTTTTGAAGGAAGGTTTATTCTTTTTCATACAATGAACTCGATGGAGAAACTCCATGAAAGCACCGTAAAAGTATAACAGTGATACATATGACTTGTGCTCTATACAATATTTGCATGAGGAAAGAGACCCAAATCCAAGTTCTTACACATGCATTTCTTTAGTGTTTCACAGAAGAAAAAGGTCTCATATAGGTTTGGACCAACATCTCTGACATCTCTCAACAAATGGTAATAAATCAAAATACAGCTTTTATTGAAAAGTTATAATGCACATATCACCATCGATAACAAAAACAGAAAAGTACACCATAAAACAATAAGAATAGTGACTTGCCAGTAAGTTGCAGGAATGTTTTTGTCATCTTGATTTAGTCTTGATGTTCTTTGCTTGAATTCCTTACTTTGAGCTATGTCCTATTTTCTTGGCTTCAGATTTGTTGCCTTTTACTTTTTTCTTTCTTCCTTTCTGTACATTCATGAATAAGCCGAATGTTTGCAGCACATACGGCATAATCATCTCTCATCTGTCTGTACTCTCTCTGGCTTCTCTTTAGCGATCCTCATGCTTCTGTCTGTCTCTGTTCATCATCTCTCTGTACGATCTTTGCAGTGATTGTTCAGCCTTCCTGATTTACTGACTATGAGAGACACACCTCTAGAGTTCCTCAGTGAGGAGGTCACACACTTGCCATGGCAATCACTCACTGCACAGTGAACAATGAAGAATTTACAAAATTAGACGACTGCAGCATATTTGTGCTTCTTGTACATTATTTTTTACATTCTATTCCATTTCATGGACACTTTTTGTCTTCTGTTTTTCATGTAATTATTACACACCCACCACCACCCATTACATTAATACCTACAGTCTACAAGTACTGATGATCCTTATCTTTCTAACTGACCTGTGAAACCACACTTGCATCTGAACTAGAATAAAAGATTGATGTTTGTTAAAGAGCTCAGAGTTTGCTCCATCTGCTGGCTGATGGTGTTCCTGCTAAGGTCCAGCTCAATAGATACGGACTGACAACTGAGAACTGATGCCAGGTATTGACAGCAGCTGTCAGTGAGAGCACAGTTGGATAACCTAAAATGAAAACATGACGTTGTTCATATCACTGAACCTGCATTCTCAAATAAGTATTTTATTTATTTAAATTGTATTTGTGTGTGTATGTATGTGTATATGTTTCTGTTGTAATGCAATATTGCTGTTGTTTGTTCACAAATATGAAGAGGGTATTTTGTGAATCATAATTTTGTTTGATCTTACTTTAAAGTCTTCAATGCACAACTGCCTTCCTGTAGTTCAAGACAGAGCAACCGAACACCTTCATCTTCAAGGCTGTTGTTGCTCATGTTCAACTCCTTCAGGCTGGAGTTTTGGCTTAGGCCTGTAGCTACTAGCCCACACATATCTGGAGTGAGTTTACAAGAGTCCAGACTGCAGGGGTAAAGAATCAGAACAATTACAGTCTACAAAAATGTATTTTCTTTTAATGATTGATATCCTTGATGCAACCATCGAGTATCATCTCTCCAACACTCACTCCAAATAATTTACTCAATTATACTTTTTTTGTATTTCACAGATTCTTGAGAAACGGGACAAAACATGTCCCAAACACAAAAGCACTATTTATGTTAAAAAGTAAGAATATCAACACAATAAAAATACTTAAAAAGTTACATCTAAGGGAAATTTGTATACTCGGGACATTCATTGCTTATCTTTTTAAATCATTTCTTTAGTAGTTGTGTCCTCACTTTGCGTCAACTCCGTCAGGATTTTTTATCATTCTGAATAAATCAGGCAGTGTCATGGGCAGCTTTAACTCTGAGGAGCACTTACTATTTCCTGCTCATTGTGGATCTCACAGTAGGACACAAAGTCCTGGAAGTTATAGATTTAATATTTTAAACAAACAGTATCGAAGTCTCTGCGGTCACAGCCTTAACATGTCAACTCCGTCACCGCAGTGTAATAGTTTCTGTAAATAGTTGTGGGATAAATCTTGCCATTTTGATACGTTTATTAAGGCAGCTACAACTGAGGAAAAACACTAAATTGCTCCACTGAAGAACACGTGGTTAAGGTGGAAACATCAACTCCGTCATGTTTTATTGTCTGATGGTTGACAAGTGCTCGCAAAAAGTCTGTATAATGTGTTTTAATATGTTTTTTGCATATGGGGAATTCTTCTAATGCTGTTTCATGATTCTATTTACATATACTGTATATTTGGCCTCAGCTCGACCTTTGTCAACGCCGTCAGTATTTTACACCGTCAGGTGAAGGTTTTTGTTCATTTTGAAATAAATGTCTTTTTTCTTTTCTTTTTTCAATTCACTGTGTAAAAATGATAAAACATCAATGGAACTACATGATATTATATCTTAATTACCTAAGAACATTGGTGATATACGTTTAATATTAAAAGGAGGGAGGAGAATTAAGGAATTTAGAAACTGGGTAGCTTATAAGTAAGGGATAATGTACACCCAGCCGGTTGATATCGCAGAATAAACCCCGACAGAGTGATCAGGCGTCACTCTGAAGAGGTTTATTCTGCGATAACAACCGGCTGGGTGTACATTATCCCGCTAATTACACGGCTACTTGTCTCAAGTAAATTAGATACGAAATATTGTCTTGAGTTTAAATATTTTATTAGTTCTTACGCAAAGCTTCCGTGAAGAAAAACAGTTCCAAACTGCTTTAAGCCTTTATCTATTGCTGAAAAGATTACTTTTTACCATATATGTTGAAATTAATGCTGAAAGGGATAGTTCACCCAAAAATGAAAATTAGCCCATGATTTACTCACCCTCAAGTCATCCTAGGTGTATATGACATTCTTCTTTCAGACGAATACAATCAGAGTTATATTAAAAAAGTCCTGGATAATCCAAGCATTATAATGGCAGTAGTTGTAGCTCTGTTTTTGAAGTCCATAAAAAATGCATCTATCCATCAAATAATGTGCTCCACACAGCTCTGGGGAGTTAATAAGAAAAGTAACCATATTTAAAACTTTATAAAGTAAAGTTCCGGCACATCGCCTTCCGTGGAAAAAGTATTGAAAGTGCCTCTCGCAATTAAAAATGCGTACGCTACGTCTGACGAGCGTAACTGGTAGCGTAAGCATTTGAACTGCAGAGGCACTTTCAACACTTTTCCCATAAATTGAATACGGAAGGCGATTGGCCGAAACTACACAAATGCATCGATTCGCTTCAGAAAGCCTTTATTAACCCCCCAGATCCGTGTGGAGCAGTTATATGATGGACAGATGCATTTTTATGGACTTCAAAAACAGAACAACAATCGCTGCCATTATAAAGCTTGGATTAGCCAGGACTTTTTTATATAACTCCGATTGTATTCGTCTGAAAGAAGAATGTCATATACACCTAGGATGACTTGAGGGTGAGTAAATCATGGGCTAATTTTCATTTTTGGGTGAACTAACCCTTAAAGTCTTCCATCAGTCATCGACAGCGGAGTGACACGTTAAGCATATAAGTAGTACCGGTCAAGATAACTCGTAGTACCCGGATGAGCGGTGTGTTATTCACTTTGGCGTTTGTTATCTGTGAATAACATACCGCTGGAATGCACGATTGACCAATCAGAACCAAGTATTCCAAAGAGCTGTGTAATGAAAGTCAGAATTGTGTGATATAAAATCTTGTAATGAATCCTATACTGAATTGGTAGCCAGCCCAATGAGGATAACAATGGAGTAACATGGGCAGTCTTCATAGCATTCATAAGCACCCTTGCTGCTGCATTTTGTACTAGCTGGAGACGTGCAACATGAGCATCACAGGTCCCAATTACAATAATCTAAATGGGTAAAGATAAAAGCATGAATGACTCTTTCCAAAGCACTAGCTGAGAGAATCCATTTTAATTTGGCTATTGCCCTTAAAAAAAGCAGTTTCGAACCACAGTTTTTATCTGTTTATCGAAAGACTTAATCAAAAATGACTCCCAAGTTCTGTACTTAACCCTGCAGTAACTACCCCATGGGCCTAAGTTATCACTTACAGTCTTATTACAAACTGTACAGCCAAAAATAATAATTTCTGTTTTATATTCATTCAACTGGACAAGATTATCAGCCATCCACATTTTACTTCCTCTAGACACCTAAGTAGTATTGCACTCGAGTCCTAACTATTCGGCCTCAAAGTTAAGTACTTTTTTGAGTGTCATCCGCATATAGATGGTAGGAGGTACCATGTTTTGCTTTTAAATCTGTGCTTTTGGCAAATACTGACCACATGTTCTCGAGAGCACAGCTCTTTTCTCCAAGGACTTTAAAAAGCTGCATTATTCCAGAGCATCCAGGAAAATTTTTGCTCAAATCAAGCTCTTTCAGGCTGTAGGGGTTTGATCTCAGAGCTGAAGCCAAAGATAAGAAACCCTTATCTGTCAGTCTGCAACACGACAGCCTGGAGAATAAGACAAAACGTTTTCAAGCTATTTAGTTATAGAGTAAAATGCTATGATAATCAATGAATATCATGTGTAAAGCCTATGTAGGAGTTGATTAGTCAATTATTATGAGGACACTATGACAAGATAATTTATATATTTTTAACGCCATTGATATCGCTTTTTTTTTTCTCAACAAGGTGATCAACTTATAGACAATATTTATAAACTTCAGGAGGACAAAAAAATTACGTCACAGGGCTGATCAAGTGCTCTGAAAACTGAAGCGTAACCTTAATTTCTGAAGTTTACAGGAGGGATTCTTCAGTGAGTTCACGAGTTGCTTCACCCCAGAATCCTGCACGTCATTGTCAGAAAGATCTAGGGCTGTTAGACGAGAGTGCTCCAGACCGAGTCCACAACTTCGAAACGTAAAATTGCATCTCTCTAATCTGAAAATAAGAAAAAAAAAAAAAAAAGACAAAACTTACTAAAACCATTAACAAAACCAGCAATTTCATAGCCAAGCATGGCAGAAGATATATTTTAATTTTTAACTAGATCTATAGTTTAGAATCCAAATGTAGAATTTACTGGTACTCTCAGGGCATGGTGCCAAGGTCACCAACTAAGATTCATTTTAAAATGCAAAACCATCTACAATATACATCTTTATATCCCGTGTCCTTGCTATCAATTTCATTGATGTGTCACACATGAACGGTATTTCAAAAATATGTTAGTAACTTTTGTACAGTTGTGACAAATTTGGGGAGGATTTGATGAATGCACTAGGACAACCGCGAAAATTATGATTTCAACAAGGTTCTAAACCAAAGCGTCCAAAATATACAGCCCTAATGCCCGTTTGGCATCGTCAATTTTGAATTGGTTGCATGACATACATTAACAGTTTGGCATTTCAAAAACTTTTGAACACTGTCTCAGTGACTATGTGATGCAATTTTGGGGATAATTAGCAAGCTGTTGCTATACTGTTCCATTTTTACCACAATACTGTTTAAACAAATGAACAAATACAACAGTTGACGACGTACCTTATGTTCTTGGCCCCTAAACAGTACAAAAACAAAAATAAAAGAGACATTTTACAGAGATAAGATCATTGCACACCTACCTCAACTCTTCGAGGTTGCAGTTCGGGTTTGCAAGTAAACCAGAAAACTGCCCGACTCCTAAGTCCCAAAGTTTGTTATCACTCAGGTCCAGTTTCTTAAGTTGGCACGGTTTTGAACTCAGAGCAGATGTGAGGAAAGCACAGGCCTCTTTTGTGATCCCACAGTTTGAAAGTCTGCAAGTGACAATGAATATCTCTTGAAAGATGCAAACAATATAGTCAGGGGTCATCAGCTCTTTCTACTAGTTCAAATAGTTATGTGTCAAATAGTTATGTGCTCTGTGCCATGATACCACTGGGTTACATAAGTTATTATATCTTCATCATTTAGAGCACAACTAATTGGTCTGTGCTGCACGGTTTGGTTGGAAAGAGCCATTTTGTAAAATTTTCCAGTCCATTCAAAGACAAGTTGACTTCACGAAAGTTTGACTGTTAACTGCCATATTTATTTTTTAGTGACTTTTTGATGAATATTTATAATAAAATTAAATAAAGACCTAAGAGTCTCCAGCCCACAGTCAGGCAATAAACCCACAAGCCAGGTTGCGGCCTCATTCCCAATGTTATTATAGCTCAGGTCCAGCTCCTTAAGATGTAATGGGTTTGACTTAAGAGCAGCAACAAGGGCTGAACAGCTGTCTCTTCTGAGTCCACAAAACTCCAGTCTAGGAAAAAGAAAAAAAACAGTTGATAGCCATATAGCAATTGTATTGACTTTTAATATTGTTAATAGGACTGATGCACAAATGTACTTTAGTGTCTCTAGTTTGCAATGTGGATTCCTCAGCCCAGAGCAGAGGCTTTTCACCCCTCTGTCTTCAAGGTCATTGAAACTCAGGTCCAGTTCTCGCAGAACATTGGGATTGGACTCAAGAACAGAAGCCAAAGCTGGACAGCTTTTCTTCGTCAGTTTACACGAGGACAATCTAAGAATTATGAAATAAATCTCTTAATATATGTTCAATACTGAACATTTATTCAGATGATTTTAGAAGTGAGAAAGTTGATGGCACTTACATGGCAGTCCGGCTGACTTTGATAACAGGATGAAGCTTGAAAAGACAATCATCTGATTTGAAGAATTTTCTCAAGTCAAAGATCTCCAGTTCTTCTTCACTGGTGAGCAGCACAAAGACCAGAGCCGACCACTGCGCATTTGAAAGTACCTCCTTTGAAAGTCTTCCAGAGTGAAGGTAGGATTGGATTTCCTTGACAAGAGAAAGGTCGTTCAGTTCATTGAGGCAGTGGAATAGATTGATGGACCTCTCTGAACTAAGACCTGTCCCAAGCTTATCCTTTATGTACTTGACTGTGTCCTCACTGCTGTATGGGATGTGTCCGATTTGTACTGAAAGGTGTCGAAACAAGGTCTCATTGAGCTCCTGTGAAAGGCCGAGGAGGAAGCGGAGGAACAGGTCAAAGTGTCCATTCCTCGACTCTAAAGCCTGATTTACAGCACTCTTGTGTAGGTCAAGCAGAGATGAATCCATGCAGAGCTGTCCGAAGTCTGTGTCTTGGAATGGTATATTGAATTCATCGCTGCTGGGCTTTTGAGTTGCAAACCAGTGAAGGTGAACAAACACAGCTGCAAGATACTCTTGAAAACTCAGATGCACAAAACAATAGACTTTCCTTTGGTATAAGCCAAACTCCTCTCTGAAGATCTGGGTGCACAGTCCTGAGTATAGTGATGCATCATTGACATCAATGCCACACTCTGTCAGGTCTTCTTCATAGAAGATCACAAAACCGTTCCTCAATTGCTGGAAGGCCAGTTTTCCAAGTGACAGAATGTTGTCTCTACTCAAGTGTGGATCCGAGTGACGTAGTTCCCTGTACTTGTCTTTCATCTGTAATGTCTGGAAAATCAGGAAGTGTGTGTACATTTCAGTTAGAGACTTGGGGATTTTGGAACTCTCTTTGTCACCCAACATTCTCTCTAGAACAGTGGCTGAAATCCAGCAGAACACTGGGATGTGGCACATGATGTACAGACTTCTTGATGATTTGATGTGTGCGATGATTTTGTTGGCCAGACTCTGATCAGGTATTCTTTTGCTGAAATACTCAGCCTTCTGAGGGTCATTGAACCCTCGTACTTCTGTGATATGGTCAACACAATCGCGGGGAATCTGACTGATTGCTGCTGGTCGAGAGGTGATCCAAAGGAGAGCAGAAGGAAGCAGATTCCCCTTGATGAGGTTGGTCAGCAGCACGTCCACTGAGGCTGCTACAGTTATATCAGAGCACCTTATGTTGTTCCTAAAATCAAGAGGTAGTCGACATTCATCCAAACCATCAAAGATGAATATGACTTTGTATTTCTCAAAGTTTGAAAGTTTGAATCCCTCAATTTCAATGAAGAACAAATGAACAAGTTGCTCCAACGTGTACTGCTCTTTGCCAATCAAATTAAGCTCCCGAAAAAGCAATGGAAATACGAAATGAACATCCTGATTGGCTTTTCCTTCCGCCCAGTCCAGAACAAACTTCTGCACAGATACTGTTTTTCCGATTCCAGCAACTCCTTTAGTCAGCACAGTTCTGATGGGTTTGTTTTTCCCAGGTAAGACTTTAAAGATGTCATTACATTTGATCTGTGATTCCTGTGTCTCTGGTTTCCATGATGTTGTCTCAATCTGTCTCACCTCATGCTCATTATTGACCTCTCCACTCCCTCCCTCTGTGATGTAGAGCTCTGTGTAGATCTCATTAAGTAGGGCTGGATTCCCTTGCTTTGCAATACCTTCAAATACACATTGGCTCCTGTTCTTCAAACTGGATTTAAGCTTTTGCTGACATGCATCAATTTGATGAACTGAACAAAATAAGAAAGATAAAAATCAATTTGTTACTTTGTTTGTATTATTTGGATAAATATGTTCTACCCATACACACATACTAACATTGAAGTAGCTTGTCAAAGAGACTTTGCTCCTTCATACACTTCAATATGTGCAATGTGATTTTGACTGCTGCTTCTTTGGCTTCAAGAGCATCTTCTTCTCCTTCTGGTTGACTCTCTGTACACTCGATGAGATCAGGGTCCAGAATGCTGTTGATTTTTCTGAGCTCCTTCTTTACAAAAGTGATCACATTGCGTTGAAGTTGCTAAGGCAAAACGCACAAAAAAAGATTCAGACAATATTTTATTGTATATTATACTGTTCTTGTGAATGATGTAAAACATTAAAAAAGCTAACCCTTAAAATAGCAGCCATTTGTTTCTTTGAGGATGACTGACTGTGCAATTCTACTGGCTGCTCTCTGCAATCCAAAAAAATGCATTAAACTTAAAAAAAATGATTGAATATTTATAGAGGGTCAAAATGACGAGACATACAAGACAGAATCAGCCATATGGAGATTAGTTGGTGGATCCATTGACCAGTTACTCTGAACGGACACATGGGTGTTGGCAGAAGAACCGAGCCAGTCTGCTGGGAGACTTGGAGAGAACAGAACATACAGTGATTTAATGGCTGAACCACCTAATTCATAAGTGAAAAGAAGAACGTCATCATATACAGGGTGTGATGGAAAATAGATCAAATGGTAGAGCATAGCACAAACAACATAAAGTCATGGGTTTAACTGAACATGAATACTGATAAAATGTATGTCTTGAATAACTGAAAGTCGTTTTGTTTAAAAGCATCTTGCAAAATTCATATATATATATATATATATTTACTTTTTTGTCATTGAGTAATTGTAGTGTTCCCATGTTGTGCGTTTCCTGGTTTTGATATATGGACTTTTATTTTGAAGTGTATTTTCTGTTCCCCTTGTTCCAGTGTTTGCCATTAGCTGTGTCTCATTTCGAAGGCTGTGTCCTCCAGAGGTCGCATTCGAAGGCTGCATGCATCATCAAGGCTGTCTCATTTCAGAAAAGTAAGTAGGACACTCCGAATGCGACCTTCAAATGCGCCCTTCTTTCACAGGAATTCGGAGGGTGTATGAGGTGTATCCTTCGCTGCTGTAGATAACCCACAATTCTTTGCATTTTTTTTATATATTATTTGGCGCCGGCAGATATACATGCGAAGATGTGGTGTTTAAATTTAAGTAGTTTCAAGCTTGTTTTTATTTTTTAAGCTGTATTAGGCCTACCTCAAATAGATAGTTGTGGTAAACAGGATTACAAGTGATTTTTTCACTACGTTTAGAACAGTACTTTGCTGTCAAGGCAAGAAACATTTCATAGTCATTTTCAAGTTATAAATAATTTTCATTCATATAACTGGTGTGAGAGCCCGTGAACGTGTTGGCATAGCAACGTGATACTTCCTGTTTCCTTTTCCGCCTGTGTGTCCTACGAAGGACGTCTCGTTTAATTCTGATTCAGGACACTCCATATACCGCATCCTTCACAGGATGTGTCCTCCAGAGGACGCAGCCTTCGAAATTAAATGAAATGAGACACAGCTTGTTTCCGTAGCTGCCTTTTTTGTTTCCATTGGCATTTTTGCACTGTTTAAGGGCACTTTGTGAATTTGTAGTGGTGTTCCAAATGAAAGTGAACTACTTAATGCCTTTGCGAAAGACCCTTCCACAAGTCTGTTAGCGAAGGGAACATGTGACAATCACTTCAAGGAAGTAATTTAATTGTTTATGGTCATGTGACACAGGGTGGCGAATTCTCACGATTCACTTTTAATCTAGGTATGGCGAGAGAGTTGGAGTTAACGTATAAGCAGAATAATTCAAGTTGTTCTGTTGTGATACAGGCTATAACCCATATTTTCGTCAAGTTTTAAAAAGTTTATTGGTAAAAAAAATGTGTTTAATGCTTTATGTGTTTAATGCTTAACTTCTAAAGTTAAGAGCAGATTGGGAGCACACACATAAAGCATATTTTAAAAAACTCATTATAAATGTAAATGTATTTGTCTCATATTAAGAGCAATAATAAGATTCCTGTTATCGCTGCCTAGCTTTGTCGTGGTAACATTCCATGTGAAGCTAATGAGGAAATAACAAGGTCTTTCATCGCTCCCTTCGCCAAGTGCGTTCCAAATGGCTTCATTTGTTAACACAAATGTTATCTGATCTGAAATTATTGACTGTCCACATTGTGTATCCCATGCCGCATTTTCGTTTTCTGTAATATTTGCTTTGGTTTCTATGGGAATTACGTTGTTGGTAGGTATACACCAATAACAACAGCAACCACAACAAAAATCGGATTTGGACTGACAGTCTGAACGTAGCCTATGACACACAAGTGCTCTGCTGACTCCAAAGTCAAGGGCTCTGCACTTCGGAGTGAGTAGGGCATAGGGATGCTCACTTCCGATTGGAATTTTTCCATAGTTTCCATAGTGATTCATTGTTCACACCTGTTCCTTGTTAGCTCATTGTTTCCCCTGTGTATTTATACCCCCGTGTTTCATGTTTTTGTGAATCTGTTGCATTCTTGTTCCCTTGGATTTTGTTCCTATTTCAGGTTTGGGTTTCTTTGTTTGTGTTTTAGAATAAACTTCTGCAAATGGATCCTCGCCTCGCCTCTCCTCTTCCCTGTGCACCGTAACAGTAATATTTAAATGTATTATGTAAATACTGCTCAGTGACAAAAATAAGAATTTGCAACAATAATGTAGGTTTAAAATCGAGTTAGTATTAGAAAACGTCTCGGTTACGACTGTAACCTTAGTTCCCTGAGTAGGGAACGAGACGCTGCGTCACCGCTTTGGGAACGCCTCTGCGTGATTGCGTCGTGAAGCACATGTGTAATCAGTCCAATGGAGAGACGGAACGTCATAGGCGGGTGACGTCATCGACCCGGAAGGTATAAAGCATACCGGCAAACAAACGCCGCTAGCTTCTGTGGTAGAGTGAAGCAAGACGCTTTTGCGGGCATGCGGGGAGTATGGCAGGGTGACGCAGCGTCTCGTTCCCTACTCAGGGAACTAAGGTTACAGTCGTAACCGAGACGTTCCCTTTCGAGGGAACTCGAGCTGCGTCACCGCTTTGGGAACGAGAATACCCACGTCCCCATAGGAGCCGGATGCCCGCCTGTGCATTGTCTAAAAGGCGAGCACCCGAGCCCCTGGAGTAATGTCAAGTTCGTAGAACCTCACGAAAGTGAGCGGCGAGGACCACCCCGCCGCGTCACAAATGTCTTGCAGGGAGGCCCCTGCTAGGAATGCCCGAGAGGCAGCCATACCCCTAGTCGAGTGTGCCCGGACAGCCAAAGGGAAAGGCTGCCCGACCACCTCATAAGCAAGTGAAATAGCCTCAACTATCCACTTGCTCATCCTCTGCTTAGAGACCGGACCCCCTCTCGAGGGTGGACCGTAACACACAAACAACTGTTCCGATTTTCTCCACAGGGCAGCTCTGTGGACATAAGCGTCTAGTGCGCGAACAGGGCAAAGCAGATTGGATCTTTCCTGGTCAGACGTCAGAAAGGGAGGTGGACAAAAGGCCATAAGTACTATGGGTCTCACAGTATTAGTGGGAACCTTAGGAACGTACCCCGGTCTGGGGTGCAGAAAAGCTTTAGCCATACCGGGAGCAAATTCCAAGCACGAGGGTGCCACAGAGAGGGCTTGTAAGTCCCCTATTCTTTTTAAAGAAGAGATAGCCAGCAGAAAGATGGTCTTTAAGGTGAGGAGTTTCTCAGAAATTTCTTCAATGGGCTCGAAGGGAGCCTGAGAAAGGCCCTGAAGGACAATAGCTAAGTCCCAGGCCGGCACCCTGGTGCGTACTGCGGGCCTCAGTCTGATAGTGCCACGGAGGAAACGAGTAACTAGGGGGTGTCGCCCGAGGGTAACACCATCGAAAGGAGAGTGGTAAGCTGCTAAGGCCGCCACGTACACCTTCAAAGTGGAGGGAGCTAACCCAGCGGAGAATTTCTCCTGCAGGAACTCCAGCACCGCGCTCGCAGGGCAGTTTACTGGATCCCACAGGCGATCTCTACACCATAAGGTGAAGAGTCTCCATTTCAATGCGTACAGTTTCCTCGTGGAGGGAGCTCTAGAGTGTAGGATGGTCTCCACAACCTCGGTTGAGAGACCGGAGCTTAGGAGCTGGGCCCCCTCAGAGGCCAAGCCCACAGATTCCACAGCTCTGGGCGTGGGTGCAGGAAGGCACCGCCCGACTGAGAGAGCAGGTCCCTCCTGCACGGAATCTCCAGGGGAGAGCCGTTGAGGAGCGACACAATGTCCGAGAACCAAACCCGGGCTGGCCAGAACGGAGCCACTAGGAGCAGATGGGCACCGTCCCGACGAACTCTCTCTAGAACTCCCGGAAGCAGAGCGATCGGGGGGAAAGCGTACAGGGGCAGCCTCGGCCACTCCTGTACCATGGCGTCCAGTCCCAAGGGAGCTGGAGGAGTTAGAGCAAACCATAGACGACAATGAGTGTTGTCTTGAGTGGCGAACAGGTCTACTTCTGCTCTGCCAAATTCTTGCCAGAGGAGCTCCACCACCTCGGTGTGGAGTCTCCACTCCCCGGGCCTCGGCCCCTGCCTCGACAGGATGTCTGCTTCCGTATTCAGGCGCCCTGGGATGTAGATTGCCCTGATTGAGAGCAATTTCCCCAGGGCCCACAGGAGGATTTGATGAGTCAGCTTGTACAAAGGGCGAGACCTCAAACCCCCCTGGTGATTTATATAGGAGACCACCGATGTGTTGTCTGTGCGAACTAGAACATGATGGCCCCTGAGATACGGCAGGAAATGTCTCAGAGCCTGGAACACAGCAAGCATTTCCAGGCAATTTATGTGCAACGCACGATGAGCGTCCTGCCATAGGCCCTGGGCCGAGCGACCACTCATGGTCGCCCCCCAACCCGTAAGGGAGGCATCCGTGGTCAGAGTGACCCGCTGGCACGGTACCCCCAGTAACGGGCCTTGGGCTAGAAACCGAGGGTCCTTCCACATGACTAAGGCGCGGAGGCATCGCCGCGTTACCTTGATCACGCGAAAGGGATTTCCCCTCGGGGAAAAACCCTTGGTCTTGAGCCACCACTGTAAAGGTCTCATGTACAACAGGCCACGAGGAATGACGTTGGACGCTGCTGCCATCAGGCCTAACAGTCTCTGATACTGTTTGACAGTGAGTGGCTGGTCTAGTTTCACCCCTTTCACAGCTGAGAGAATCGATCCTACGCGAGGCTCTGATAGACGGGCTGTCAGGATCGAATTCCAACACACACCCAGATACGTTATTTTCTGTACTGGAGAAAGAACGCTCTTCTTGAGGTTGAGCCTCAGCCCTAACCTCTTCATGTGCGCGAGAACAACATCTCGATGTTGAACCGCCAGACGTGCTGACTGAGCCAAAATCAGCCAGTCGTCGATATAATTGAGAATGCGGATCCCCTGCATACGCAAGGGGGCTAATGCCGCGTCTACACACTTGGTGAAGGTGCGGGGTGATAGGGCTAGACCGAAGGGAAGCACCCGATATTGGTACGCTTGTCCCCCAAAAGCGAACCTCAGGTACTTCCTGTGCTGCGGAAGGATGGAGATGTGGAAGTAAGCATCTTTGAGATCTATCGTGACAAACCAGTCCTCGGACCTGATCTGGGACACGATATGTTTGAGTGTAAGCATCTTGAACCTGAACTTTGCCACTGCGCGATTCAGCGAGCGCAGGTCCAAAATGGGGCGCAACCCCCCATCCTTCTTTGGCACTATAAAATAGCGACTGTAGAAACCTGACTCCCTGTCGGAGAGAGGAACCTTCTCTATGGCCCCCTTCCGTAGGAGGGTCTGGACTTCTTGAGTCATAACCAGAGCCTGCTCGGGGCCCACCAAGGTAGGTAGGACCCCCTTGAAACTGGGTGGACGACACCTGAACTGGATGGCGTACCCTGATCTTATTATCTGCAGGACCCAACGAGATATATTTGGCAGTTTTTCCCATTCTGGCAAAAAATCTACTAGGGGTACCAGTCCCTCGAGACTGGCCTCTGGTATACTGAGTGCTGGGAGCACAGCGCCCTGAAACGGATGACCGGCAGGGAACGGCTGACTCGACAGCGCCACCTCCTTGTCTGGAGGACGCGGGCCATCCTCGGATTACTCGCGAGGGCCTTCCACGCCCCGGCACTCGGGCGGGGTTAGTGGAGAGACCCTGTGAGGGTACCGGAACAGGACGGGCACCGTATGCTGAGGTGAACACCGCCTGTTCCCGAAGGGGGAAACCCTCACTGCCCTGGGCCCACTGGCGTCAGGGCCTCTTAGACGCAGCCTTTCTAGAGATAAGAACAGTCCGCAGATCTGCTCTACCCCTAGAGGGCTGCGTCTGGGGGTGTCGCCCACCGCCCCACCCTTTCTGAGGGGGAGTACGAGTGGCCACACTTTGTTTCTGTTGCGCCCGGTGTACGGAGCTCGTACTCGGTGTCTGCTGCTCCCGTACAGCAGCAGACGAGGCCTGGGGTTTTCTCGGGAGGAGCTGCTTCAGCGCCGCAGATTGTTTCTTTGCCTCCTGAAACCTGTCGGTGACGGTTGTGACAGCGTCACCGAACAGGCCGTCAGGAGACAGCGGCGCATCAAGCAGAAAGCTCTTATCTCTCTCCCGAATCTCGGTCAGATTCAGCCACAGATGCCTCTCCGTAGCCACCAGGGCTGCCATAGAACGGCCTATAGATTTGGCCGTCTCCTTGGTGGCTCGGAGAGCTAAATCTGCTGAAGATCGGAGCTCATTAACTAAGTCTGCTCCGATCTCCTGGCTGGACCCCAGGTCTCTTAGCAGGTCGGCCTGGTATGCCTGCACGATGGCCATAGTGTGCAGACACGCGGCGGCCTGACCCGCTGCCGAGTACGCCTTGCCCACCAAAGAGGATGTGGTTCTTAATGGTTTGGTGGGCAAGGTCGGAGTTTTAATGGCCGATGCCGACTGAGGAGAGAGATGGCTCGCAAGCGTCTCCTCCACCTTCGGCATCGGACCATACCCATGCTTCTTCAGCCCCTGTACTATACACTGACGTTTGGGGGCTGAAGACACGAGAGGACATGGGCCGCTTCCACGTTCTCGACACCTCAGTGTGGAGATCCGTGAAAAACGGTAAACTCCGACGTGGAGGCTGGGCAGAGCGGGAGGGGAGAAAGCGCTCGTCCAAACGGCTCTTGGACGAGACGCTCTCTTGATTCTCTTGTGGCCAGTCAATGTTTAGTTTGGCCACCGCTCTGCACAGAACCTCCAAAAGCTCCTCACCAGCAGGGGATTGAAGTGGCGAGTCTTCAACCCCCGCGTCAACGCTGCAAATATCGATCTCATCAGAGCTTGATAAAAGCAGCGCTGAGGCTGCCCCCTGGGTGGGAGAAACCGCAGGGCGGGCTCCCGAACCCAGAGAGGCAGCACTGGATCTGCCAGGTGAGGGCAGAGAAAGGGCTGGGCCCGTCTCTAACCCCTCTGACAGATCCATTTGCGAACCCCACGACATAAGCTGCCGCTGTGCCTCAGCAACAGCGGGGCCTGTGCCGCGGGGAACGCGAACCGGGACACCCTCCTCAAAAAGTGCCCGGCGGGATCGCAGCACTCTCATAGGCAAAGCCTCACAATGCTCACAGCCGGCCCCCTCGAGAGCCGACTGAGCGTGCTGTTCACCCAAACAAACAACGCACATCAAGTGTGTATCCCCGCTCGTGATGTGACGAGAGCAGGGAGGAACACACTTTCTGTAACGCTGTTCGCTCGCCATAGTGTCTCTTTAAATGTCAGTGTGTATGCAACTTGTAATAGAAACGAGAGAAGTCTGAACTCAGACACAAAACACAAATCTGACAATGACAATACACAGAGCGCTTGCTGAAAGCAACAGAAGCTAGCGGCGTTTGTTTGCCAGTATGCTTTATACCTTCCGGGTCGATGACGTCACCCGCCTATGACGTTCCGTCTCTCCATTGGACTGATTACACATGTGCTTCACGACGCAATCACGCAGAGGCGTTCCCAAAGCGGTGACGCAGCTCGAGTTCCCTCGAAAGGGAATTACATTTCATCTGAACTGGATCTTCAAAATGTTCCATTAAAACTAAAAATGAGCATCAACAATGAAGCTTTTGAACAACCATATATACACTCACCTAAAGGATTATTAGGAACACCATACTAATACTGTGTTTGACCCCCTTTCGCCTTCAGAACTGCCTTAATTCTACGTGGCATTGATTCAACAAGGTGCTGAAAGCATTCTTTAGAAATGTTGGCCCATATTGATAGGATAGCATCTTGCAGTTGATGGAGATTTGTGGGATGCACATCCAGGGCACGAAGCTCCCGTTCCACCACATCCCAAAGATGCTCTATTGGGTTGAGATCTGGTGACTGTGGGGGCCATTTTAGTACAGTGAACTCATTGTCATGTTCAAGAAACCAATTTGAAATGATTCAAGCTTTGTGACATGGTGCATTATCCTGCTGGAAGTAGCCATCAGAGGATGGGTACATGGTGGTCATAAAGGGACGGACATGGTCAGAAACAATGCTCAGGTAGTCCGTGGCATTTAAACGATGCCCAATTGGCACTAAGGGGCCTAAAGTGTGCCAAGAAAACATCCCCCACACCATTACACCACCACCACCAGCCTGCACAGTGGTAACAAGGCATGATTGATCCATGTTCTCATTCTGTTTACGCCAAATTCTGACTCTACCATCTGAATGTCTCAACAGAAATCGAGACTCATCAGACCAGGCAACATTTTTCCAGTCTTCAACTGTCCAATTTTGGTGAGCTTGTGCAAATTGTAGCCTCTTTTTCCTATTTGTAGTGGAGATGAGAGGTACCCGGTGGGGTCTTCTGCTGTTGTAGCTCATCCGCCTCAAGGTTGTGCGAGTCAAAGTTGCTCTTCTATCAGCTTGAATCAGTCGGCCCATTCTCCTCTGACCTCTAGCATCAACAAGGCATTTTCGCCCACAGGACTGCCGCATATTGGACGTTTTTCCCTTTTCACACCATTCTTTGTAAACTCTAGAAATGGTTGTGCGTGAAAATCCCAGTAACTGAGCAGATTGTGAAATACTCAGACCGGCCCGTCTGGCACCAACAACCATGCCACGCTCAAAATTGCTTAAATCACCTTTCTTTCCCATTCTGACATTCAGTTTGGAGTTCAGGAGATTGTCTTGACCAGGACCACACCCCTAAATGCATTGAAGCAACTGCCATGTGATTGGTTGATTAGATAATTGCATTAATGAGAAATTGAACAGGTGTTCCTAATAATCCTTTAGGTGAGTGTATTTCGGAGTGTCTATTTCCATCAAGTGCAAATAGCATGCCTTGTTGGCTCACTTAGTGTAAACAGCATCTATCGCTAAGAAAATATGCTATTTTCACTTATAGCTGCTGCCTATATATTTTCTTATCAAAGTACAGACATTTAGCAAACTAAACCAGAAAAGGAACATTTTGAATGTTGGCTTATGATGAGAAAGCCGTCAGTCAAATCAGCAAGGCATGGCGTCACTATAGCCTGACTGAGTAAATGTGCTTTACCATTGATCTTCCTTCTGGAATTTGATTGGAGGATCCATTGATGCATCACTCTTCATAGAAACACAGCTAAGCACTGGAGAGGCAACTCTCTTCTGCTGATGAACCTCAACACTAGAAAAACACCATTCAATGATTCAAGTCAATAACAGGAACTGAATAAGGCTCACTGTTCTAATCAAAATACTTTAGTATAAAACAAATGAACAAACTGGATTAAAGACATGCTGAGAAGATGGAAATGATTAGACTTTCTTTCTTGTTAAAAATGCAGTAATAATAAAAAAAAGCACATACCTTTCGGGTTCATGGGATATTTGAGGTTCAGTAGGAGAGCAGCTGCCACCCTCTGTGTCCTCACGGCTGGATGTGACATCATCTTTAATTTCACTAGACTCACTCATGGCAGCGTTTTTCAGCCCATCTTACTCTATCCTAAAGTCTACAGTGACACAAGACACCCAAAGTGCTTTCTGTCATTATGTAGTTCTTCAGCTTCTATGTAGTACATAATAATAATAATGATAATAAAACAAAAACATTTAGAACTTCTAATGTAGTGTTTCTCAACGGGACGGTACCGCCCCCCCAGGGGGCGTTCAGAGAACAACGGGGGGCGTTTGCGAGTTAACACCAAAGATCCAGGAAAGACTTCCATTACTTGCAAAAGAATTGCCTGCAACATTCTAAAATCTGCCAGTTTAATGCGACATGTATGTGTAGTTTCTTTTGCAATGACGATCATTTTTCCACTCATAGACCAGCGATGACTACAAATCCAGTGGTGGATTAGGATATTCTCTGTCCTCACACAGCAGAGGAATGGAAAGTTGACAAGCCAACAAAAAATGTATTGACTTAAGTATTATACTCTAGTGTAGGACTAGAATGACCCAATGTGTTTAATTCTAATGCTGGAATAAATGTTTTATTATATTTCTTTTTTGGTTTACCAAATCATGAGAGAAAGAGAGCGAGAGAGAGAGATCACTTCCTTACATCAATAGAGGGTATGCACGTGACGTCACTGTCAGCCGGAGTCGCTGCGGTTACACCCACTGAGTGGCAAAAGACTGAGTGGCAGCATTAGTTTTCAGCGTGAATGCCACGAAAAGCACACAGAACACATCTAAAACGGGAAAGAGCTTTGAGATTGACTGTACAAATAGATTTGACAAGAAATCTGAGGTATATTTTTACAGACTGCCGAAAGCTACAGAAAAGAGAAGCAAATGGATCGCTGCAATTCACAGAAACAACTGAACTCCAGGCAGCGAAACATGGATTTATATCATTTTGTGTCAATATGTTGAATTTTGGGGTAAAATCATACCCTATACTGTATTGTTATATATTGTATTGACAAATCAATTAAATATATTTTTATATAGAATATAATTATATTCTGCATAATTGGATGTTTTTTAATAAACACTGACAAAAAGTAAAGAGCTGGAAGATATGAAACCATATATAACATTGGTATAAGTGATCACCCTCTATTCCTGCCACAAAAAAGAGGAAGAGTCGACCAAACAGTGTTGCGCCCATTTACTCACACACACACACAGACACACAAACATGTGAACTCACACACTGTTCATCACACAATTCTTTGTACTTTATTATTTTGGTTTTCCTGCTCATATGATTTGGCAATACAATGTATAATTTGTCATGCCA